>CM053406.1:96523446-96640562 GCA_028644305.1 Xerus rutilus | reverse complement strand
TAAACAATATTTTTAAAAACAATCAAGATAAAGGAAGATCAGGTGGAAACCATGTGGCGAGAGACAGCCATGTGGTGAGAGGACCTGGCTGGAATTCTGAAGCATCTCTGGAGGACCTGCATGGTTTGGCGTGGATGTGAGTTCCCTCTATTTCAGGTACTACTTTGACTTAGACCTTATTGGAAAAGCACAAAACACATTCTGGAGAGGTCAGGCAGGGAGCTTACCTGAGCTCCCTGTGGGGTCTGTGGTGAAGCTGAAAGCATAGTCCTCTTCTGTGGCCACTACTAAGTTCTAGGTTAGAGTCCTCCTGTGAGTACTCAGCCCTGTGTTGCCAAAATGCCAATAATTTTTTATGGTCCAACATATGAATAAATTTATTTGATAACATTTTCTGCTGGATATATCTGTGTTCCACCTTCAGCCATAATCTAAACTCATCCATCAGCCTAAACTCAGCATGTTCATTCCTTTTGTTCATTTGTTTTGTCATTCATTTAACAACTCTTGAGGCTGGGGATGTGGCTTGGTGGTAGAGCACTTGCCTGGCATGAATGAAGCCCTGGATTTGATCCCCAGTACCATAAAACAAAACATGCATTGCAGAGTATGGAAGAAGGAAAGATGATTAAGACTTGGTTTTTGTCCTTGAGAAACTCTCAGTAGTTTTGGAGGTCTAGTCCATGATGGATTGACCCCATGCCTTGGGTCTGTGGTGAGGCAGCACATTATGGCTGGAGCTTGTTGTGGAGCAAAACCACTTATATCTTGAGCAAGAGAGCAAAGATGAAAAATCCCATTTTTTGAAAAAGGTCAGATATTCAGATTTTTAAAAATTTTTTGAATTTTTTTAATTTGTGGTGCTGGGGATCAAATTCAGGGCCTTGAGCATGCTAGGCAAATGCTCTAACATTAAGCCATATCCCCATTGGATATTCAGATTTTTTATGTAAAATCTCCTGATTTTTTTTTTTTTTTGTACTGGAGATTGAACTCAGGGGTACTCGACCACTGAGCCACATCCCCAGCCCTATTTTGTGTTTTATGTAGAGGCAGAGTCTCACTGAGTTGCTTAGTGCCTCCCTGTTGCTGAGGCTGGTTTTGAACTCGCAATTCTCCTGTCTCAGCCTCCCTAAGTGCTGGGATTACAAGCTTGCACCACCGTGCCTGGCTAAATCATATGAGTTTTTTTAAAAAATATTTTTTTAGTTGTAGATGGACACAATGTCTTTATTTTATTGCTTTGTACGTGGTGCTGAGGATCGAACCCAGGGCCTCATGCATGCGAGGCAAGCGCTCTACCGCTGAGCCACAATCCCAGCCCTAAATCATATGATTTTTAAGCATTACAAAGTCCAAATAAAACACTGAGTCTTTTTTTTTATTATTATTTTGACTTTCTCTCTATCAATAGTTTTGGCCCCTGAATCCACAGTAATTCAGAGTGGTGTAGATGCCTTCTGCCTCCCTGTGGTAACTAAGGACTAAGGATGAGGCCATCCCAAGAAGGCAAAGGGGCTGTGGCACTAACATTGGTGTGCAATGGCCCAGGATTAAGTTGGAGAAGGGACAGCTCACTTGAAGGGAAGCTGAGCACTGGAATCTTGCCAGCTACTGTTCCTGTTGGATATGGCAGAGAACAGGTGTCCTCTGGGTTGCCTTACTGAGGGCAGTCAATCCTGTATATGTCTAGACTAGGGGTCTCAAAAGAAAAAGACTTCAGAGGCAGACAGGCATGAAACCCCAAGGCTGTGGTTGTAAGATTATGTTGCTTAGACAAAACACACCCTCTAGCACCATTTGTGGTTCCTGGAACTGGGAATAGGACCTATTTATTTATTTGACCTATTTATCTTCTTGAGCTAACACACTCCATAAGTTTACCTATTGTGTAAATTAGGAAAGGAAAACTAAACACTATTGGGAAATGAGGAGGAAGATGGGTCCTGATTTTAATACTTAGGGGTTTGATGAATATGCGTATGTATATGTGTGTATACTTCTATATACACTCACAAATCCCTCAAATGTAGTACTTTATTTCAGTAGTTCTCAAAGTTTTTGTACTGACTCACAGTAAAAAAATGCAGTTAATATCCAGTACATATATTAAAACATATGAAATTGAGAATATCCCATCCTCTTGACCTATAAAAATGGTGATTACATATGGTTCAGCCTATATATAATGCAAACAAGTTTTATGCAATGATACTTTCATTTGCTTTTTGATACCCATTAATTTACACTATTAATTACAGTAATAGTAAATTGATTACAGTATACTAAATTTATATCACTACCAATAAGTGCTAATAAGTCACAACCAACTGCTTTATTTAATCTTCACAACAATTTTTAAGGCAGAAATCATCACTCTCTACTATTCTCTTAAAAACACCAGGATGTTTATCCCTGGGAAGAGGTTACTCTATCTAGGTAGCTCCTATTAATTATTCACTGACCATTTATTGGGTGCTTTACTCTTTATCTCACTAAATCTGCATTTAAAACCTCTTGAGATGGATACCAACATTGGCAAATAAGAAGTTTGGAGAGATCAAATCTCATGTTTTCAGGCACAGGACTAGCAAGAGGCAGATTTCAGATTTGAATAATTTTTATAACAGCTAAGTCCAAATTATTTTTACTGCCTTGGAGCAAAGACCCAGACCCTGAATCTGGGATTTGTAGCCCAATTTCTAAGAAAAAAAAAAAATCCTCCCCCTCTATGGCTTTTTTTTTTTTTTTTTTAATTTTTTTTAGTTGTTGATGGATACAATGTCTTTATTTTATTGCTTGGTATGTGGTGCTGAGAATCGAACCCAGGGCCTCACGCATGCGAGGCAAGCGCTCTACTGCTGAGCTACAATCCCAGCCCCCCCTCTATGGCTTTTGAGAGAAGGGCACGTGATCTCTTGCTAGCTCCTTTAAACTTTGTCCCCCTACACTTTTTCTCAGGCCTTTGCACGGGCTTTTTAGGGTATGCTTTGTCATCTGGATTACACCCTCTTCCAGCCCACCCTGCAGCTGGAAGTCTTCACTGATCTCCATCTCTCTTCCCTGCCCCCATCAGGGATGGAGGAGGACCACCTCTCTCCCCCGGGCTTTTCCAGATGTAGGTCTACCAAAGACGCCCCAGTGAGGAGGGTGATGAATGAGGACCTGGAAGCCGAAACGGTGGGAAAGTATTGATCCTTCGAAAAGAAGGGAAAGGATAGGAAGAGATGGGAAGCGGCGGTGAGAGGGGAGTGGAGCCGCTGGGCTCGAAGAGTCCATAAATACCGGGCACCCAAGCCCCCTCCGCTGGGTCAATAACTTTGCCTCTTTCAGGAAGGCGTGGAGAAGTGGTCCCTGTACTTCTTCATCGGAATTGAGCTTTATTTTCTCATTTATTGCAAACCCCTAACCCACTCAGACGGTACCGGAGTGTTTGTCTCCAGATCCCTTCTCCCCGCAAGAGAGCACTCCAGTTCTCTCCCAGGCTTCCTCTCTTGAGGTCCCTCCCAAATCGACCATTCTCCGGTTCAGGGGGTGGAGTTGTGCCTCCTCTCTGGTTCCTTTAAGGGCGTCGGCTCCTCCCCTATCGGAATCGCGGTCTGACGCCGGATGACAGCAGCGAGTTCGGTATGTCTATGCAAATAAGAGCCCCCTGCGGGCCAATGGGGAGCGGAGGTGCCGGAACCGCGGACCAATGGGGCGGGGGCACTGGGGCTCACCATATAAGGAGCGGCCTCGCCATAAAAGGAAACATTGTATCTCTTTATATGGGGGGAAGGGTCGGGGGATCCCTCCGCCGCCAGCGCGTGGTCCCGGCCCCCTCCACCCGCCGTCTCGGCTGCGGCCAGCAGCCCCTGCCCCCCGGGGGACGCTGACGGCCGCCGGGCGCGCCGCCCTAGCATACGGACAGGGGGCGCTGCGCGCGGCCTGGGGCAACCCGGGCCACAGGGGCAGGAAAGTGAGGGCCCAGGTCGGCCCGGGCGTGCAGGGGCCCCGGGTTAGCAGCGACGGCCGCAGCAGCTATAGCCGCACTAGGAGCAGCAGGAGTGCCGGGTTTAGCCGGGAAGCCGATGGCGGCGGCGGCAGCGGCTCCGATTCCTTGCTGACTGCCCGTCCGCCCTCCTGCATTGAGCGCCATGTTACCGAGCCAAGCTGGGGCCGCGGCGGCTCTGGGCCGGGGCTCAGCCCTGGGGGGCAGCCTGAACCGGACCCCGACGGGGCGGCCGGGCAGTGGAGGCGGCGGGACTCGCGGGGCTAATGGGGGCCGGGTCCCCGGGAACGGCGCAGGGCCCGGACCGGGCCGCCTCGAGCGGGAGGCTGCAGCAGCGGCAGCAACCACCCCGGCGCCCACCGCGGGGGCCCTCTACAGCGGCAGCGAGGGCGACTCGGAGTCGGGCGAGGAGGAGGAGCTGGGCGCCGAGCGGCGCGGCCTGAAGAGGAGCCTGAGCGAGATGGAGCTTGGCGTGGTGGTCGGTGGGCCCGAGGCATCGGCGGCGGCCGCCGGGGGCTACGGGCCGGTGAGCGGCGCGGTGAGCGGGGCCAAGCCGGGTAAGAAGACCCGGGGCCGGGTGAAGATCAAGATGGAGTTCATCGACAACAAGCTGCGGCGCTACACGACCTTCAGCAAGAGGAAGACGGGCATCATGAAGAAGGTACCTAGCCGGAGGCTGATCGGCCACCGGGGACCAGGAGGGTGGGTACGCACAGGGGGAGCCCGGGAGCCAGGCAGAGATGAGGCGGAGGTGAGAGGCGGCGAGTCCGCAGGAGGTGTGTGGGAGGGGATGGTTGCTACCCGTGAAGGGCGAAAGGGGAGGGGCCGCCAGGGAAATGTGGGGAGAGGGGAGATGGGAGATGCCGCAAACGTCCGGAATAGAGGGAAGAGGGAGTGACCCGCGCAAGAGAGGAAGAGAGACCCGGCAGAGTGAAGGGTGAGCAGTGGTTGCTGGGGAGGTGGCTAACGAGATGCCGGGGTCAGTAGGTCCTGTGCACCCTGGTGTTAGGGAAATGCGTCGGAAAAGCAAGGAGCAGGGAAGGTATGGAGGTGAGGAGACCGGAGCTGTATGACAACAATGAGCGAGCATGTGTGGGAAGAAGGTGGGCACCACTAGAGTAGTGCTGGCTAGAGGATAGGCACGGTTAGGGACCAGGTAAGGGAGCCGGGTAGAAGAGCTCGTGCTGCCTGGAGTAGCCAGCCGGGACCAAGTCCCGCCCTAGCCATGTGTCTAACGTTGCTTCCACTGGAAATCTCATGCTCCCGGCAGGACTGTCTGCAGAATCGCCTGTCTTTGGGGCAGATGGGGTTTCCACCCCTAGGGAAAATTTGGGCATGGACTTTGAGGGGAGGTCAGGGAAGTTTGTAGAGGTACCTAGAAATTCCTTCTCCGCCTTATCTTGGAGAGTAGAAGATATGGGAATGAGGGGAAGCAAAGGAACTGGGAAACAACCTACAACCTTGGGAACAGTGGCTGGTATTTTTATCTGTGTGTGCTTCCAAGGTGGGTTGTGGAACTTTGTTGGGAGTAAGGATGGTATCTCTGGGGTCCCCTTCCTGGGCTCATGGCAGAGTATTTGGTGCCATCTCCCATCCTCCAGACACTGTTATATCAGTGTCCCTTGTTATTTTATCATTAATAGAGAAGGTTGTGGGGGAAGATGGTTCATGAAGGGAAGCTCGCCTTTTCCCTCCCTTCCTTAATTCCTTCGTCCCTCCCTTCCTTCCTTCTTTCCTTCCTTCCTTCCCAAGACAAAGTAGGAAAAAAAGTTAGTACAGTATTATAGGGCAGAAAGAAATATTAGGCTATGGCAACAAGTTAGGGCCTGGAAAGAACCATGAAACAGTTTGTGGCTTAGGTGGTCTTTTGCCACTAATGTGTTATGTGAATTCCAATGTGGTAGGGTTCTAGCCCTGTCCCTGTTGACAGTGAGGAGAGAGGAAGATTCTATCCACTGGGAGCTAGTTGGGTACCTCCATGTCCCCTGAAGTTATATGCTCCATCCCTGGGAAGGCAGTGAACTGTTGCTGGGTATCTCAGTTCTGGGGACAGGTATGGGTAGTTTTACTGCTCACAGCTCACCTTCATATACGCTGATGGGACCCTTCTAGAATCACTAAAGATGAAGGTTATTCCAGGAGTGGGGGCTGGAGATCACTGTGTAATTCTTCTCTTTCCTACTTCCCGAGGAAGGTTGAGGATAAAAAGTTTTGCTAACTTGCCCATCTCCCTCCCCACCCCCCAGGCTTATGAGCTGTCCACGCTGACAGGGACACAGGTGCTGTTGCTGGTGGCCAGTGAGACAGGCCATGTGTATACCTTTGCCACTCGCAAACTGCAGCCCATGATCACCAGTGACACCGGCAAGGCACTGATTCAGACCTGCCTGAACTCGCCAGACTCTCCACCCCGCTCAGACCCCACCACAGACCAGAGAATGAGTGCCACTGGCTTTGAAGAGCCAGATCTCACCTACCAGGTGTCGGAGTCTGACAGCAGTGGGGAGACCAAGGTGTGTTTGGGTCATATATTTAAGAGGAGGGAAGGGAAGGGGATCTCTTTCCTATTTGGCCCAATATAGTTAGAAAGGTGTCTACCAATGTGGGGTAGAGCCAGGTTATTGCCCCTTATCCTAGGGGACAGGTGTCCATCCTCCATTCCTGACAGGAGGCCGGCCCCCTAGATAAGCGGGCGGCCTCCGTGCCCATATAAGGCCGGCTCGGGCTCCACGCCGGCCTCCCGCCCGCAGCCCGCCTGCCTGGCAGGGCCTTTGCATTCCTCCCGCCAGCTGTCTCCCCGCTGGGGGCGGGGGTGTTACTTAGCCCTGCCCTCCTGGCAGACCCGGTCGCCCGGGAGTATGAAGGGAGCACTTCGGGTCCCAGGGTCCTGGGAACTCGGCACTGTTGCCAGACTGGCTGGCCGACTGGGCGGGGGACTACCTTACTAGCTAGCCGCCTATCCCTTCAGGATGTTGGGGCCTGTGCAGTTAGGGAGTGTATTTGCCTGCTGCTAGGGATGCCGGCCCTAGTTACGCCTCCCCCTTCCTATTCCCGGTAAGGAGATGAGGCGGGGCTTCCTCTTTGCGGTCCAGGAGCTCCACCTTCCGGGTGTGCCTTAACTAACTGGCCAATGAGAGGAAGCGGCACTGTTTGCCTTAGCAACGCCTCCACCAATCAGGAGCCCTGAGCCCCGCTGCTTAGCAAACATCCCTCTCTGACCCACTCGCAGCAATTGAGCCCCCTGGTTAACTCAGTTTGATTTAGGCTTGGTGGCTTGGTTTTTAGCTCCCGTCTTTCTCCTTCCCCTTCTAAGAACGGAGCCCCCCCTACCCCGGTGAGGAGAGGATGTCAGTGTTCCAGTCTTCCCCCTCTATTAGTTCCTACACCTGTAATCATTTCCAGACCCCTGTAGCAGTAGGAAATTCTGGTCGATGAGTAAGTTACTAGGTAGTTTAAGTCTTAAGCATTTGGCATAGTTCTTCATTGCCAAAGCTCCAAGATCTCTCTCAAATCCTGAGTTCCCTGAAAAACTTTCACTCATCTCAAAAGCTTGGCAGGTTGGAGCTGGAAGAACCCTTTAAAAGATAACATAGTAGTATAGTCTCCTTGTGTTTATAGCAGAGGAAGACTGATATTCAGCAAAACAAAGTAATTATCTTAGCTTCCTACAGATGGTCATTGCCAGAGCTCGGAACAGACCCAGGTTGTGATTACCACAATCCACTGGGGCAGAGAATCAAGGGGGTTCTGATGATGACAATCATGGCTATCATTGTCATCATGATCACAAGAGCAGCAGATATGTGTTTGTTGTTATGTGCCAGGTAATATTCTCTAAATGCTTTGGGGTATGTTAGGCTATTAATCTTCATAGCAATTTATGAGATATTGTCCTCCTTTTAGCCATTTATTTTTATTTTATTTTTATGGTGCTGGGGATCGAACCCAGGGCCTCATAAATGCTAGGCCAGTTGTCTACCACTGAGTTACACTCCCAGCCCTCTGTCCTTACACAGGTAGAAAGCTAAAGTTCAGCAGCTTCATAACTTGCCCAAGGGTCATGCATCAGATACATTGTGGAGCTGGGATTTGAACCAAAGCACACTGATTTCAGTCTAGGTTCTCTGTCCATACAGAACTTTTCGGGGGTGGGGTCTGGTAGAAGCTATTTCATCTTTTTTTTTTTTTTTTGGTTTGGTAGTTGTAGATGGACAGCATGCCTTTATTTTATTTGTTTCATTTTTATGCGGTGCTAAGGATCAAACCCAGTGCTTCACACATGCTAGACAAGCGCTCTGCCACTGAGCTACAGCTCCAGCCCCTCACTATTTCATCTTTACTCTGGGTATAGGACACACTGAAGCCGGCGTTCACAGTCACCAACCTGCCAGGTACCACCTCCACCATCCAAACAGCACCTAGCACCTCTACCACCATGCAAGTCAGCAGTGGTCCCTCCTTCCCCATCACCAACTACCTGGCACCAGTGTCTGCTAGCGTCAGCCCCAGCGCTGTCAGCAGTGCCAACGGGACTGTGCTGAAGAGTACAGGCAGCGGCCCCGTTTCTTCTGGGGGCCTTATGCAGCTGCCTACCAGCTTCACCCTCATGCCTGGTGAGTCACAGAGGCAGGGAGAGATTCATCCTCCCTGGGACAAATTGAGCATGCTCAGAGTGGGTTTAGGACTGGCACAAGGAGACGTTCTTTCTCAGAAGGAAGGCAAATAAGAGTTAGAGCCTGAGAGAAAACTTATATCCCATTGGCAGATGTGCTCCTCCCCATTGAGTCCCCTGCTGTCCTCATCAGTAAGTTTCAACTATACATTCTGGCCATGTCTAACTAGCCCAGCCGTGTTCTTCCATTGCCATGGGGACAGTAGACATTCCATTGCTCTCCTATCTTGGCTGGAGGGTGGATCATGTCCTTGATAGGTCAAGGCCAGCTTCTGGGTCATTTGAAGAAGGTAGAGGTGAGGCCTGGGGAAGGAGAAGGAAGGAAGCCCCTGGAGAGGATATTCAGGGCATGGAAGACCTGTTTGGCTGACAGGAAAGAGGGTTGGTAGTTTGGGACCAGTGTGCCAGACCCTAGGACTGGAGTGTTTGAACATGTTTGGTGCAGGTGGCAACTGGGCAGGATAGAGCCCAAGTAAGACTCTGTGTCTCGTAGGTGGGGCAGTGGCCCAGCAGGTCCCAGTGCAGGCCATTCAGGTGCACCAGGCCCCACAGCAAGCGTCTCCCTCTCGCGACAGCAGCACAGACCTCACGCAGACCTCCTCCAGCGGGACAGGTATAACTCACAGCCCTGTTGCCCTTCCTGCTCTGTCTCACCCCATGAGGCCTAGCAGCAGGTATCCAGCAATATCCCTCCTATACCTAAAGTCAGAGAATTTCTAAAAGTAGAAACTGAAGCATTTGGTATAATTTTTAAGGAAAAGTCAGGTGAGGATGGCTGGGTTTTGAATCCTGCCTGCAGTGGGCTGGTGGATTCCAGGAGGAAATTAAGGATCACTGAAGTTACCTCTTTCTCATTTAGAAAAGGAGAAGTTATTTACCCTAAAACCCAGCATTTAATCAATTACCAGGAAGGATTTGTGGGCAATTATCTTCTTGTGGGAAGGCGTTACAGAATTTGACTAGCGATAATTTCCCTTAGGCATCTTTGGTCATTTCACCTGTCAGGTATCTTAGGTCATTTTGGAAATGATAGAATCCTCTCAAAATTACTTTTAAGTTATTTTTATTTCAACCTTATTACACAAAGTGTTGTCTAGGGTCTGGGGAGCACCAGCATTACCTGGGAGCTTGTGGAAATACAGAATCTTAAGCATCACCCCAAACCTATTGAATCAGAATCTGCATTTTAACAAGATTCCCAGGTAACTGTATGCATGTTAACATTTGAGAAGTGCTTGTTTGTTAGGTTTGAGTTTAGGAAGAAGAAAGAGGCATAAGAACAAGCTTTTTAAAAAATGGGATGATGAAGCACTATAAAGGGAGAGAATATGAGTTTCCTAGCACTGGGTCAGTCCTTGAAATCTTAGGGCCTGAGAGCAAAGAATTCAGTAAACGGACAATCCAATAGTACAAATGATGAGGCACAGTCAAAGGTTGGTGCTAATTATGTTCAGGGAAAAATTAGGTTTTTCTTAGCTGATGACTAAGGCAGCAGAGGTATGGTTTCATCAAGCTTCTGACTCCTGGGACATGGCAAAAAGGCCTTGGAGACTGGAATCCTGGGGTAGGAAGGGAGATATCAGAGGGACTAGTGTCTGACATGTGTCTGTGTTTTCCAGTGACGTTGCCCGCCACCATCATGACATCGTCCGTGCCCACAACTGTGGGAGGCCACATGATGTACCCTAGCCCCCATGCGGTGATGTATGCCCCCACCTCGGGCCTGGCTGATGGCAGCCTCACCGTGCTCAATGCCTTCTCCCAGGCGCCATCCACCATGCAGGTGTCACACAGCCAGGTCCAGGAGCAAGGTGAGGAGAAGGGCAGGGTTGAAGGAAGGAGGACCATTTCTTCCCTTACACACTCAAATGTTCCACCTCCCACACTGAGGTGTACATACTTACACACACACACTTGGATACCTGTATATATTTCCTGCAAAAATATACACACAGACTTGGATGCTCTTACACACACTGGGACACCTGTACTTGACTACTTGGACCCTCATACCCTCATATCCATACCCATATGTACTCTCATTGGCATTTTTTTTTTTTTTGGTAGTGCTGGGGATTGAACCCAGGGCCTTGTGCATGCAAGGCAAACACTCTACCAAGTGAGCTATATATCCTCAGCCCCCCACATGTACTCTCAAGACATATTGGGGGGCTGGGATTATGGCGCAGTGGTAGCGTGTTCGCCTAGCATGCATAAGGCACTGGGTTCGATCCTCAGCACCACATAAAAATAAAATAAAGATATTCTGTCACCTACAACTAAAAAATAAACATTAAAAAAAAAAAAAGACATATTGGGACACTTAACCTTGAGCACTGATTTACTAGTCACTTGTGCATTTATTGCCACTCCTCCAATACCTGGAGGATCCTCTTGAGCAAGCATATGAGTGTGTATCTCTTATGGTTTCCAATGCAGGTGGTGTCCCCCAGGTGTTCCTGACAGCACCATCTGGGACAGTGCAGATCCCTGTTTCTGCAGTTCAGCTTCACCAGGTAGGTGGGGGCACCTCTCATATCGTCCTACATAGCTACTTCATCTTCAGCTGGGGGGACATTGTTACCATTTGGTCAGAGCCCACAGTCCTCATTTGTTTTTCTGCTCAGGCCTTTGGTGGGCAGGCAGGCAGGCCAGCAGCAGACTGGTTGATCCTCCTGCCCACTTCCTCATCTACCCCCTTCCCTCCAGATGGCTGTGATAGGGCAGCAGGCCGGGAGCAGCAGCAACCTCACCGAGCTACAGGTGGTGAACCTGGATGCCGCCCACAGCACCAAGAGTGAATGATCCGCCCGCTGCCCTGGACAGATGGCCCAAGGGACGGCACCACTTATTTATTGTTGCCTTTTCACGTTTTCTTTAAACACATGTTGACGGGCCGCAGGAGGGAGGCAGGAAGGAGGAGCGGGCAGCCACAGGACTATGCCCTCTCACTCCAGCCAAAGAAATGGGCCTGCCTGCCCTCCACCTGTCCTCCCTCACCTTCCCTTCCTTCCTGCTCCACCTCCTATTTCTGTTGATGGTGGGGCTGTCCTCCCTCCTCAGACTCCCCTCAACAGCTTGGCTCGATGTTTGCCATGAGTATTAGCTTACCCAATGGGACCGTGTCCCACTTTCCCACTCACAGGCCTTCTGTGGGACTGGGCACTGTGTCCTCCCCTGAGGAAGCGGTTGGGGCTCTCTCTCCAGTGTCCTTGCTGACCCCAAATCAGCACTGTGTCTGCCACAGGCTGGTCAAAAGAGCCCTGTACCTTTCCCTCAGGGAGCCAGCTGAGGAGATGGGAGCTTCTTCCCTCATGCTGCCACCCTCTGCCCCTTTAGCTCCTGAGTAGCTGGGCCTGTGCACTGGGCAGGTTCCTGGGGCCACCTGCCCTGCCTTGCCGTTCCCTATGGACCTCCAGGGGCTCTTGGGTTGGAGGGAACCACCAGCGTTCCCTTCTTCCCTTTGTCTTCCCCTCTTACTCCTCCCAGCTGCTTTACTTAAAGTTGATTTTGAACTTTTTATTTGAGGAGACGAAGTGAAAACAAATCTATAAATATATATTTTTAAAATATTTAACTTTTTTTTATGGCGTTTTTCTCATCCCCCTCCCTACCCAAACTCCCCTTCCCTGGGGAGCCCAAGGGCTCCCCAGAACTGGCTGGGCCCCTGGGGACAGAGTCACCCCATGAGCTTGGGGTCCGCCAGTGTGTGGGGGAGATTCTGGGATCACCCGGTCCTGAGTTGTTTCCAGGAAAAAGCCGGGGGAGGGGCCCTCAGGCCATGCCCCAGTGGGTTGGGGAGGGTGACCCACAGCTCTGGGCCTCTTTTTGCCCTTTAGGGCTGTTGCTCCGGAGAGGGAAGAGGGAGACCAAATGTGGGGGGGGGGTGTGGGAGGGTGTCAGGTAGAGGCAACTGACTTCATTTGTGCCACACACATGGGCATTGCAGCCTTGTGCTCCCTCAGGCCTGCAGCTGCCTGGGGCCCAAGTTGCAGTGAGCAGGGTGGGATCTGGGAGGGGGGAGAGGCAGGAATGGGGGTCAGAAGTGGGAGCAGCTTTTGGGCTGAGTATAGAGATGGGGAGCCAGAAATGGGCAACTCTCCCAGGGAGTGAGCAGCTACTGTAACTTTTTTAAATTAAGACAAAAAGCCTTGAAGAAAATGACTTTATTTTTCTAAGTGTAACCTCAGTATTTATGTAATTTGTACAGGGGCCATGCCCCACCCCACCCTTGCTCCCTTAGGGTAGAACTTGAGGGTGGGCCACCATAGGGAAAGATTTTCACCCTGTGTCAGAGCCTACCTTCACCACCTGTACCAGAAAGGGAGCTTTTTCAGAAATGGGGCAGCAATTGGGGTGGAGTTTTATTAACCCCATAATGACTGCCTTCAGTAGGAACAAGCCTGCTTCTGTGCTTAGGTGAAGGGGTGGGGGAAGATTCTACGCACAGCCTAGTTATCAAGGGGATGATTTGCCGACACGTTTAAGAACCCCCTAACCTCTAACCCCCATTGCTGACTTGCCCCGATTTGGAGTACCAAGATGGAAGTTGCCTTTCTAGGCTTTCTCCTGGTGATAGCTGGGGCTTATGGGTGGTTTTCAAGGCTGGGGCATGGCAAATCAAGGGCCAGAGTTGGGGAGCTTGGGACTCAGGTCTGTAACTGCCCAACCCCTTTTCTCTGCTCTTGTTTCACTCCACCACCACTCACTCACTCCCCACTCCCCTACCCAGAGGAGGAGATGTTGATGAATTCTCTCCTTCCCACAACAGACAGACCCAATGAGTGAATCAGGCAAAGTGCTTACAATGTGTGTTGTGTGAATGTGGCCTTGGGAGAACATGCGTGTCAGGGATGAGGTGGCATTTATATGTGGAGCAACCCTTGGTGTTTCCCTTACTTGATGGCTCTGGGGTATGTATGTGTGCCTGAGTGAATGTGTGAGTGTGAATGTGGGTGTGTGTGTCAGTGGTTTCTACTTCCCCTGGGATACTGACCCAGGAATAGTGGACATGGTCACAGTCCTATGTACAGAGCTTTCTTTTGTATTAAAAAAAAAATACTCTTTCAATAAATGTATCATTTTTGTGCACAGACTGTGGGGTCTTTGGCTCTGTTTTTCAACATAGGGAGGGAGGTGCAAACATGAAACAAATCCCAAAGCTGTTCCAAGAAGCAAATCTGGCTGCTTGATGAAACCAGAATGTTAAGGGGTGCTTTGTGCTGTTGAATTCTATGTAATTTAACGAATAGGTTTTCTCCGTACGCATGGTTTTGCTAGGTGCTTAGGCCAGCAGAGTTAAGCGATTTTAATTAGTAGGCTAAGTGGGACAAATTACCCAAAGTATTGCGGATGTGTTTGAGGACATCGCGGCACGTGACCTACTAAAAAGTGGAAACAGTTCTAGGGTGGGAGGTTGGGTTACTATGTTTCAGAATGGATGAGGTAACCAGAGAGTATGGGGAAGGCAGACCGAGTCAAGAGAAGGGAAGTTTTCCGGTTGACTGCGTGGAAAGGGTAGCCTACTCCCGCTGAGAAGGAGCAATCAGTGATCCTGCACTCCTGTAGCGCGTCGCCTTTATACGCCCCTCTCCGCGAGCAGGGGGCCCGCGAGTAGTACGCATGCTCCACGCGCGCCGTCCCGTCACGCTCGGCGTGGGCCGCTGTAGGACCCGTAGATCGTAGATGCTCGGCGGTGCGTGCATTCGCTGTGTGACCCGGAAGAGAGCTGCTGAGGAGGCGGGACCTGGACGGCGGGTCCCAGCGAGGACCGGGCCGGACGGTGGGAGGTGAGAGGGGGGGTTCTGCGCCCGACCCAGTCCCTTTGCCAATCTCTGTCCGGCCCCTTAGCGTCTCTCTGTGGGGTTGACAAAGGGAACCAGGTCTTACTCTCCGAGATTTCTCTCGGTCCTGTCAACCTTTTTGACCGCGCCCCCCACCATGCTTACCCGGTTCCCCTATCCCTACTCGGTCCCTCAGTCCCATTCCCGTTGCTGTACAGGTCTCCACCGCCCCGCCGTCCTGCACACATGGACCTGGCCTTGCTACCCGCTGGACTCGGTCTTTGCAGCCAGACCTCACTCCCACATTTATTTATTGATCCTGATCTAGGCCCACGTTGCCCCTCCCCAATTTTCCGCCTCCACACCCCAGGCCTATTCATTTTACATCTCCCTGCGATAATCAGTTGCGCATTGCTGGGTTGTTACCTCCTGGCGTCTCCCTACCCCCACGCTCAGTGAATCCCTACCCCCATTGAGGTCCACATCTTTCATGTCTCTTCCTCTTCAGTCCTTTCTTCTGTTCCTGTACTCTGACACAACCCCTGCCCTGATCACCATTTCTTCGTGTGGTTTATCTTACATTCTTATGCACACTATTCCCTGTTGCCTCTACCTGCTGAGCACACATGGCTTTTCCTGATCGTTCTCCCTTTTGTAATCTTCTGACTTAATAACTCATTTATCTGATAACTGCCTGTACCTTGTAAAGCTAATAGATTAATATTAGACCGTGTTTACTGAGCACTGATGAGCTAGATTCTGGTCTTTTGTTTTGTTTTGTTTTTTGTTTCTTTGTGTGGTGCTAGAATTGAACCCAGGGCCTGATCCATGCTAGGCAAGCACTCTACCACTGAGCTACATCCACAGCCTTAAATGCTATTCTAAATGTATTACATACATGATTTTATTAGGTTTTTACAACAACTTCATGAAATAGGTGTGAATATTACAACCTTATAGAGGAGGAAACACTCAGGTTTTAAGCAACTTTTTCAAAACTATGCAGTAGTGAGTTGGAATTAAAAGTCACATTTATCTGGGGCTGGGGTTGTAGCTCAGTGGTAGAGCGCTTGCCTAGCATTCATGAGGCACTGGGCTGGATTCTCAGCACCACATACAAATAAATGAAAAACAAAAAGGTCCATTGATAACTAAATATTAAAGAAAAACAAAATTTAAAAAAAACACATTTATGTGACTCTGAAATCTGTACAATATTGTTTATCTCCTGACCTCATTCTACCCTATGAGTACTACCTCCATCTATATCTATATTCCCTCTTTTTTTTTTTTTGGTACCAGGGATTGAACTCAGGGGCACTCAGCCACTGAGCCACATCCCCAGCCCTATTTTTGTGTTTTATGTAGAGACAGGGTCTCACTGAGTTGCTCAGCGCATCGCCATTGCTGAGGCTGGCTTTGAACTCGTGATTCTCCTGTCTCAGCCTCCCAAAGTGCTGGGATTATAGGCTTGCGCCACCGCACCCGGCTCCTATATCTATATTCTCTACCCTATTAGTACTACCTCCATCTGTATCTAGCTGACCTAGACCTTTACCATACATACAGAATAAGTACAGGGTGGGACCTGGTCTTTTTCCTCACACAATTTTATTTGGTACTTAGGCTCCTCCCGCTTTCACAAGACTCACATGTTTCCCATCCATTAATTTGCCCCTACATCCCTCCCTCTTTTCCTCTCCTTTGTATCTGTTATGGCCCACCTCTATATCCACATTTCAACTTTACTCTGCCCTGCCCCTCCCCCAGCCTTCTGGCCTCATTATCTTATGCTGCTGTCCTTCCTGCTCACTCATGTTAGCCTTTTAAGTCCTGATCTGTATCCTTTAGCCACCATACTATTTACTTTCCAGACTCCTGCTTAACTGTTAACTCTGTGTATTGTTACCTTGCCTTTTACTCTTACTCTTTGTAATCTTTTCCATTTCTTTTTTTTTAAATGTTTATTTTTTAGTTGTAGGTGACAGAATATCTTTATTTTATTTTTATGTGGTGCTGAGGATCGAACCCAGTGCCTTATGCATGCTAGGCAAGCACGCTACCACTGCGCCATAATCCCAGCCCCACTTTTCCATTTCTTGAAGCCCTTTATTTCATCCCCTTGATATGGTCACTCCTTCTCTTATAAATCCCAAAGTAAGTTCAACTGTTCATTCCATCTTATTCTTTACCTTTTATGTTTGGACTCTGAATTCTACCATGTAGACTGCCAATCACCACACACCCTCTCTCAGCTCCAAAAGTTATCCCACTCTGTGTAGTCTTTCTTTTCCCATACTATCTTATCTTTCTCTTTCTGTATCTCAGGAGATCAGGATGATAGGGGAACGGCGTGCTAGGGACCTTATGGTGCCCTTGGGGCCCCAACTGCAGGCATATGCTGAAGAACTTATTCGACAGCGGCCTGGACATGATGGACGCCCTGAATACCTCATCCGATGGAGTGTCCTGAAGTGTGGAGAAGTGGGCAAAGTGGGTGTGGAGGAAGGCAAAGCAGAGCACATCCTCATGTGGCTGTCGGCCCCAGAGGTCTATGCTAACTGCCCCATGCTATTAGGTGAGCGGGCATTATCTAAGGGACCTCAGCATGAACCAGCTGAGGGTTCAGGAAGCTTTCCCCGAGATCCAGGAGGCCTGGACGATGTGGCAATGGGAGAGATGGAGGCTGATGTGCGGGTGCTGGTACGCAGGGCTGCCAGGCAGTTGGCAGAAGGTGGGACCTCGAGCCTTACAGCTGCTGTGCTCCACACCATCCACGTGCTCAGTGCATATGCCAGCATTGGGCCCCTCACTGGGGTCTTCAGGGAAACAGGAGCCCTGGACCTGCTCATGCACATGTTGTGCAATCCTGAGCCTCAAATCCGTCGGAGTGCGGGCAAGATGCTGCAGGCTCTGGCAGCCCACGATGCTGGTAAGACAGCCAGGGAAAGAAGGAAAACATTGGAGAGAATGGGGCTGCAAAGAGTGAAAACAGAAAGATTTTCCAGCTCTATAAGAACACCTAATATTTGGTGAATATCAATTCAGTATAAAGGAAGAATATAGATTAATAGGTTATTACAGGTAAATAAACAGGATAAAACGTTAGCACCTGATTTATATATACATTTTCAGTGTGGTGTCAGAAAAGAGAATGGGGTAGACTTGCAATTTTTAAGCTGTGGGTTGAGATTTATTGGTTATGAAATCAATTTGTTAGGTTATAACCAACATTTAAAAAAATGTTTTTTAGTTGTAATACCTTTATTTATTTATTTTTATGTGGTGCTGAGGATCAAACCCAGTGCCTCACGCATGCTAGGCAAGCGCTCTGCCTCTGAGCTACAGCCCCAGCCCCAATATTTTTACAAAACAAAATATCAGTATGCAGTACATATTAAGTTTTGTAGCAAGTTATATGTTCCAGTTTTGGATATATATGTTTGTTTCAGGTTACCATGTAAAATATATTTTTTTGCTGTGGGTCTTGGTCACAAAGAAGTTTTAAAACCTCTAGGGAAAGAGATAGAAAGTCTGGGAAAGGCAGGGAAAAAGTATTGGGGATTGAGGAGAAGATATGGATTGGGTGTGGATTACAGGGAGTCGGGCTCACGTCCTTCTGTCACTGAGCCAGCAAGATGGCATCGAGCAGCACATGGATTTTGACAGCCGCTACACTTTGCTGGAGCTGTTTGCAGAGACCACGTCCTCTGAAGAACACTGCATGGCCTTTGAAGGCATTCATCTTCCTCAGGTACTCCACTGCTATGGGGGAATGCCCTGTTCAAGGCATTATTACTGAAACTATGGTTCAGGACTCTGTCAGCACCAAAGCCACCTGGAGAGGTGGTTAAAGTGACAGTTTATGTCCACTTTCCCAACCCCTCCCATTGAGCATTCTTTAAATTAGAACCCAAGTGTTTTAAGACCTCCCCGTGTGTTTCTTCCACAAATCGAAGAGCTACAGGCCTAGGAATGAGGCCTTTGCAGTTTTCTGTGGAGGAGGATATTAAGGGGGAAGGGAAGAGGTCAAAGCCAGGAAGAGATGAATCTTACCTAGGATTGTGTCCTAGATCCCAGGAAAGCTGCTCTTCTCCCTGGTGAAGCGCTACCTATGTGTCACTTCCCTGCTGGATCAACTGAATAACAGTCCAGAGCCAGGAGCTGGAGACCAAAGTTCCCCAAGCACCACGAGAGAGAAAAACCGGGGACAGAGGGAGCTGGAGTTCAGCATGGCTGTGGGCAACCTCATTTCAGAACTGGTGCGGAGCATGGGCTGGGCCCGGAACCTCAGTGAACAGGGCACATTACCACCCCGGCCACCTCGGTCCATCTTTCAACCCTGCATTTCAGGACCACCCCTTTTACTCCCCACCATTGTCACCATCCCCAGAAGGCAAGGGTGGGCCTTCCGCCAGCGTTCCGAATTCTCTAGCCGTAGTGGCTATGGCGAGTATGTGCAGCAGACACTGCAGCCAGGGATGCGAGTGCGGATGCTGGATGATTATGAGGAAATCAGTACTGGGGATGAAGGCGAGTTCCGGCAGAGCAACAGTGGTGTGCCCCCTGTGCAGGTAAGGGGCTCACAGTAGTGAGACACTGTTGGGGATCTCTTCTGGGTGGGGCATAAACTGGGACTTCCATGTAGGAGACTCTGATATGCCACTCAAGGAGAAAACTTCCAGGAGAATTGGAATGGTAAGAGATCATCAGCAAATGAGGGGGTGTCATTTGAAGAGCTGAAAAAACTTGGTGTGTGGGTGGACTGTGAGGTCATGGAAAGATTCTTAACCAGGAAGCAGAAGTGATACATGGTGGAAGAGGCTAGGAAAGAGTGTGGGAACAGAGACCATAAAGGTTAGGAAGAGAGGCGAGGCCCACTCCTGATAGGGGAAAAAATCCTTTAGCTATGTGGAGGTTCTTCCAAGCCTAGACAGGTGTGTATCTGAGGGTGTGATCCAGATCTGGGCTTGGGCATGTTCTCTCAAGATTTCACAGCCCAGAGCTCAGAGCATTGAGCCCTCTCTGTTCTTCCCTTATGCCAGGTCTTCTGGCAGTCGACAGGCCGCACCTACTGGGTGTACTGGCACATGCTGGAGATATTGGGCGCTGAGGAAGCTACTGGGGATTCAGCTTCGGCAGCTGTGGAGAAGGGGGCAGGGGCTACTGTATTGGGCACAGGTGAGCCTGAGAGAGGATGTGGATAGCCTGTCTCTGAACAGAAGAGTGGTGTCTGGTATGAAGCCACTTCTGACTGGGAGCTTCCCCAGAGGTTCAAAAATAAACTCTGATTTCTGCTGAGTGCTGATAGCCCTATCTTTGTATCCTTAGCATTTCCTTCCTGGGACTGGAAGCCTGTGGATGGCCTCTATTGCTTGCCGTACCTCCAGACCGAGCCTCAGAAGAATGAGGAATTGGGATACCTGACCCAAGCTGAGTGGTGGGAGCTGCTTTTCTTCATCAAAAAGTTGGACATATGTGAGCAGCAGCCAATTTTCCAGAATCTGCAGGAGAAACTGGATGAGGTATTATAAGCCTGAGATGTGGGGTGGCAGAGTGGATATTAAGGGATTAAGGATAATTGTAATGGAGTTAGAGGTGAAAACTCTAAAGGAAGTTTTATCTATGGATACCACTTAAGGGGAGGCTGGAGAGTATAGGGGTCTTATTGGTGGGGGGAGACATGTGCTGTGAGACTCTAGTATGTAGAAGGTATGAAGTCATGGTGGGGGTGATCCATTTCTATCCCCAGGACTTTTGTATCTGCTTGTCCCTGAAATTCATATTCTTTGTATTAACAGACCCTGGGTGAAAAGGCCCTAGGTGAGATCTCTGTGCCTGTAGAGATGGCTGAGGGGCTGCTGCGGGTTCTCAGTAATCGGTTTGAGGGCAGCACCCTTCGTGACCTGCTAAACTCCCAAATCTACACCAAATATGGGCTGCTACCTGATGAACTAAGCAGCTTATCTTCACAAAGTCACTTCTCAGATCCAGATGAGGAGCCCAAATCAGAGGCCAGCTTCTCAGAGGAAGAAACTGAATCCCCCAAAGCAAAGACTGAGCCCCCTAAGGCAGAGGCACAGCCTGCCAAGACAAAGACTGAGCCCCCCATAGCCCAGAGTGATTCACAGTTGTTTAACCAGCTTCTGGTGACTGAGGGGATGGTTCTGTCCCCTGAGATGAAGGACGCAGCCAGTGGTGAGTCACGTTCTGGGAGAGGAGGGCAAAGACATTGGAACAAGTCCTGTATGGGTCCAGAATTGGGTAGTGAGGGTGGAGAGAAAGCCATGGAGCGAGGTCCTTTTTGCAGGGGAAAATGGCTTGCAACCATGCATCCATTTTCTTCCCTTTGACTTTAGTTGTACTAAATGAACCACTACTTCCTTTCTTCAGTATCACTGGAAAAGGAGAGTCTATTTCTCAGGGTATTTCCATCTTCAGTGTTTGATTAGATCCTTCACACAGAATTGGAAATGTTCCAAATGCAAACTATAGTAACAAATAATGTATTTAAATGTCAGTAGGATAACTGGGCTTGACCTTTAAAGACTTCAGTGTGGAGGTGCCACAATTCTTTTAGCCACTTGCCTTTCCGCTACCAATTTCAGAAATGGCTAGAGCCTTGCGGGGTCCTGGTCCACGCAGCTCCCTTGATCAGCATGTGGCAGCAGTCGTAGCCACTGTGCAGATATCCAGCCTGGACACAAACCTGCAGCTTTCAGGGCTCTCTGCCCTCTCTCAGGCTTTGGAAGAAGTCACAGAGCGGGACCACCCTCTGGTTCGTCCTGACAGATCACTGAGGTTAGCATGTTACAGAGGGAAGAGGTTTGGGTTGAAGCTGTGGGCAGAGAGGATGATGGTAGAGGGAAGAAGCAAGCAAGAATTAGAAAGTCTGGGGGTGAAGGAACGGTCACCTGAGGAGGAGCTGAGCAGGAGGTGGGGTTAAAATAGTCTCAAAGCATTTCCATGCCAGGATTTTACAAGCATTATTTCATTAACTCTGCCTAACACCAAGGAAGCATTGATAGTATTATTTTCAATCATTATTATTAATATCAATGTTATTGTTTGGATGAGAAAATAAGCTTAGAGAATTTAAGTACCTTTATCTCAGAGTTCTGTAGATAGCAGAGCCAGGATTCACACCTAGGTTCTTTTGGCTCTAGAGCTTGAGTTTTTTTTCTTTTAAAAATGTTTTTCTTGGGGCTGGGGATGTGGCTCAGTGGTAGAGCGCTTGCCTCGCATGCGTGAGGCCCTGGGTTCAATCCTCAACACCACATACAAACCAATAGAATAAAGACATTGTGTCCATCCATAAAAAAAAAAAAAGATTCTTAAAAAAAATGTTTTTCCTTCTTTTTCTTCTGTCTCAGCTTTCTTTTCACTTTTAAATTTTTTTCTGCATTTTGTTAAAATATATATATTTTTTAGTTGTCAATGGACCTTTATTTTATTCACTTATTTATACACGGTGCTGAGAATCTAGCCCAGTGCCTCACACAGGCCAGGCAAGTACTCTACCACTGAGCCACAACCCTAGCCCTTTTCTGCTTCTTAATTACAAATAATGAAATGCAAATACATTACCATTTAAAAAGATCTGGAGAAATAAACAAAACAAAAGCCTGAGTCCTTTTTACCACTGTTATCAGGCTGGTATGTCAGACCATCTGTAGTTTTACACTTGTAATTATTTGCTTGGAAATAAAGCATTTGGGGTAATATTTATTACTATATCATTATTATCTATTTATTTATTATTTTTTCTTATTACTATTCTTATTTGTTATTATTGTGATGCTGGGGATTGAACCCAGGGCATTTTACTACTAAGTTTCATCCCTATCCCTTTTTAAGACAGGATCTTGCTGAGTTGCTGAGGCTAGCCTCAAACTTGTGATCCTCCTGCCTCAGCCTTCCAACTGCAGGCATGTGCCACCACACCTGGCTTTTTTGTAGCATTTAAAAAATTCACATTAAATTTATTTTTAATTGATGCATAAAAACAAAAATTGTTACTTACTATTGGAGTGGAAATAGAACATTTTCTGAGTTTGTGTTTTTAATATATAAGCAGGAGGTAGGTTGTTAAAATATTCTTGAAGCACTTCTGTGCTAGAATTTTACATACATTCTCATTAAATCTGCTTAACACCAAGGAAAATTGATAGTGTTATTATTCCATCATTATTATTAACACAGTATTACTGTTTGGGTGAGAAAACAGGCTTAGAGAATTTAAACCACATTAGCTCAGAGTTCTGCGGATAGCAGAGCCAGGATTCAAACCTAGGCACATTTGGCTCTAGAGGTTGTTTCTGTGACTGCATGTTTTTGTACCCCTGATTAGTATATCTCAGAGGGTTTCCATGTCAGTCCTACATGGAACCGCTCCTTGTTTTCATTGCTGCATAGAACTCTGATATGGTCACAGCCAAATTCAAGTACAGTGTTCTAGTGGATCCATTTTCCATTACCTCTATCAATATGAGATATCATTCTCAAAAACAATAGATTAAACCATTAAAAATTTTAAATGAGGGGCTGAGGTTGTGGCTCAGTGGTAGAGCGCTTGCCTCCCATGCGTGAGGCACTGGGTTCGATCCTCAGCACCACATAAAAATAAATAAATAAAGATACTGTGTCCATCTACAACTAAAAAAATATTTTAAAAAATTTTAAATGATTGATGTCTGTTTTAATTTCTTATTTCTGATAAAGTTAGGCTATTTGCATGCATTTGTTGTGTTTTTTCTATAAAAATTTGGTTCTTGGGGCTGGAGTCGTGGCTCAGCGGTAGAGTGCTTGCCTAGCATGTGCGAGGCACTGGGTTCAATCCTCAACACCACATAAAAATAAAGGTATTATGTACACCTATAACTAAAATAAAAATATTAAAAAAAATTTGATTCTTATCCTTTTTCCAATTTTTAATGGGGTCATTGCCTTTTTCTCAATGATTTATAGGCATTCTGGATGTTAAACTTCTATTAGTTATATTTCTTTTTATTTATTTATTTTCTTAATTTTTTGTTGTTGTTGTAGATGGACACAATGTCTTTATTTTATTGCTTTGTATGTGGTGCTGAGGATTGAACCCAGGGCCTCATGCATGCGAGGCAAGCGCTCTACCGCGGAGCTACAATCCCAGCCCTATTAATTATTTCAAATATTTTGTTTGTATTTAAAAAATCACATTAGCTTTATTTTTGTGGTTATAAAAGAATACATGCTCACTGCAAAAAAAAATTAGAAAATCACATAATCATCTAAAATCCCTTTATACAGAGACAATTAGTGTTAATATTTTGGCAGATATTCTTACATTTTTTATCTATTCATGTATATTAACTATGTATATTAAGTAGTTCATAATAAATCTTGGCTACAGAAGCAGCTGTGTATTTAAAGTATATTTGATTCACACTCTAGTCATCATAAGCCCTCTGAGAAAATGTAGATCAAAACGAGAAAATGTAGATCAAAAGAACTTCCCCGGGCTGAGGTTGTGGCTCAGTGGTAGAGCACTTGCCTCACATGTGTGAGGCACTGGATTTGATTCTCAGCACCACATATAAATAAATGAATACAATAAAGGTTCCTCAACAACTAAAAAAACAAAAAAAAACCCCAAAACAAAAAACTTCCCCAGTACATTTATTTGTCTTCTTTTCCAAAAATTCTCCATTTGTATTCTTTTCTCCATAGTTCCCAGGCCACCTTCTCATCTGTATCTGTCACTATCAAAGATGTCAGTACCGGCCTTTTGTCTTTTGTAGCCTTTGCTATGGACTAGGGAGTCTGGGGGCACCACTTCTTTTCATTTCACATCAGCATTTCCACTGAACTTTTTCTTCAGCTCATGTTGTATACCTTTTAATTTTATTTTGTCTTTCATTGTGCTGAAGTTTTAGGCTTTTTTGCTGCTATATTTTTCAACTTTTTTTGTGTATTCTAGGTTTTGAGTCCATTAGGAAAGGTCTGTCCTATTCCAGGATTGGAAAAATATTTTCTAAAATTATCTATGATTTTTGTTTTTTATCTTCATTTTAAAGTCCATTTGCGATTTGCTTTTACAAATGGTGTGAAGTAGAGCTTCAACTCCAGTTCAAGTGTCTCAACATCACATTTTTGTTTTGAGGGATTTTTTGGTGCTGGAGATTGAACCTATGGTCTCATGCATGTTTAGCATACACTCTCTTACTACTGAGTTACGTCCCCAGCCCAATAATATGTTTTTAAGTGGTCCATTCTGTCCTTACTGGCTGAGATACCACCCTTATCTCTCTTGTTATCTTTTGATCCGTTTGGCTACCCTGTATTGTTTTAGAGTTTTAATTATTATGTCTTTATAGTTATGTTTGGATAACTTTAGGCAACTATCATTTTTTTTCCAAACCTTTCTTGTTGTTTTTGAGGTGCTGAGAATCAAACCTATGGCCTCAAGCATGCTGGACAAATGCTTTACCACTGAGCTACATCCCTAGCCATTTCAAACATTTCTTCATTATTCTTACATATTTTATTTTCCTCTGCCTGAATCTACCTATAATGTTTTTAATTTTTAAGGTATTTCAATAGAATTACATTGAATCTATAGATTCATTTGTAGCCATTTTGCTCTCTACCAGGGATAGTTTGCAGAGGGAAGGAGATAGTGAGTGATAGGGAGGGCAAGGAGAACAAGTTGGAGAGGGGGATGGGCAGTATCTTAATGGATGGGATTGGGCAGGGAGTCAGATGGTGAAAGTCAGGCAAGATTCCTTAGGATGGGAAACCCCAATGTCTTGTCTTTTCTCAGAGAGAAGCTAGTGAAGACGCTGGTGGAGTTGCTGACCAATCAAGTGGGAGAGAAGATGGTGGTGGTACTGGCCCTCCGCCTTCTTTACCTGCTCATGACAAAGCATGAGTGGCGCCCACTCTTTGCCAGAGAGGGTGGCATCTACGCTGTACTGGTTTGCATGCAAGAATATAAGACTTCTGTCTTGGTGCAACAGGCAGGGCTGGCGGTGAGTGCACTGGGCTTGGTGGGAAAGAGCAATGGGCAGGACAGGCAGATTGGGGAACTTCCGATCTTGAGGGTGTTTAGACCAGGGTGTAGGCATTAGAATGAAAGGAAAGACACATGGATTTAAGAATGCAATCAGGACAGTCTTGGAGATGCATGTTTGGATAAAGTGGAAGGGAGTTTTTAAAAATGACGCTCAGAGCCTAGCATGATGGTGCACACCTGTAATCCCAGCACTTTGGGAGGCTGAGATTGGAGAATTGCAAGTTCAAAGCCAGCCTCAGCAACGGCAAGGCACTAAGCAACTCAGTGAGACCCTGTCTCTACATAAAACACAAAATAGGGCTGGGGATGTGGCTCAGAGGTCGAAAAGCCCTGACTTCAATCCCCGGTACCCCCACCCCCAAAAGAAAGAAACGACGCTCAGGTTATAGGCATAAGACTCCTAAAGCTCAGGAAATAGTGCCAAGAGTTAGTTAATGGGATGACATCAAATTAAAAAGTTTCTGTACAGCAAAGGAAATAATTATGAATGTGAACAGAGAACCTACAGAAGGATAAAATCTTTACTAGCTACTCTTCTAGTAGAAGATTAATATCTAGAATGTATAAGAAACTCAAAAAATTTAACACTAAAAAAACCCCAGTTAATAAATGGGCGAGTGAATTAAACAGATACTTCTCAAAAGAAGAAATAACAGATGACCAACAAATACATGAAAAAATGTTCAACATCATTAGCAATTAGGGAAATGCAAATTAAAACTACACTGAGATTTCATCTCATACCAGTCAGAGTGGCAGTCATCAAGAATACAAACAATAGTATTTGCTGGAGAGGATGTGGAGAGAAAGGAACATGTTTACACTGTTGGTGGGATTATAAATTAGTAAAACCACCATGGAAATCAGTATGGATGTTCCTCAAAAGACTAGGCATGGAACTACCGTATGACCCAGCTATACCACTCCTTGGTATTTATTCTAAAGAATTAAAATCAGTATACTAGTGTTACATGCATATCCATGTTGATAGCAGCATAATTCATAATAGCCAAACTATGTAATCAGCCTAGGTAGCCATCAACAGATGAATGGATAAAGAAAACATGGTATATATACACAATGGAGTTTTACTCAGCCATAAAGAAAAATGAAATTATGTCATTTGCAGGAAAATGGATGGAACTTGAGACCATATGTTGAATGAAATAAGCCAGACTGTCAAGGTCAAGGCTCATGTTTTCTCTCACTTGTGAAAGCTAGAGAAGAAAAAGGAAAAGGAAGGTGGGAGTGAGCACATGAAAAGCAAAGGGAGGGGCTGGGATTGTGACTCAGTAGTAGAGTGCCTGCCTCGCATGTGTGAGGCACTGGGTTCAATCCTCAGCACCACATAAAAATAAATAAAATAAAGGTATCATGTCCATCTACAACTAAAAAAAGTTTTTGAAAAATTAAAAAAAAAAAAAAAAAGCAAAGGGAGATCAGTTAGAATAGAAGAAAGGGACCAGGGGTAGGAGGAGGGAAGTACTGGGAAGGGACAGTGCCCAAATTATATTATGTGTATGTACTAATGTGTAACCACAAATCCCATCATTATGTACAACTATAATGCAACAATACAAAATGTGGAGAAAATTAATTAATAAAAAGAATGATGCTCAGGTTTAAAATGGAACAGCAGAGTGCATAAAGTGGCTGCTTAGTAAGTTAAAGAATGTTGCAGGAAAAGGAGGTGGGGGAAGAAGAAGGTTGGGAGTAGCATTTTTAGGCATGTTGAATGTCTGATTAAAGGCTAACATTCTAAATGGGACAAACTAAAATGATTTTTTTTAACCCTTTTATCTGAGATGGTACCCTTACCCAGAAAATATTCCCTCACCAGATTTGGGTAAAACAACCCCTGGCCCACCTGGTGCCAGAAAATAGGAAAAGGAATTTCTCGTTCAGGGGAGTTTATGGGAGAAAGACTTCCTGACTACTCAAGACAGAAGTGCTGGCTGGTAGGGTAGGTTGGGAAGTGTGGCTCTGTATAGTCTGATGGTCTCTGCAGGGGACAGGTAGACTTCAACTAGAATAGATAATGACAATAGTATAATGACAACAGCATGATGGGAGGACATGGCCTCTTAGAACAAGCTGTTCTGGGAGAGGGCCGGAGGCTCTTTCCTTTACTGGATCAACGAAGTTCTTTTTCCAAGAGCTGCCACACATTCACATGTGCTCAACGAATTCCTTGATCCTCTCAGATTGCATGGCCAAAATCCAATATTTACCCTTAAATTAAAACTCTTGCCCCAAATAAAATTGCAACATCTTGTTTATAGCTTGAGGTTTATAGAATGGTAGCTAATTGGGGTGGAGTGAGGTAACCAAAGGGAGAAGACCCCATTACCAGGTGTCATTTGCTTAGAAGGCTCAGGCCTTACAAGAGCCCTCTTGAGAATAAATTCTAGGGCTGGGGATATGGCTAAGTTGGTAGAGTGCTTGCCTCACATGCACAGGGCCCTGGGTTCAATCCCCAGCACCACAAAACAAAGCAAAAGAATAAATTCTAGGGGCTGGGATTGTGGCTCAGTGGTAGCGTGCTTGCCTAGCATCTGTGAGGCACTGGGTTCGATTCTCAGCACCACATATAAATAAATGAATAAAATAAAGGTCCATCAACAACTAAAAAAAAATTTTAAAAAAAAGAAGAATAAATTCTAGCTTTGCCCATCCTTAGTGGTTTTTTTCTAGAGAGTCAGCCTTTTTACCAACAGCGATGTTTTGCATTCTGATGATATAGTGTTCATTTAAAATTGATTTTCTCTGTAGTACCAGCAAGTAAGTTTTCATGCTACATTTTATTTTCCTGTAATTCCAAACACTCTGCTGGTGAGATAACCAAGTAGCATTGTCAAGAAGGGCTGGATACTGGTTAAGGGCAAGGGACATAGGTTTGGAAGGCATATAGGTGGTAATGAGTGGATGAAGTTGTCTAGGGAGGGAGCACAAAAAGAGACGAGAAAGGGGACAAGGAACTTCAGTGCTTGAGGACCAGACAAAGGAACAACAAAGAGTAGAAAAACCAGGAGGCTATGGAGCAACAGGACTCAGGTTTTGCAAAGAGAGAGGTTTTGCAAAGGGAGGAGTAGTCACTTGAGATGGAAGAGGACTTCAAGGAAAGCCTTTGAAAATAGCTGAGGCTGTGAAGGGGTACCATCCTGAGGCGGTGATAAAGGAGTGGGTAGTCAGTCCACTCTTGTAGCCTTAGAGCTGAGGGCGTAGAGGCAGAGAGAAATGGTGGGCTGATTTTACCATCAGGTCTTAGATTGTTTTGTTTTGTTTTCTTTTTTCATTCCTCCCTCCCTTTCTCCTCCTTCCTTCCTCCCTAGCATTTGATATTCTGTCACTGCTTCTTCCATTTTCATCTCCTGCACTACCTATTTGCAAATAGTTCAGCTGCCCCAAAGTTTGAGGTCTAGAATGCTGACCCCTGTCTCCCCATTGTCTTATGGTGGCTTTGTCCACTTCTAATTCTGTTTCTATATCCCCCTTGCAGGTGCTGAAGATGCTGGCTATTGCTAGCTCCTCAGAGATTCCCACTTTTGTTACTGGTCGAGATTCCATTCAGCCTTTATTTGATGCCCAGATGACCAGAGAGATCTTCGCCAGCATTGATTCAGCCACACGCCCAGGCTCTGAGAGCCTACTCCTTACTGTCCCTGCGGCTGTGATCCTGATGCTGAACACTGAGGGGTAAGGACACTAACCTTCAAATTCCAGATTTCTGCTAAGTCTCAAACACCACTACTCTGCCCCAGGCTCATGCACTCCACAGAAATTCCTCTTACATAGTCACTTCTGAATTAAGTGCTGGTGGCCCTCCCTGAATGTCCTTGGAAGAGACACTAAGTTGTTGGGGTAGGGAGATTCCCAGAGAAAGCAGAGAGACCCTGTTCTTCATTCATGGGACTGGGAGGAGTACCTGAGGTCAGTGGGCCAGAAGTTCTGCCTCAGGGATAGGAGCCCCCTCAACAGCGGGGCCCTCTGCACTTGCTTCCCTGCTTCCATTTCATTCACCATTAATTTCTTTCTGGATCACCTCCCTCTTTCAGGTGTTCCTCTGCAGTGAGAAATGGCCTGCTTCTGCTCAACATGCTTTTGTGTAACCACCACACTCTGGGAGACCAGATTATAACCCGGGAGCTGAGAGATACCTTGTTCAGGCACTCAGGGGTAGCACCAGGAGTAGAACCCATGCCTACCACACGCACCATCCTCATGATGCTTCTCAATCGCTACTCTGAGCCACCGGGTAGTCCTGAGCATGCAGGTACCATTGTGGAACGAGGTTGTTCTGCTGAGGAATCATATAGTGCCAGACAATGGCCAGAAAGGCTAAGATTTACAAACTAGTTCTTACTAGAAAGATAGGAGCTATCTTCAGAAAATGAATGAGGATTTTGGTGCTCAAGTTAGGTCTTAAATGGAACTTCTGACCAAGGGTGGGATATTCTAGAATAGGTGCAATAGAAATTGCCTTCTGTGAATGGCTTTAAACGTATGTGGAATCTAGCCAGTCTTGTCTAGGTTTGGTTCAGTCTTATTGGAAAGTAGAAAATTTGTTGAAATGATACGTAGGGAAGGCTTCTGTAGAGGAATTGCAATTTATGGTATGGAAAATTTGTGACTAGAAACATAAAATATTGTTGGCACAGAAAACTTATATTTAAAAAACAGGTGAGGGCTGGGGTTATGGCTTAGTGGTAGAGCGCTTGCCTCACATGTGTGAGGTACTGGGTTCAAGTCTCAGCACTGCATATAAATAATGAATAAAATAAAGGTTCATCAACAACTAAAAAAATATTTTAAAACACAGATGAAAACCCAGAAGTATGGATAGATATCAAAATAAGCAATATATATCTCTATTAGTCTATAAATCTAAAGCCATCATGCTAGATATTCTGGGGATATAATTATAATAGATAATATTTATTTTAGCAAACAGCATTATGTGATTATAGCTAACTATGAGATTAAAAATGTGTTTAACTTGACAATGTTTGCTATACTAGATTTATTTTCAGATGTAGTTATGTCTGTATTTGAGAACAGAAAAAAACCAAACATTTCTTAGTTTGCTAAAAAATGTAGACATCCTTGATATGGGAAAAAAAAATGGGAGTGATTTTCTGTACCTTCTTGTGTCTCAGTTTGATGAATTTGTAGAACTCCTCTTCGTAAACATTTTTCCTCTCTGGCATGTTTTTGGCTGTAGCATTGGAGACCCCCAGTGCCCAGGGCCAGGATGGGTCCCCTGAGCTACTGATTCGATCCCTCGTGGGGAGCCCATCTGCAGAACTACTCCTGGACTTGGAGCATATGTTATGCCGTGAGGGCAGCCCAGGGGGCGCTGTGAGGCCCCTTCTCAAGCGCCTCCAGCAGGAGACCCAGCCCTTCCTCCTGTTGCTGCGAACTCTGGATGCCCCTGGGCCCAACAAGACTCTGCTCCTGACAGTGCTGAGGTAAGAGGTCTGTCCAGGCACCCATACACTGGGGTGAGGGAGACTGCAGGGACTTCACTTGTTTCTATCCCCTTACAGGGTCATGACCCGCCTGTTGGATTACCCTGAGGCAATGGTCCTCCCCTGGCATGAGGTCTTGGAGCCCTGCCTCAACTGCCTAAGTGGCCCCAGCAGTGACTCTGAGGTACCAGAGCTCTGGTAGGAGTTGGGAAGAGAAAGGCAGCATATGGGTCACCACCCATCTCTTGAGGCTCAGAGCACAGCAGAGCCATTCCAAATGTGTCTGCAGGCACTGGGGCAGGGGTGTGGAGGGGAAGACTGATGTCATTGAAGAGTCTGTAGAACTGGGATCTTTCGAGTATTAACCTTGTGGCTGCACCTGGATTTTAGATTCTAGGTTTCAGAGAAGCTATTCACCAATCCAAATAGCCCTTCCTCTCCACTTGGATGTGGAACAAGGCTCAGGCACTACGGTTGGTTCTTGGGATAGCTTGGTCCTGGCAGGAATAAACCTGGGAAACTGCCCAAATTCTGCCACTGCCACCTCGCTCTGGAGGCCCAGCACTCCAGCATTCTGTTCTGTTCTATCCTTGGCCCTGTCCTTTCTCTGGGCTTTCAAGTTTCTCCAAAATCTCAGCCATCCCTCTTGCTTTACTGGACCCAGCCCTCAATCCTTACTTGCCCTGATCTTTGTTTCCTAAAAACTAATCCATGTTCCTCTGGGATCAGATTGTTCAGGAGCTGACCTGCTTCCTCCATCGCCTGGCTTCGATGCATAAGGACTATGCTGTAGTTCTCTGCTGCCTGGGAGCAAAAGAGGCCCTCTCCAAAGCTCTAGACAAGCACTCAGCCCAACTGCTGTTGGCCTCTGAGCTGCGGGACCTGGTGACAGAGTGTGAGAAGTATGCCCAGCTCTATAGCAACCTCACCTCCAGCATCCTGGCTGGCTGCATTCAGGTGAGGAGGGACTTATGCATATAGAGCTGAGAGAAGGTATGCCAGAAGCAAGGGAAAGGCACTCCATATGTGCCTCTTTGGGACCCCTATTTGGCAGAAGTGGCAGCAAATCTGGAGTACTTGTTCCCTAACCTTTCTCCTACATGGTCCTATCAAAATGTGGGGAGAAAGGGGTTGGGTGTTCTGTTGCTCCTTGACCCTTTCTCTATTCATGTTTTCTTTGTGTGTGTGTTTCTCCCTTTCTTCTTCCCTCCCTCTCTGTTACAGATGGTGTTGGGCCAGATTGAAGACCACAGACGAACCCAGCAACCCATCAATATTCCCTTTTTTGATGTGTTCCTCAGGCATCTCTGCCAGGGTTAGTGCCCTCCTGCTTTCTTCTGATTCCTACCCAACATCTGCTCTTTCCTTCCCTTCCTGCTCCCTGTCCTTATTTCTTTTAATTTTTTTTTTAGTTGTAGATGGACACAATGTCTTTATTTTATTGCTTTGTATGTGGTGCTGAGGATCGAACCCAGGGCCTCACGCATGCGAGACAAGCGCTCTACCACTGAGCTACATCCCCAGCCCCCTGTCCTTATTTCTGTGTCAACTAACTAGGCTGTGGCTTCTACCCCTTACCACTGGCCCCCAGGCTCCAGTGTGGAAGTGAAAGAGGACAAGTGCTGGGAGAAAGTGGAGGTGTCCTCCAACCCGCACCGCGCCAGTAAGCTGATGGACCGCAACCCCAAGACCTACTGGGAGTCCAACGGCAGCACTGGCTCCCACTATATCACTTTGCACATGCACCGTGGTGTTCTTGTTAGGTATGAACACACCCATTTGCATGCATGTTTATGGATGCACGCACACATATTCTGATATACCCTAATATATATTCCAGAGCATCCACATAGAATTCTACATATAACTCCCATCCCTGAGGGACATGCTCAAACCCATTTCCGTACAGTGAAAATATAGAGACCTTGGTTCTGTGTATAGACATTTCCTTACTTTTTGAGCATTGTAACCTATATCCCAGCAGTTACAGATCTTACCTCCCTGTGCCTAATGTTGAAGGAGATCAATAACTCACATACGTACTCTTCCTGGGGTCATTTGTTTAATGCCAAGCATTTGTACATGGCACTGTACAAGAGCCTGGTGATATAAAGACAATAAGACATGTTTTTTGTCTACAGGGAACCCACAGTCTAGTTGGGGAGGCGGGTTAGAAAATGAGAGTGTACAGTAAAGAAAAAACATCATGGGCTAAGCAGGTGGCAAGCCTGACCTCCCAGCTACTTGGAAAGCTAAAGTGGTAGGATTGCTAGAGCCCAGGAGTTCAAGATCAGACTGGGCAACATAGTGAGACCTCATCTCTTAAAAAGAAAAGAAAAGAAAGACTAAAAGAGAAAAACATCATGCTTTATATGTGCCTTGAATCCTGAGACTGATGGAGGGGTCAGAGAAGGCTTTCTTCCAGAAGGAGGGGTTGACTGAACTGAGATTTGAAATTGAGTGTTTTTGTTTGGTTGGGTTTTTATTTCTTGGTTTGGGGAGGGGTTTATTTTTTGTGGTTCCAGGAATCAAACCAAGGCCCTTGCTCATGCTAGGCAAGAGCTTTATCAACTGAGCTATACCTATCCCTGAAGTTGAAATTAGCTAGATAAAGAAGGGGCAGTGGACATTGCAGGCAGAGGGATAGCATATATGGAAAATGGAAGTAAGAAATAATGCTGTGTTGGGGAACTTTAAGTAATTGGGTTTGACTTGAACCAAGGGTATATCATAGTGACAGGAGATGAAGCCAGGAGAGTAGGCAGAGGCAGATGAGAAAGTTCTGTGAAGTAAAGTTATTTGAATTTTATTCTGAAACACTGTGAGATTGTTGAAGAATTTTAAGAACAGACAAAACTAGATTTTTTATTTAGAAATCTCATTTAGAGCCAAATACGGTGGCACATGCCTGCAATTCCAGCACTTTGGGAGGCTGAGACAGGAGAATTGTGAGTTCAAAGCCAGCCTCAGCAATGGCGAGGTGCTAAGCAACTCAGTGAGACCCTGTCTGTACATAAAACACAAACAAATAGGGCTGGGCATGTGGCGCAGTGATCGAATACCCCTGAGTTCAATCCCCGGGTACAAAAATAAAAAACTCATGTAGGCAATTACAGGAGTTTGGGTTGGAAGCCAGGCAAAAGGAGTTGAAAGGTTTATTCAGTGGTCTAGTTAAGGAGTGCTTGATGTATTCAGTTAGGCAGAAGGACTTGGAATAGAGGAGAGCTGATGAATCAGGAGTCTACTAGACTTACCCTTGATTGGATGATAGAAGCCATGAAAGGGAGATGTCCACAGTGACGGTGTTCTGTGTTCTAGTTTGAAGATCTGATAAATGGCTCATTTATTTCACAGGAGAGAGCAATAAGAAGGGGGCAGATTTACATGGACAGATGATCTGCTTGAGCTTGTTGATTTGAAGTCTGTGGGATGTGACATGGAAATGTTTTAAGTACACAGCATGAACACTCAGGAGTAAACTGGGTTAGAGATGTGAATCTGGAGTCATTTGTGTATGAATTTTTTATTGAAGCCATGAGTTTAAATGAAGTCACTTTGGGGAAATATAAAGGCAAGGGTAGAGGGTCTGGGGAAGAAAGATAAGTTGGGAGCTAGCAGAGGAGTAGGAGTCAGAAAAAGAAATGGTGAGGTGAAATAGATTTGACTGACCCCTTTCTCCTCTCTCAGGCAGCTGACTTTGCTGGTGGCCAGTGAAGACTCAAGTTACATGCCAGCCAGGGTGGTGGTGTTTGGGGGTGACAGTACCAGCTGCATCAGCACTGAGCTCAATATGGTAAGGATGCATGTGCACCCCTTCACCTTACTTTACTCCCCATTTTTCTCTGTCCCAGGGCCTTTGGGAAGGATGCAGTCCCTGGGGAGTGACTTCTTCCTTTCTGGAAAGGCCTCACCTTATAAGCAGCAAGAATAGAATTAGGGATTTGTAATTGTGTGGATCCCTAGGGTCAGTGCAGAAGTGAAGGGCACATGCCATAACCAGCTTGGGTGCTGTCAGCAGTCCTTCCAGCCCTGCTTCTCTTGGTGACAACTGTCTCTCTCGGCCTCTTCTGCCCTGCCAGGTAAATGTGATGCCCTCTGCCAGCCGGGTAACCCTCCTGGAGAATCTGAACCGCTTCTGGCCCATCATCCAGATCCGTATAAAGCGCTGCCAGCAGGTGGGGCTGGGAAGAGGATGAGACTGAAGATCAGGAAGTAGCACGGGGTCCCTATAGGGGCTGGGTTCCCTAACATTTAAGTGTCAAGGCTTTAGCCAAGGCTCCTCCTTGGTCTGATTAGGAGATGACCCAAAAAACAGTTAAAGCCCAGCGCAGTGGCGCAAGCCTGTAATCCCTTAGGGAGGCTGAGACAGGAGAATCGCGAGTTCAAAACCAGGCTCAGCAATGGCAAGGCACTAAGCAACTCAGTGAGACCCTGTCTCTACATAAAGCACAAAATAGGGCTGGTGATGTGTCTCAGTGGTCGAGTGCCCCTGAGTTCAATCTCCAGTACAAAAACAAACAAACAAAAAAAAAACAGTTAAGTTCCAGAGGTATGGAGGTGTCCTGAGCAGCTCTGTGGAACTCATGTCATGAGGCCTGACTTTGGTAACACATAGTGGCTCAGGTGACTTATGTGACAGATGAGTCTTCGTGCATTGCAGGGTGGCATCGACACCCGTGTTCGGGGTGTGGAGGTCCTGGGCCCTAAGCCCACTTTCTGGCCACTGTTCCGGGAACAGCTGTGTCGCCGTACATGTCTCTTCTACACAATTCGGGCACAAGCCTGGAGCCGGGACATAGCAGAAGACCGCAAGCGCCTCCTCCAACTCTGTCCCAGGTGGGTGGGGTATAAAGAGGGAAGATGGTTAAGGGTATAGGATACTGTAAGAAATAGGTGGCAGAAGATATGTTTCCATGGGCGTCTGAGAAGTAAGATTGTAGTCAGGACATGAGACAAGTGGACATAGGTGAGAAGTATGTGCTGATAGGGGAGAACTGGGGAAAGGACCAAGCACGGGAAGATTGGGTGTTAATTTGCATTTGAGTGTAGGACTCAGGCAAACCTGTGTCTTTAATCCGTGTTTTATTTTGATTTTGTATTTGTTTTTGGTACTGAGGATTGAACCCAGGGGCACTCTGCTACTAAGCTACATCCCCAGCGCTTTTTAGTTTCTATTTCAAAGCAGGATCTGGCTGAATATACCAGGCTGACCTTGAACTTGTGATTCTCTTGCCTCAGCCGTCAGAATAGCAGTGTCTTTAATGGTTTTTTTTTTTTTTTTTTTTTGCTACCAGGGATTGAACTCAGGGGTACTCAACCACTGAGCCACATCCTCAGCCCTATTTTGTGTTTATGTAGAGCCAGGGTCTCACTGAGTTGCTTAGCGCCTTGCCACTGCTGAGGCTGGTTGCGATTCTCCTGTCTCAGCCTCCCAAAGTGCTAGGATTACAGGTGTGCGCCACTGCACCTGGCTAGTGTCTTTAATCTTTAACTCCACTATTTGTTCCCAGACTGAACAGGGTTTTGCGTCATGAGCAGAATTTTGCTGATCGCTTCCTCCCTGATGATGAGGCCGCCCAAGCACTGGGCAAGACCTGCTGGGAGGCCCTGGTCAGCCCCCTAGTGCAGAACATCACCTTGCCCGGTAACCATCCCAACACCTGGCCCTGCTAACATGTTATAACTACCCTCAGGAATCACCTGAGTTAATATTCTTGATTCTCTTGATTCCTGTGTTTGTCCCCAGAGGCCTGCCACCTCCTTGTTCCTTTCTCCTTCCCACCCTGAAGACTGATCCCTGAGATTCTGATATTTGAGTCTTCTCTCAATCCTACCCACAGCCTGTTACCATGTCCCCAGACTGCTGAAGCAATCCTTGGTGAGGGGTGGACTAGAGTTCTGCCCCCAAAATCTTTTTGTACAATTGCTCCTTCTCCCTCTTCCTCCCTGGACTATCTGTCCCCTCATTTCCCAAAGCCGCCTATTCCTGGCCTTCTTTCAGATACAGAAGGTGTGAGCTCTCTGGGATGGCTGCTAGATCAGTACTTAGAGCAGAGAGAGAGCTCTCGAATCCCCATGAGTCGAGCAGCATCTTTTGCGTCTCGAGTTCGTCGCCTTTGCCACTTGCTGGTACACGCGGAGCCTCCTCCTGGACCTTCTCCTGAACCATCCACACGCCCCTGTGAGTCCCAGCAGTGGCCAGCTGAACGAAAATCTTGGTTCCTTCCTTCTTTGCCTTTCTAGGCCCCTGGGAACTCCTGCCTTTTCCAGGGGAATCAGCACCCAAGACCCCTGCACTCACCTAGAGGCTGAGGTGAAACCCCTTCTTCTGCCCTCTGTCTCCACAGTCAGCAAAAACAGCAAAGGTCGGGATCGGAGCCCTGTGCCCTCACCAGTTCTTCCAAGCAGCAGCCTGAGGAACATAACCCAGTGCTGGTTGAGCGTAGTGCAGGAGCAGGTGGGCAGAAGCAAGCTGAAGTCTGAGGGGATGGGGGCTGCTCCTCTTACATCATTTTTTGCTCCATCTCCTTAGGTCAGCAGATTCCTGGCTGCAGCCTGGAGGGCCCCAGACTTCGTGCCTCGTTACTGCAAACTCTATGAGCATTTGCAGAGAGCAGGTTCCGAGCTGTTTGGGCCCCGGGCAGCCTTCACCCTGGCTCTGCGCAGCGGTTTCTCTGGCGCCCTATTGCAGCAGTCCTTTCTCACTGCTGCTCACGTGAGTTTGCCAGCCTCTCAGGCCACAGGGCCATAAACTCATGTTCATTTCTCTCTACTCTGCTCTTTTACCTCCTCTCACTCCCCATTCTCCTTTGCCACCTCATTGATGGTTTGCCCAGTGCCCTTTCCATTGTTCCCAGATGAGTGAGCAGTTTGCCAGGCACCTTGACCAACAGATCCAGGGTAGCCTGCTTGGTGGATCCCCTGGAGTGAAAATGCTGGGGCAGCTTCAGCAACACCTGGAACCCATCATGGTCCTTTCTGGCCTGGAGCTGGCCACTACTTTTGAGCACTTCTATCAGTGAGTACAGGTCTGGAGAGGAAGGAGATGGGAGGCCTAGAGTCTAGAGAGGAAAGAGTTGAGTCTTAGAGGGGAGGCAAGGGAGGGGGCAGTGGAGAGGAGAGTTAAGTTATAGAGATGTTCATGTACCGATGGAAAGAGGGTGGAAAGGAAGAGCAGTGGGCCTGTGACACAAGCAGGCTACAACAGAAGGACCTTCTGGAGGGGGAAGCTGGGCCTGCACTGTGCTGGAACCTGCACTTAGGCCTGGCCTATGTTGTGTGTGCTGTAGACACTACATGGCAGACCGTCTCCTGAGCTTGGGCTCCAGCTGGCTGGAGGGGGCTGTGCTGGAGCAGATTGGCCTCTGCTTTCCCAACCGCCTCCCCCAGCAGATGTTGCGGAGCCTGAGCACCTCAGAGGAGCTGCAGCACCAGTTCCATCTTTTCCAGCTCCAGCAGCTTGACAGGTTGCTCTTGGAGCAGGAAGATGAGGAGGAACAGGGACTGGAAGAAGAGAAGGTAAGACTAAGGGGAGAGAGTGGGAGAATAGGAAAGTAAGAGAAGATTAGAGTCAAGAAGGGAGCCCACGGGCCCTTGAAATCTTCTGTTTCTCAGGAGGAAGAGGAGGAGGAAGAGGCTGAGAAAGAACTTTTTATGGAAGATCCAAGTCCAACAGTTTCTATATTGGTCCTGTCACCACGCTGCTGGCCCATCTCCCCACTCTGCTACCTGCACCATCCCAGAAAGTGCCTTCCCACAGAATTCTGTGATGCCCTTGACCGCTTCACCAGTTTCTACAGCCAGAGTGAGGAGCTAGGGAGAGGAAGCTGGAGATTGGAGTCATTTATTTGGGGTGGCAAGAGAGGGAAAGGAGAGGATCATTGGATAGGAGTATGCAGACCTGAAGAAATAATTTCTAGGTTCTGCAGTTTCCTAGTGAAGGATACAGAAGTGTGGGTTGTAGCTTCATTAATTTTTGCTCTTAGTTCCTTCAACTTTCTATGAATTTGTTTTGTTTTTCTAACTTAAAGTTGTATACTTAATTTTCAGTCCTTAAAATATGTAACATTTTTGCTGCATCCCATAGATTTTTTGAAGATTATTTTATTTGAATATAACTAGTATTCAGTAAAATGCACAAACCTCAGCTATAAGGCTTAGTGAATTAGCAGCCCATGTACCACTACATTCCCCCAAGTGAAGAACATCTTCAGCATCCTAGAAGGCTCTATCCTCTGTGTACCCTTTTTGGTCATTCTCTCTCCCTAAAAGACACCATTCTTCTTCCCTTTATCACCATAGATTTTTTATTTTTTATTTTTGGTACCAGGGATTAAACCCAGGAGTGCTTACTGCTGAACCACATCCCCAGCCTTTTTTATTTTGAGACAGGGTCTCCCTTAGGCCTTGCTAAGTTGTTGAGGTTGGCAATCCTACTGTCTTAGTCTCAGGAGTCACTGGGATTACAGGTGTGTACCACTGTGCCTGGTTTATCACCGTAGAATTTTTTTGTCTGTATTTGCATATCATATAAATGGAATCATAGAGCATGTATTCTGTTGTACCTGATTTCTTACACACGTGTAATTGTGAGAATTATCAGATCATCAGTTGTATCATTAGTTTGTTCTTTTGTATTGCTGAGTCATATTCCATTGTATGAATATATTTATCTTTTCTGTTGTTGATGGACATTTGGGGTGTTCCATATGTTTTTTATTATTTATTTATTTGGGGTTGGGTTTGGTTTTTTTTTTTTTTTTTTTTGGTACTGAGGATTGAACCCTGGGGTGTTTAACCACTGAGTCACATCCCTAGCCTTTTTTATTTTTTATTTTGAGACAGGGTCTTGCTGTGTTGCTTAGGCCTTGCTAAGTTGATGAGGCTGGCCTAGAACTTGCAATTTTCCTGCCTCAATATTCTGAGTCAGTGAGATTACAGGCATGTGCCACGATACCTGGCTTCCATGTTTTCATTAGGTAGTATTTTTATTATTGCTTAGTTCTAAGAATTTTCTAATTTTTATAATTATTTTTTATTTGATTTGCTAGTTTTTTTTTTAATTTTTTTTTTTTTTTAGTTGTTGATGGATCTTTATTCATTTCATTTATTTATATGTGGTGCTGAGAATTGAACCCAGTGCCTCAGGCATGCTAGGCAAGCACTCTATCACTGAGCCACAACCCCAGCCCTGATTTGCTAGTTTTTTAAAAGTATATTTTAAAATCTCCAAATTCTTTTTCATTATCTTTTATTTTAGAGTTCTACCCTGATTCTGTTGTGGCTAGAGAACATGATTTTTGCGATTCTGAATCTTTGCAATTCATTGAAACTTCCATTATGGCCTAATAGACGATCAAATTTTATAAGTGTTCCATGTATGATTAAGAAAAATATGGAGCCGGTAGCAATGGCACCCACTTGTAATTCCAGCTACTAGAGAAGTTGAGGCAGGAGTATCCCAAGTTGGAGGCCAGTTTCTGCAACTTAGCAAGACCATGTCTAAAACAAACAAACAAACAGAAACCAGGCAGCTAGGCCTGTATAGCTAGCTCAGTGGTAGAATGTCCCTCAGTTCAGTCCTCAGTACTGCAAAACTAAAAAAATAGGAAAGTACAATATATATTCTTCACCTATTGGGTACAGGATTCTATACATTTCACGAAACAGACCTAGTTAATTGAATTGTTCACATCTTCTATAATCTTACTAATTTATAATTTTTACTAATCTACTGAGAGAGGTTTGCTAAAATCTACCGTTTGATGGTGATTTTAAAAACCATGTCAATTTTTGCTATATATATATATATATCTGAATTTTTTGGCTATATTATTTGATACATTTTAAAATCATTTAGCCATGCCATCTGATAAAACTTTCTATAATGATGGAAAAGTTCTTTTATGTACTCTTCAATATGATAGCCATTCATGGCTGTTAAGGACTTGAAGTGTTACACAACTAAGGAACTGAATAATTTATTAATCAGTTTAAATTTAAATAGTTAATATGTGGCTAGTGACTACTATATTGGACTCTGTACATTTACAATCTTCGTGGTAAATTAAACTTTTTTATTATTATGAAGTGAACTTTCTTCTAACAAGGCCTTTTCTCTTAAGGTCTGTTTTTCTCAGGTATTAATTGTACACCAGCATTCGTGTGTGTGTGTGTGTGTGTGTGTGTGTGTGTGTGTGTGTGTATGTTTAGTTATATCATATATATATATATATATATATTTAGTTGTAGATGGACACAATATCTTTATTTATTTATTTTTATGTGGTGCTGTGGATTGAACCCAGTGTCTCACACATGTGAAGCAAGTGCTTTACCACTGAGCCACAATCCCAGAATTCTTTGGTTCTCATTTTTCTGGTGTATCTTTTTTTTTCTATCCTTTTACTGTTTTGTTTTTGCACTTAGAGAAGTTCTTAGTTTTTTAGGTTTCTTTTTTAATTGTGGCAAAATATATCTAACATAACATTTGCCATTTTAATGATTTTAAGTATACAATTCAGTTGTCCTTTACAAAATTTTTTAAATTTGCAAATAATTTCAAATTTACAGAAAAATTGCAATGCAAAGAAATCCATGTAACCTTTATCCAGATTTACCTTTTTTAAACATTTCATTAATATTTGCTCTTATCATTTGCTCTTTGTATATGTATGTATATGCATGTATATATCTATGTGTGATGCACACACATTTTTTTGTAACCATTGACAGTAAATTGCATATACTTTGCCTCTAAATACTTTAGTACATACTTCCTAAAGAATAAAGATATTCTCTTACATAATAAGTTTATTTATCAATAAATTTAACATTGGTACCTAAAATTAACATAAGTAATCTACCTTCTATATTCCAGTTTTGTCAGTTGACCTATAAAGTCTTCCATGAGTTTGTTTTTTTGTCCAGGAGAGGATGCAGTCTAGGATTGCCTGCATATTTAGTTGTCAGGTCTCTTTAGTCTCCTTTAATCTAGAATATTTCCTCAGCCTTCTTTGTCATTTAGGAAATTGATTTTTTTTTTTTTTTTTTTGGTGGTACTGGGGATTGAACTCAGATGCTCCATTAATGAACTATACCATCAATTTTTTTTTTTTTTTGGATATTTTGAGATAGTCTTCTTACTGAATTACCCAGGCCGGCCTCTTAAGGCTGCTGCCTCAGCCTCCTCAGTAACTGGGATAAAAGGTGTGCACCATCACATACACCAGTTCTTTAAAATTTTTTAAATACTTCCTCAATTTACATTTGTATATTTTCTCATGATTAGACTTTGGGTTATACATTCCCAGGTAGAGTACTAAGTAAATGATGTTATGTTCTTCTCAAGGTATTTCATCCCCAGGCACACAGTTTCCATCTGCCCTTCCGTTTATGATGTTAATTTTTTTTCAATGTTGGCAGTTGAGAGTTTTCTTTTATTGTTTTTGTTTTTTCAGGCTGGGGTTTGAACCCAGGGCCTGATGCATGCTAAGCATGTGCTCTACCATCAGAGCCCCCTGTGATGTTAATTTTGACAACCAGGTCAAAAGGTTGTTTGAGTTCTCTACAAGTTCTCCCTTGTTACCATTAACAAGCAGTATGTGGGAAGAAGATACTTTAAAATCATGCCAGCATTCTACTCTCATCAGAATTTTCCCCAGTATAACTTTAACATTGGCATACCCTTGTTTTAGATATGACTTAGAATTTATTTTCTGTTCAATCTGACAGTCTCTTTTTCTGAGTTGTCAATTCTAGTTTATTTATTATGAATAATGACGTTTTTAATATTCTATATTTTTGTTTACTTTTATGTTTAAATAATAATAATAAATTGAATACCTTTGTACATATGATTCTACCCTGGGATTTTGTGCATTTTTACTTTCTTCTTTTGGATTGACAGATTTTTTTAAAAATTCATTTTTTTGTCTCTGTCAATTTTAGAAGTTATACATTCATTTTTGTGTTGGTTACCTTTATTTTTCATTTTTAGTTTTTGCCATACTGGGATCAAACCTGGGGCCTCATGCATGCTAAAAAGGTGTCCCTACCTTTATTTATTTTTATATTTATTTATTTATTGTGATACTGAGAATTGGACCCATGACCTTGTGCATGTGAGTCAAGCACTCTACCAACTGAGCTATATCTCCAGGCCCCTACTCTGACATTTTTAACCTGCTTGAGTTAATGTCACTTCCCACTTTACTGAACAATAAAAGGATCTTAGAAAATCTGGACTCCAATTCTAACTTCTGTTTCACTGGTGTTTAGTATTTTAGAATTATCTTTTTTTTTTTTTGGTACTGGGGATTGAACTCAGGGGTACTCGACCACTGAGCCACATCCTCAGTCCTATTTTGTGTTTTATGTAGAGACAGGGTCTCACTGAGTTGCTTAGTGCCTCACCGTTGCTGAGGCTGGCTTTGAACTCTAGAATTATCTTTTTTAACTTCCCAACTTAAACATTATTGTAATTCAGTGGGTTTTTACATTTGCCATCATGCTAATTGCTTTAGTCACCATTCCTTTTGCATCTTAATCCTAATATGCTCAACTGTCTTCTTTTTAAAGTATATCCATTAGAAGTTTCTGCATTGAGGGAATGTTGGTAGAAAACCCAGGCTAGAGCCGGGCGCAGTAGCATGCACCTGTAATCCCAGAGGCTCAGGAAGCTGAGGCAGGAGGATTGCGAGTTCAAAGCCAGCCTTAGCAATGGCGAGGTGCTAAGCAACTCAGTGAGACCCTGTCTCTAAATAAAATACAAAATAGGGCTGGGGGTGTGGCTCAGTGGTTGAGTGCCCCTCAGTTCAATCCCTCCTCTAAAACCCCAAAAACCCAGGCTAGAGAGAAAGCTCAGGTGGTAGAGTGCTTGCCTCACATGCACAAAGCCCTGGGTTCAATCCCCAGCACCCCCCCAAAAAAAGAAAGTAAAAAGAAAATCTTACCAGTTTTCATTTGTTTGAGAATGGGTTATTTTTACCCTTATTTTAAAAATAATTTTTATTATGGTAAATTTCAGGCATATGTAAACATAATACAGATAAACCCACCAGCATGTTGTAACTCTTGGCCAATCTAGTTTCATCTAGTCCCCTAACCTACTTTCTCCCACCCCCAAATCTGAAAGGTAAGGACTCCCTTTTTAAAAACAAGGGCACATCATTACTTTTAGAAGTTAAAAATATTTTTTATTACCATTAAATATATAGTGTTCATATTTCCCTAGTTATCTGGAGGTTTTTTATTTTTGTTTTTGTTTGATTATTTAGTTTAATGAGGATCCAAGCAGCCCACATATTGCATTTGGTTGAACTATCACGTAGTCCCTTAATCTATAGGTTCCTGCCTCCCTTTTTTCCCCCTTCCAGTTATTTCTGGAGGAAATTAGGTTGTTTGTCAATTAGTTGTCCACAGGCTGGCTTTTGCTGACTGCATCCACATGGTGTCCTCTAGCATATTCCTCTCTCCTTTATTTCTTGAAACCTAATATTTATTTATTTACTTACTTACTTATTTATTTGGTACTTGAGATTGAACTCAGGGGCACTCGACCACTGAGCCACATCCCCAGCCCTATTTTGTGTTTTATGTAAAGACAGGGTCTCACTGAGTTGCTTAGTGCCTCACTGTTGCTGAGGCTGGCTTTGAACTCACAATTCTCCTATCTCAGCCTCCCTAAGTGCTGAGATAACAGCACCTAATATTTAGAGGATATGTAATATCCTGGGATAGCAGCACCTAATATGTAGAGGATTAATTAGATTCTAGTTTGATTTCTTGTCCAGAGAGCCTCAAGGGTGGTATGGTACTGTATCCTTCCAGCAGAAGGCATACTGGAGCTAGCTGTCTCTGTCTCTCTTTGTGATGTTAAGACAGGTCAATGGATTTAAATGTCATCAATCTCATCTACATATTACATTTAATTTTTCATGTCTGTCATTTTATTAGGGATTATGAGATGGTGATACTATAGTTTTGTCATTCCTTCTTTATGTGTTAGCTGGAATGCTTTCTCTATAAAGAGAAACTTTCATCAATTATTGGTTACCCCAAAGTCTAGTTTTTACAGGGAAAGCTTAATCCTTCCATTTTCTCCATTATTTTTTTCTAAGGTTTTTGTTTTTTTTTTAGTTGTAAACAGAATGCCTTTATTTTATTTATTTTTATCTGGTACTAAGGATCAAACCCAGTGTCTCATGCATGCTAGGCAAGTGCTCTGCCACTGAGCTACAGCCCTAAAAAAAAATTTTATGTTTTTATCACCTTGACCCTAACCCTCTTATTTCCTCTAGTCTTTGCCTCCACCTTTCTTTTCAATACTTTCCTAGGTCAGAACCACCCAGTCCTGGACATGGGACCACATCGGCGACTGCAGTGGACATGGCTGGGCAGGGCTGAGCTGCAGTTTGGGGACCAGACCCTGCATGTATCCACCGTGCAGATGTGGCTGCTGTTGAATTTCAATCAGATAGAGGTGCCACAGCTTCTTAGTCTCTCAATCTTCTCTTCTGCCTTGTTTGTCTCTGTTTTCCTCCTAAACTCTCTTTCTAGGTCCATACTCCTCCCTCCTTTTCTCTTCCTTTCCCGTTACTCCTGACTGGCCTTATTTCTCCTCACCAGGAGGTATCAATAGAGACTTTGCTGAAGAATTCTGACCTCTCTCCTGAGCTGCTGCACCAGGCACTTCTGCCCCTCACTTCTGAGAATGGCCCTTTGACCCTGGAAGAGGGTCAGGACTTTCCACACAGGGGTAGGTCAGTGGGGACTGGGCTGAGTCTCTGCTGTGGGGCAGGGGGCTCTCAGATTGATGAATGGTATACTAGGGAATGAGTGTAGTAGTGTATTCTTAGTCCTCACTCATGTGTCCCTCCTTATCCTTGGGAACCTGATTGGGACCTGGGTTCCAGGTGTGCTGCGGCTCCGCGGGCCTGGGCTCCAGCCCAGTGAGGAGGTCCTATGGCTCATACCTCCCCAGACATACCTGAATGTAGAGAAGGATGAGGGCCGAACCCTGGAACAGAAGAGGAACCTCTTGAGCTGTCTTCTTGTCCGTATTCTTAAAGCCCATGGGGAAAAAGGCCTCCACATTGATCAGCTGGTTTGTCTGGTAGGCAGAGGGGACCATGCCATTGGGAGAGGTAGGGAGTCATGCTTGGGGTTGGGGGGATGGAGCCAGAGGTCCTCACAAGGTAAGGTAAACACTCTTAGTATGAGACCTCCATTGGGTAACATTTCCATCTGGGTTTCTATTCCTGACCAAGCAGTTAGAAATTAGAATAAAGACTTGAATGTTTACCATGTGCATGATTAAGTCATTTAGTTCTCACAGTGATCCTAAGTATTATTATTTTGTCCTATTTGACAAATAAGAAAAGTAAAGCATGAGAAAGTTAATAACTTACCCATAGTCACACAACCAATAAGTGGCGAGCCAGGCATGGGACTCAGACAGCCTGGCTCCCCTCTGTAAAAGTGGCCTGCTTGTTTCCTTCCTTCTGTCCAGGTACTGGAGGCCTGGCAGAAGGGCCCAAATCCCCCTGGGAGCCTGGGCCGTGCTGTTGCTGGAGGTGTAGCCTGTACCAGTACAGATGTCCTCTCTTGCATTCTGCATCTCCTGGGCCAGGGCTATGTGGAACGGCGTGATGACCGGCCCCAGATCCTGTTGTATGCCACACCAGAGCCTATGGGGCCCTGCCGGGGTCAAGCAGATGTCCCTTTCTGTGGCAACCAAAGTACCCAGACCTCCAAGCCTAGGTAGTCACCCCCACCTCTGTTCCTTTGTAGTAAGGTGGGAAGGGTTGTAGGGCCAAAGCCAGGTTTCTTTGTGTAGGAACACTTCCAGTCTTTCTTTGGTCCTATTCCCTTTCCCTATTACTTCTCTCCCTTTGCTAATCTTCATCTCCTCTCTGTGTACCACCACTCCTTTCCTTGCCAATAAGAGGTCTTGCTATCTCTGTCTTCCTAAAACCAGCCCTTATGCAAGGAACCCAAACACTCAAGTTCTTCTATAGATACCTCTCATTCTAAAAAAATATGAAATATTCTGCAAATATATAGAGAGTGCTAAATAGCACTCTGCTTAGTGAAATATGTAAAGTTTGTTCTGCAGAACTTGCTATAGGTCTTTTATAATTAGCCAGCACCCCTGAAATTTTCAACATCACATCCATTTCATCAGAAACGGTAATGGCACTGATTTTCATGCCTGCTATTTGCATAGTATGTAAAATGAGTTCTCTGGAATAATCTTTCTCAAATCTAAACATGCACACACATCAGCTGGGATTGGGCTCAGTGTAGATCCTGGCTCAGCAGTGCTTTCTGTGAGACCTGTGCTGCTGGTCCACAGGCTACACTTTGTATGATAAAGATACAGACTACTCTTTCTCACTAAAGGTGCTGCTAGCATTTTGGGTAGGACCTATAGTGGATCTTCCCATTCACTATAGGTCATTTAGCATCCTTATCTCCTTATCTCTGCCCATTAGATCCATGTAGTGCTCCCAGTCATTGCGATAGCCAGCCCCAGCCTCACATTTACAAATCTTGTGGAGGCCTTTGTTCAGAGAGTTTGTGTTGTAACAAGCTGGTAAGGCAAGTCCAAGTGATGATGTGCAAGTGGAGAACTGAGTCAAGTGGGGTTCAGTTGGTAATCAGATAAGCAGGGCAGGGATACTGATTGCTGTCTCTTTTCTCTCCCCAAGCCCAGAAGCCATGGTAGCCCTTGCATCTCTACAGCTGCCTGCAGGCCGCACCATGAGCCCACAGGAGGTGGAAGGGTTGATGGAGCAGACAGTGCGACAAGTACAGGAGACACTGAACTTAGAGCCAGATGTGGCTCAGCACCTTTTGGCTCATTCCCACTGGGGTGCTGAACAACTGCTGCAGAACTACAGTGATAACCCTGAGCCACTGCTGCTGGCAGCTGGGCTGTGTGTACCTCCAGCCCAGGCTGCCCCCACATGCCCTGATCACTGTCCCGTCTGTGTCAGCCCCTTGGAACTCAATGACGACTTGCCTTCCCTTTGCTGCAAGCACTACTGCTGTAAGGTGAGGCCCCCAGCTCTCCATCCTAACACAGTTTCTTGAAAACTCTACTGAGGCCAATAGCCAGGAGAACAAAGGCCATCCCTTCCTCAGGCCTCCTTTCTCTTTGGCCTTCCTGCTCTTTCCATCCTTTTTAGAACTTGGGTCCTTATTTTTCATGTTCTCTTTACTCATTTCCTCCATGTCCAATCTACAGTAATTATATTAGGCTAATACCTGAGCCTATGCATCCTCAAAGACAACTAATTTGTGCCAAGCATAAGAAAATCCATGGAGACCAGCAGGATCAGGGTCAGTTGTGAGGTAGATCTAGGAGCAGGCTGTCTCTGGCCTCACACGTGGTAGGGAAGGGGTAGGTGCTAGGTCAGTTACAAGGACACCTGTCTTTAAGTAGCCTCTCCTTTTGTCCCTCCCAGTCTTGTTGGAATGAGTATCTGACAACTCGGATTGAGCAGAACCTTGTGCTGAATTGCACCTGCCCCATTGCTGACTGCCCTGCCCAGCCCACTAGCGCCTTTATACGTGCCATCGTCTCCTCGCCAGAGGTCATTTCCAAGGTATTCTCTCTAGTCTGAGAGGCTCCAATACAGAACCAAAGGGCCTCCAGGAATGTATTGACCTGTGGGGTGCTAGGAGCCTAGTGGTTTGGCGTCCTGGAGAGCCACGTCCTCACCTTGTGGCACCTGTGGCCCTACAGTATGAGAAGGCCCTCCTGCGTGGCTATGTGGAGAGCTGCTCCAACCTGACCTGGTGCACCAACCCCCAGGGCTGCGACCGCATCCTCTGCCGCCAAGGCCTGGGCTGTGGGACCACCTGCTCCAAGTGTGGCTGGGCCTCCTGCTTCAACTGTAGCTTCCCTGAGGTGGCTGTCCTACCCCTGCCCCGCCCTTGATCAAGTATTCCCACTCCTTCCCTGCTCAGTACCCCTGCCCAAACTGTGACTTGTCTTTCCTCATCCTCTACAACCCTGTTGAGCTCTGTTCACCCTTCTGTAGTCTTTCAAATGTGACCTGTCTTCTCCCCACCTCTCCCAACACATACTAGCAGGGCAACACTGTCAGGGCTCAGCTGTGTCCTCACCACCCCCTTCTGCTCTAGGCACACTACCCTGCCAGCTGTGGCCACATGTCTCAGTGGGTTGACGATGGTGGTTACTACGATGGCATGAGCGTGGAGGCCCAGAGCAAGCACCTGGCCAAGCTCATCTCCAAACGCTGTCCCAGCTGTCAGGCTCCCATTGAGAAGAACGAGGGGTGCTTGCAGTAAGAAGGGGGTACTGTGGGCACTGGGACATCAGAGGGCAAAGGAGGGGTGGAGAGGCCTGGCAGTAAGAAAGGGACAGTGAAGCCTGTTGTAAAGCTCAGCAGATGAACTATTCCTCACTTGGCACTCCCAGAGTGACTTCCTAGGTCTTCATTTTCCTTTCCTCACTTTGAAATCTACACTGTGGGTAAATTCAAAAGCAAGGGTGCATTCAGCAGGGCTTGGTAAGATGAAGGTAACTACAAGGCAGAGGGATAGGCCAGGGCATCATCAGTGGTGTGTCCAGGCACTTGGCAGTCCTGGCACACCACTGCCTAGAGGCAGTCACCCTCTGACAAGCTAGCTTCCTCCATAGCATGACCTGTGCCAAATGTAACCATGGATTCTGCTGGCGCTGCCTCAAGTCCTGGAAGCCAAATCACAAAGACTATTACAACTGCTCTGCCATGGTAAGGGGCTCGGCACCCAGGAGCAGAGGCCCAAGAACAATCAGGATGGGTTGTAGCCCTCTGGGCTAAGAGGGCTGTGTGTCCAGAGCAGTGTGACTGCAATTGTGACTCGATGGCGGGGAGGACAGAAACCACTGGGGCCTCAGGCACTGGGAATTCTGTACTGGGAGGCTTGTTCTCAAGGGCCTTTATCCTCAGAATAAGATTTCCCACCCCCAAGTGGCCACAGAGAGCCTGAGGAGGACAGGGGATCCTTAGCATTTGCCAGTACACAGTACAACAGGACACCGGAGTCATCCTGCTTCACTGTTAAGAGTGTGGCTCTGGGCAAACCTCGAAGTCCCCACCTGTAGAAGCGGGTAATAATATGACATGCCCCTAGTTTAAATGAAGATCACCTGTGTACAATGCAGAAGTGCCTCAATGGATGGTGGCTGTTCTAATTATTAACTCTATCCTGTTGGAACAAAGCATCCAACAGCCCTCTCCACATGTTCCCACCAGGTAAGCAAAGCAGCCCGCCAGGAGAAGAGGTTTCAGGACTATAATGAGCGGTGTACTTTCCATCACCAGGCCCGGGTGAGTAGGGAGGAAATGGGTGGGTCAATGGGTGAGACCAGAGGGCTGGGGTGACTGCATGGGGTGTTGTGCTGAGCACTTTCCTCACACAGGAGTTTGCTGTGAACTTGCGGAACAGAGTCTCTGCCATCCATGAGGTGCCCCCGCCCAGATCCTTTACATTCCTCAGTGATGCCTGCCGCGGTCTTGAGCAGGCTCGAAAGGTAGTAGTGGTGGGCTTGGGTGCTTTTATCTGACTTGTCTGGATGGAGGGAATGAGGAGAGGGCAAGTGGGGGGCGGAAATGCCAGGCCTCTGGCAGGGAAAGCTGACTGGGGCTCCCCTAGGTGCTGGCCTATGCCTGTGTGTACAGCTTCTACAGCCAGGACACAGAGTACATGGATGTGGTAGAGCAGCAGACAGAAAATCTGGAGTTGCACACCAATGCCCTGCAAATCCTCCTCGGTGAGCTGGGCCCCTCTCGGTCCTGTCTGCTTCTTCCCTCTTCTGAGCATCCCAACCAGTCAGGTAACAGTGTGCCCTCATCTTCACTCTGTCCCTGCATTCTTCATTCTGCGTAGCCTCTCACCCTTAGGTCTAAAGTCCATGCTATCAGGGCCAAGGGCAGATGTGCACATGATGGGTTGATCCTGGTCTGTACCCTGCTACTGGCTTGTAAGCTCCATGAGTGTCTAGAGCCATGCCTGGCACCTGGTAGATGCTGCATAGGTGTTTGTGGAGGGAAGAAGTGGGTGAGGATGAAAAAAGGAAGCAAGCTTCCACACCTGCCCCCTGCAGAGGAAACCCTGCTGCGCTGCCAAGACCTGGCCTCTTCCCTGCGCCTCCTACGGAACGACTGTCTCAACACAGGCATGGAGCTGCTGCGGCGGATCCAGGAGAGACTGCTAGCCATCCTTCAGCATTCCACCCAGGTACCTCTGCTGCAGGCCACACGTGCCCTTGTGCTTGACAAGCTCAGGGGCCACCTATGCCCAGCACAGCCCTGCCCAGGGTCAAGTCCAGAAGGAAAGGCAGTGAGGAGGGTGAATGGATGTTAGGAGGCCTGGGCAGATGTCCCAGCCCTGAGACCATCCAGCTGTGATGCCAATCCCTGTTTTTTAACCTCCTGAGGTTTCCTACAGAGTAGTGGTTGGTTTTCCCACATCAAGGATTTTTGGCCAGGGCACCCATCAGAATCACTCAAGGAACACTTTCAGACTATACTTCCCTGATGTGGGTTCACAGTCTCACAAGTGGGGACCAGAAGGTGAGGATCACTGGAGTAAGGAACCTACTAGGTTCTTTCCAGCTCTAATATGTGTGTGTTATACCTACACCACCAACCCTGCCCTCAGGTTGTTTACTGACTGGTAAATAACTTGGGCAGAATACACAAACATACACCATAAGCTGCTTGAGCACAGGTGGGATTTCCTACCCATGTATCTTGTATCTCTGGAGACTGTCAGCCAGTTACATCGCACAAAGGCTTGTAAAGGGCCAAGGTAAGAAGAGGGAGTGCTCAAGCAAGAGCTTGGCCCTCAGCAAACACAGCTGAAAGAATGCCGGGCACAAGGCCAGGTGTCCTCTGCTCTCCTGCTTCTGCCAGGATTTCCGGGTTGGTCTCCAGAGTCCATCAGTAGAGGCCCGGGAGGCAAGAGGATCCAACGTACCTGACAATCAGTGAGTAGGGTGGACAGAACCCCAGAGGGGCAGTGGGAGATGTCAGACTTCTCTGGGCTCAGAGCAGTGGCTTTCCCTAGGCCCCAGGATTCCTCTGGGCTGGAGGCAGAGGATGAGGAGGAAGAGGACGAGGAGGAAGATGATGAGGATGATGTGCCCGAGTGGCAGCAAGATGAGTTTGATGAGGAGCTGGACAATGACAGCCTTTTCTATGACGAGGAATCTGAAAACCTGGACCGAGAGACTTTCTTCTTTGGTGATGAGGAGGAGGATGATGAAGCCTATGACTGAAGGGCAGGATGCAGGAAACTGCTGGAGCTGCCCCACCAAAACCATGGGGCTGTGGGGATGGGGAGTGCACCTCTTCCCACTGTTGTGGGCAGGGGCTTCCCAGTGTCTGCAGCACCCTCTTCTGTTTACTGAATAAACTTTTTTTCACATACTTCTCTGAAAGGATAGCTTTCCCAGGGACAGCCAGCTTCAGCTCCCCTTGTCCCCGTCATACAGCCAACTCCCCTCCTTTACCTCCAGACTCTTCTGCCCTCAGAGAAGGCCCAAAGCAGACCCATCTGGTCTAAGCAGATAAAAGGAAGTGAAGTCCACATTGTCTAGGGCCAGGTGCAGACCCAGCCCAGCTTCAGGGGAGGTGAGATGAACAGCCAGCCCCCAGGATAGACTTCCTCCAAGAACACGAGGAGGTATTCTCCTCTTAGGGACCTACAGACTTAAAAAATCTCTCTATATCTTAAAGTGAAATGAAGTAGGAAAGGGATGTGACTGAGAACTGGCCCCACCCCACAATACAGACATAACAGTAGAATTTTAAACAATCCTTTTAATTTGCTACTTTGCTAAAAGGCAGGAATGATAACTACAGCAGTTTCAGGGTTCAGAAGGTTTTAGTAAAGTGGGATTAAGTCAGGCAGTTGGGTCATCAGAGGCAGCCACCTGTTCAGGAGGATCAGCCTCAAAGTATCGATCCAGAATGGCTTCCACCTCTCCCTCTTCATAGTCCCACACCTGGAACCTTGAGCCATCTGCTGCTCCCCGGATCATGGCTGAAAGCACTGGGGAGGGAAGGGAAAGTGAAGCTGCTTCCCGTCTAACTGGCCCCCCCCTTTCCTGCCCTAACCCATTGGGGAAAAGCACTGTGCTCAGAGCTCACTAAGGAAGGAGCTGAGGCTGGACCTGCAGAAAGCTGGGAAGGGATGGGTGGACATCTAGGGCTTGGGGTATGTACTCACCTCGGCCAGACTGTGGGCGAAACAGGCACAGGATTTGCTTATTGAGGGCCACAGCCCGGCCCAGCTCATAGCCTACACCCAAGGATGGCTGTGTCACTTCAGCCACGACCACTGGAAGAAATATGAGATTAGGGTTTAATATCTGGGGCCCTTGGGCTTGTAAGCAAAGGGTAACAGTGTGGCTGTGGTGAGGAAGAACTCTAGATTGCTTCTAGATGTGGAGGCCAGGGATGTCCGGGGGAAGCTAATATCCCAGGGGAGCTTGTAGGTGGAAGGGAGGGCCACTCACCATCTGCCTGCTGCAGCCAGGCCAAGTCCCGCTCATGGATGAGCCTGTCACCCCCAGCAGCCTCTTCTCCTATGGTTAAAGGAAAGCTGGTCAAGGATGCTCCCCACCCTAGCTCACAGCAACTGTTGTCCTGGATGCCTCTATGTCCACCCTACTGTGGGAGGGAGACTTGTATAAATGACCTTCAAGGGCTTGTCCAACTCAAGCCCATCAAAAGGGGTGAACAGCTACAAAAAAAAAAAAAGTCAACCCGGCGCAAAGTGGCAATGTGTGATTAAGGTAAATGAGAGTACAGGAAAGATTAACTCATTGTGGAGCCAAGTGATTAGGGAAAAGTTCATGGGCACAGAGGGTAACCACTACTGCTTCCAGCTTGATTAAAAATGTCAGCCTTCAGGATGGTAAGGCTCACATCTACAGGCATCAGAGCAGAAACAGCTGGTTAAAAACAGATTCAAAGGCTTTATCTCAGACAATCAGACTGCTTTTTTTTTTTTTTTTTTTTTTTTTTTTTTTTTTGGTGCTGGGGATTGATAGGATTACATTTTAAACAAACTCCCTAATGACACTTCAGGACACTGAAGTTCCAGAACTACCAGACAACTAGGCCCTATGGAACTAGTGGACCTTGAGCTTCAGGGTCCCTCACATGCACAGGCCTTTTCTAATTCCCTAGCAATTTTGTGATTTTTGTTTTTTAAAAAGAGGTCTCCCAGAATTGCATTAGGTCCCACAAATCATGGACTTGCTCTTGGGTAGGGCAAGGTGGAACCACTAAGTTTTCTGAGCAGAAGGAACAAACTGGAAGGATGATGAGATTCCAGACCAACGTACCAAAGCTTGGCTTTAGAAAGATCAGCAACCAGGATCTTTCAGTTAGGATCACTTTGGTAACAGCCTGAACAGAGGACATTCAGGCTGAAGGTGGTTCAGGAGAGGGTGGTGGGGAACAGTGGGGTCAGTGGGGTAAATGAGAGGGCTGATACTTTGCCAGCGGGGAGACAGGATAATAAACTTCCTTTTGGGATGGGGGATGGGATGTCAGCGGGCGACGAACATGAGACGGGGAGAAGTGGCCCAATCCGTCTTCCTTCAGCTTTACACCAAAAGCGCCCGTGGAGCGGGCTGAAGAGAGTTCAAGGGACCGAAGGTAAGAGAGCCCAATGGTAGGGCTGGTGTCTCACCCGCAGTGTGCCGGGCAGACGCGACCGGCGCCAGCCCGCGTTCCTTCTAGGGCGGGGGTGCTGGACACAGCGCCGGGGCAGGAGGGTGGGGCGTGCAGTTGCTGTAAGAGGCGGGGGCCGGGCCCGTCCCTCGCCAGCCTGTCCCCTGGCCTCCCTCCCCGCAGCCCGCGCCCCGCTGCCTCACCACGTGCGCCTAGCTCGGCTGCCGCCATGTGCTCCGTGAGCACCGCCCCGAAGCGTCGCAGACGGGACACGATCCGCGCGTACAACGCCCGGTCCTCGCGTCCGCCGCGGATGCTCCCGCAGAAGTACAGGGCCCGGCGGCCCGGCGCGCCCGGCTCCACCGGCTCCCCGCGCCCCCGCGCCCCGGCCGCTGCCATCACCGCTGCCGCGCGCTGCTTCCCGCGCCAGGGGGCGCCTGCCGCGACCACGTGACCCTGGAAAAGGAGATGAGGGGGCCGCGAGGGGAGGACCCGGCTAGGCCCTCTTGGGAACCCACCCTTGGGCCCTTCTGGACTGTTGGCTTTTTCTCAAACCCTCCACCCACCCATGGGCCACTGCAGTCGGTTCTCCCAATATTTCCAGAAACTGATGCCCACCACCACCCTGGCCCAAGCCTCCACCCCCTCTCTCCACAGCACCTCGTCCCGACAGCTCTCCGCCTGCACCACCACAGTGGTCTCCACTTAGCAGTGTGAACACGCGTGGACGGACGGAGAACCGCGGCCCTCCCTGCTCGGAACCCTCCAGAGCCTCACTTGGGGTAAAACCGAGAGAGAGGCCCACAAGGTCCCACGTGGTCTGGTCACCCACTCGGCTCCCTAACTCTAGCTCCCACTACTCTGACGCGGTTTTCTGCATCCTCGCTGGCTTCTGGGCTGCTCCTCAAGCATGCCAGCCATACCCTTGCCTAACAGCCTTTGCATTTGCTGTTCCCTCTGCCCAGGACTCTACCCTGCCAGCTGAATTTTTGGCTCACTCTTTACCTCCTTCAAATATTTTTCTTCTACAAATCTGTTCACACGTCAGCTTTCCAGGCCACCCTATTCAATATGGCAGCCTCTCACCCCCAGTACTGCCTGTCAGCCTTTTCTGCCTTCCCTTCTTCGTGTACCATTATTTATTTTGTTGTGTGTCTTTGTTGTGTGTCTTGCTACACCCGGTAGAATGTAATTCCCCTGGGGGGTAGGGATTGTTACCACATTGTTTGCATCTCACTGTGTGCCTGACTTCTAGAACTGTGCCTGGCACACAGAAGACATTTGTTAAATATTTGTTAAGTGAATAAGTGGATTAAGTGAAAGGACACATTCGACATCCCTCCCAATCTGCTCAGCTCTAGAATAAGCAGGTGGATGGAAGCAGTTTCTTCCTGGAGACCGGCGCACACATGTTGCTCACCAGTGCTACTTATGATTTCCCCCTTTGTGTTACTATGAAAATAATACAGATCCATGACAAAAAAAAAAGTTCAAATAGAACAAGAGAGTATGCATAGAGTCCTGAGACCTTTAGTCCCACTCCCAGGAGGAAAGCCCCATCAGTGGTTTCCTCTCTTTTTTTCCTGACAGATAACTATTAAAACACCAAAATATGAAAGTATGAGGTTACAGAGAAGACAAGATACTTTTTTTTCAGTGATGGGAATTGAACTCAGGGCCTTGCACATCCTAGGCAAGTGCTCTACCACTCAGCTACACCCCAAGCCCATAAATATTTTTTCAAGTGCTAAATACAAAGGAGAGTCAAATAAATTTCCACTCACTGCTAGGCCCTGCCACAAACACAATGCACAATACTGGGGCAAATGTGAACACACAGCTGTGCCACAGTCTCCCACACACTTGCCCAATATGGCTTAAAGAAGAGTGTTATATGACAGGCATGGTGGCGCATGCCTGTAATCCCAACACTTAGGGAGGCTGAGACAGGAGAATTTCAAGAGTTTCAAAGCCAGCCTCAGCAACGGCGGGGCACTAAGCTACTCACCGAGACCCTGTCTCTAAATAAAACCCAAAATAGGGCTGGAGATGTGGCTCAGTGGTTGAGTGCCCCTGAGTTCAATCCCCAGTACCAAAAAAAAAAGAAGAAGAAGAAGAAGAAGAAGAGTGTCTTGTGCCAGAGGACTGACTGGCAATCTCCTGGACACTTCTTGTCCTGGCTTACTGCCCCTTCCCATTGTCCCCATAAGCAAGGTACACACATGTACACATACACACACAGACCATCTTGTTTCTGCCCCAGTCTCATAAATGGAGAAACCAACCAGCCTGATCTGCTTAAGTCCACACCTCTGGTGTGACTGGCATTCCCTTTCTATCTCGGGCTAGAGGAAAAAGAGCAGCCTGATTCTCTGGGTGGGAAATGAGACCCTGAGATGGTTTCTATATCCACTATCAGGCAAGGATGCAGGTACAGCCAAGACTTGCATCTCAGACCTTCCTCCCCAATGCAGAGAGGCCTGAGTTGAAGGGATGGGGCACTAAGTGATGGATGGGGTCAGTGGACAGGTTAGAGAGGCAGCATGATGGGGGGAAATATCTTGTCAGATGACCAGAGGCCAGAATAGGTACTGGTTCAGTTAGTAACTTGCTCTGTGACCTCGGTCAGGCCCTTAACCATCTGAGTCTCAGTCTGCACAGCTATGGAATTGGCAAGAAATGTTATCCTGCCTTGCTCACCTGGTTTGACTATGGTGCACTTCAGATCAAGTTTGTAAAAGCACATTAGAAAACAAAGTGCCTGCCAGGCACAGTGGCACACACCTGTAATCCCAGCGACTCGGGAAGCTGAGTTCAAAGCCAGCCTCAGCAACTTAGTGAAACCCTAAGCAACTCAGTGAGACCCTATCTCTGAATAAAATACAAAAAAGTGCTGGGGATGTGGCTAAGCAGTTAATCGCCCCTAGGTTCAATCTCCAGTACCAAAAAAGAAAAAGAGAAAGAAAAAAGAAAACAAAGTGCTCAGAGGATTTTAAGCACAGTGAAAATACTTTGTGTGATACTATAATGGTGGATACATGTCATTATAAATTTTTTAAAGCCTATAGGATGTACAATTTCAACAGTGAACCCTAACGTAAGCCAGGGACCTTGGCTAATAACAAGGTGTTAGTGTAACAGGCATCCCACTCCGGTGGGGATGTTGATAGTGGGGAGGCTGTGCATGTGGGCGTAAGGGACCTCTCTGTACCTTCTGCTCAATATTGCTGTGAATCTAAAACTGCTGTAAAAAATAGAGTGCTATACAAATATTCAATTCAACAAAAAGTGTTTTTTCTTTTACAGGATATGTAAAACTTATGTACTAGTACAGAGAACAGCGAAAGACCACATATTGTCTGATTCTGTTTAATAAAATGTCCAAAAAAGATGTATTTGGAGAGACAAAAAGCATATCAGTTGTTGCCCAGGGGTAGGGCTCAAGGTAGGAGTGGGAACTGACTGCAGGAGCCTAAGGAAACTTCTGGAGGTTGATAGAAATGTCCTCAAACTGGATTGAAATGATGTTTGTACAACTCTTTAATTTTCAAAAAATTAATAAGTTATACATTTACAATTGATAGATTTTATTGGTGTGCAAATTATACCTCAACAAAACGGTTTGTTTTAAAGTTTTGTTGAAGTATAATCAACATGCCAAGGTCTGTACATATTTAATATGTACAATTTGATGAGTGTGCACACATGTAAATGCCTGTGATTCTATCACTACAATTAAGGTAACAAACATATCCAGTACTTCCCAACGTTTCCTTGTGTCCTCTTACTTTTGTTTCCATGGTGCAATTACTTAAGAAGAGACCTACCCTCCTTACACTTTGTTTTGAGGGTTAGGTCCTGGGAATTGAACCCAGGGATGCTCTACTACTGAGCTATATTATTTTATTTTATTTTTTTTATTTGAGACAGGGTCTTGCTAACTTGCTGAGAGTCTTGCTAAATTACTGAGGCTGGCCTTGAATTTATGATCTTCCTGACTTAGCCTCCCGGGTCTCTGGGATGACAGGTATATGTTACCATGCCCAGTGTCTCTTAGTAAATTTTGAAGTGCATAGTACCATATTGTTAACTATAGGCATGACATGGTACAGCAGATCTTTAAAACTTACTCATCTAGCAAAAGTGATATTTTACTTCCATTGAACAAATCCCCATCTCCCCCAAGTCTCAGTTCCCCGTAACATTATTATTGTATTCTCTGCTGCTACAAGTTTAACTATTGTAGATACCTCACATAAACTGAATTTATACAGTATTTGTCCTTCTATGACTGACTTATTTCACTTGGCATAATGTCTTCCAGGTTCATTCATGTTGTACACTTCTTGACTTCAAATGTATTATAAAACTACAGTAATTAAGACAGTGTGGGCCGGGCGCGGTGGCACAAGCCTGTAATCCCAGCACTTAGGGAGGCTGAGACAGGAGAATCGTGAGTTCAAAGGCAGCCTCAGCAAAGGCGAGGCACTAAGCGACTCAGTGAGACTCTGTCTTTACATAAAGTGGTCGAGTGCCCCTGAGTTCAATCTCTAGTACCAAAAAAAAAAAAAAAAAAAAGATAGTGTGGGTACTGGGGTAAAGACAGATAAATAGAAATAAGCCCATATATGTATAGCCAACTGATTTTTTTTTAAATATATTTTTTAGTTGTAGATGGACACAATATCTTTATTTTTATTTATTTTATGTGGTGCTGAGGATCGAACCCAGTGCCTCACACATGCGAGGTAAGCGCTCCACCACTGAGCCACAATCCCAGCCGGCCAACTGATTTTTTGTGGGGAATACCAAGGATTGAACTCAGGGGCACTTGACCACTGAGCCACATCCCCAACCCCCATTTTTTTTTAGAATTTTTTAAAATTTATTTTTATTATTTTTTTAGTTGTTGATTAACCTTTATTTATTCATTTGTTTATATGTGGTGCTGAGGATCGAACCCAGTGCCTCCCACATGCGAGGCAAGCGCTCTACCACTGAGCCACAACCCTAGCCTCCCAACCCCATTTTGTATTTTATTTAGAGACAGTGTCCCACTGAGTTGCTTACCTCCTCAATTTTGCTGAGGCTGGCTTTGAACTTGCAATCCTCTTGCCTCAGCCTCCTGAGCTGCTGGGATAACAGGTATGTGCCACTGCACCTGGTAGCCAACTAATCTTTAACAAGGGGAACACACAGTGGGGAAAGGATAGACCCTTCAACAAATGGTGGTGGGGAAACTGGATATCCTTATGCAGAAGAAAGAAGTTGAATTTCTTCCTTACATGTATACACAAATATCAACTCAAAATGAATTAAAGACTTAAATGTAACACACGAAACTGTAAAGCTTCCATAAGAAAACCTCCTTGGCTGGGGTTATGGCTCAGTGGTAGCGTGCTCGCCTAGCACGCGTGAGGCACTGGGTTCGATCCTCAGCACCACATAAAAATAAAATAAAGTTATTCTGTCCACCTACAACTAAAAAATAAGTATTAAAAAAAAAAAAAGAAAACCAGCCGGGCGTGGTGGCTCACGCCTGTAATCCCAGCACTTAGGGAGGCTGAGACAGGAGGATCGCGAGTTCAAAGCCAGCCTCAGCAACAGCGAGGTGCTAAGTGACTCAGTGAGACCCTGTCTCTACATAAAACACAAAATAGGGCTGGGGATGTGGCTCAGTGGTCGAGTGCCCCTGAGTTCAGTCCCCTGGTGCCAAAAAAAAAAAAGAAAACCTCCTTGACATTGGTCTTGGCAATTATTTTTGGATGTGTCACCAAAAGCACAGGCAAGAAAAGAAAAAAACGTCATGTCAAACTAAAAGGCTTCTATATAGCAAAAGAAACATTCCACAGAGTAAAAAGGCAACTTACGGAATGGGAAAAATATTTCCAAACTATTAGTAAGGGATTAATTTTCAAAAAAAAAGAAAAAGGAAACCGTACAACTCAATAGCAAAAAAAAAAAAAAAAAGATAACTCGATAAATGGGCAAAGGACTTAAACAGACATTCTTTTCCGAAAAAGACACAAATGGCTGACAGGCATGTGAAAAAATGCTTGCCATCAGTATCCAGGAAATCAACTACTTCCCCATCCTATTAGGATGGGTATTATTAAAACACACACAAAAGACAAATGTTGGTGATGTGGAGAAAGTGGAAGCTGTACACCACTGATGGGTGTGTAAAATGTTTCAGCAGCTCTGAGAAAAGTATGGAGGTTCCCAAAACCATTTAAAGAATGTTGCATCCAACCCGCACCTCTCCCCAAGAAGTGCAGCCCAGACAACTCTGCAGAAGCAGCAAAATTTATTGAGGAAATAGGCACACAGGCCAATTGATTGGGGTCAGCTCTCCTTTCCTTCAGACAGTGACCCCGAAGTGAGGGTTTCAGAGGTTATTATAGGGTGGGCTAGCTACATGACTCAGGAAAACATGATTTGGCAGGTATTCAATCTATAGTTATTTACAGTTCAACTGTGACAGTGCCTCCTATGTCCCCTTTCAGTTCCTGGAACTTTAGGTAACTGGCCAGGGGGTCTGGCGGCCTGTGGTTTTGCACCCCCATCTGTGAGAAGCAAGCATAGCAAAGCATTAATCACAGAAGCACAAAAAGCAGGTTAGCAGATACATGCAGGCCTGAGCCAGAGTGACTCCATTTTGTGTTAGGATTTTACAAGAAGAATCGCCGTATGGTCCAGCATCCCTATTTCTGTGTATAAATCCAAAAGAACTGAAATCAGGACCTCAAAGCAGTGTGTGCACTCCCTCGCACTTTGCCACACACAGTATTCACAATGGCCAAGATTTGGAAACAACCCACATCCAGTCTTTTTTTTTTTTTTTAAATTTTTTGTTGTTGTTGATGGACCTTTATTTTTTTTTAAATTTATTTACGTGTGGTGCTGAGAATGAACCCAGTGCCTCAGGCATGCTAGGCAAGTGCTCTACCACCAAGCCACAACCCCAGCCCACATCTAGTCCTTTGAGAGATGAATAGTTGAAGAAAATGTGGCATATCCATACAATGGCCTATTATTCAGTGTTGAAAAAAGAAGGAAACCCTGCCATTTGCAATAGTAAAGCTGTTTTTAACCAAGTAAAAAATTGAGAAAAGAGTATAAAGAGGTTCAAAAATTATCAATTTATGGCCAGTCTCATTTCATTTATACTCAATATTGTCACTGTATTATTTTGGAGCAAATTCCAGGTTATATGATTTCTTTTGGAAATATTTTAATACGTGGATCTAAAAGATAAGGATTCTTTTTTAAAAGATTTTAAAATTCTTTTTTTTTTTTTTGGTACTGGGGATTGAACTCAGGGGCACTCGACCACTGAGCCACATCCCCAGCCCTATTTTGTGTTTTATGTAGAGACAGGGTCTCACGGAGTTGCTTAGCGCCTCGCAGTTGCTGAGGCTGGCTTTGAACTTGCGATTCTCCTGTCTCAGCCTCCCTAAGTGCTGGGATTACAGGCTTGAGCCACCGCGCCTGGCTTAAAATTCTTTTTAAATATACATGACAGTAGAGTGTATTTTGATATATTATGCAACATGGAGTATAACATTCTAATTAGGATCCCATTCTTGTGGTTTATATGATGTGGAATTTCACTGGCTCATATATATTCCTATATGAGCATAGGAAGGTTATGACAGATTCATTCTACTGTCTTTCATAATCCCATCCCCCCTCCCTTCCTTTCATTCCCCTTTGTCTAATCCAATGAACTCCTATCCCTCCTCAACTCTATTGTGTATTAATCTGCATATCAGAGAGAAGATTTGACCTTTGGTTTGGGGTGACTGGCCTCTTTCTCTTTTATCTATCTATCTATCTATCTATCTATCTATCTATCTATCTATCTATCTTGCAGTATTGGTGATTGAAGCCAGAGCCTTGTACATACGAGGCAAATACTATGCCACTGAGCCTTAGCCCTTTAAAAATTTTTTTTTCTTTTTTCAGACAGGGTTTGGCTAAGTTGCTCAGGTTGAGCTCACACTTGTGCTCCTTCTGCCTCAGCCTCCTAAGTGACTGAGATTACAGGCCTGCACCACCATGCCTGGCAAGGACTCTCTTTGTAAAAATGTAATCAAAACATTATTATCATAGCTAAACAATTTAACAAGATTTTATTATTGTCATCAAATTGCTCATCATTGTTCAAATTTCATATTCTTATAAACATTCATTTGTTTATAATTTACCTTTTAAAATCAGGATTCAGATAATGTCTACATATTGTAATTGGTTGGCATCTTTTTTTTTTTTTTCAGTACTGAGGATTGAACCTAGGAGTGTTCTACTTCTCGGAACTGTATCTCCAGTCTCAGCCTTCTAAATTTTTTTAAAAATTTTGAGATGGGTTATGGTTAAATTGCCCAGGCTGGCCTTGAACTTATAATTCTTCTGAGTTGCTGGGACTATAGGTGTGCACTACCACACCCATCTCTTTTAAGTCTGTGTGTGTGTATGTGTGTGTGTGTGTGTTACTGGGACTTGAACTCAGGACCTCACAAGCAAGTGCTCTATCACTGAGCTACACACACATCCAGACCTAAGCCTATTTCAGTATACATGTTCTCCCTACATATTTTCTTTCTTGCCATGCATTGTCTTACAGCCTGAAGTTTACTGATCATATCCCCACAATATCACTTAACAAGTTTCTCTGTTCTCCTTTTTCCTGTGAATTGGAATTGGATCTAGAGGCTTGGTCAGATTCAGATTAATTGGGGGCAAAACTGTCCCTTATGGTGGTGTGTACTTCCATTGTGAGACACACAGTGTCTGGGTACCTCTCTCTTTTTTTGTTAGCAACAATTGGAGCTCAATGCCCAGAAACATTCATTCATTCACGGAACATACCAATAAAACCTTAATAAAAATATTTGTATTATGGGCTGGGATTGTGGCTCAGTGGTAGAGTGCTTGCCTAGTATGTGTGAGGCACTGGATTCAATTCTCAGCACTGCATGTAAATAAATAAAATAAAGATCCATTGACAACTAAAAAATATATTTTAAAAAATGTGTATTATAAGCCGGGCGCGGTGGCTCAAGCCTGTAATCCCAGCACTTAGGGAGGCTGAGACAGGAGAATCATGAGTTCAAAGCCAGCCTCAGCAACAGCGAGGTGCTAAGCAACTCAGTGAGACCCTGTCTCTACATATAACACAAAATAGGGCTGGGGATGTGGCTCAGTGGTCGAGTGCCCCTGAGTTCAATCCCCAGCACCAAAAAAAATGTGTATTATAAAATAAAACTCAGCTACAAAAAACTAAAAAACAAATGAAGTATTATAATACAAACTTTCTTGTAAGCACCATGTCAAGAAATAGATAAATAGGGACTGGGGTTGTGGCGCAGTGGTAGCGTGCTCGCCTAGCACGCGTGAGGCACTGGGTTCGATCCTTAGCACCACATAAAAATAAAATAAAGATATTCTGTCCACCTACAACCAAAAAATGAATATTAAAAAAAAAAAGAAATAGATAAATAGGCTGGAGCATGTAGGTTAGCGGTAAAGCACTTCCCTAGAATGCAGGAAGTCCTGGGTTGGGACCACACTGCTCCACACACACAAATAATAAGAATAATAGATTTTTGGTTACCCAAAGTTTCCAGTTACCTATTTCCGATCCCACTTGCTTATTCTCTCCAGAAATGACCACTGCCCTTACTTTTATATTAAAGACACAAAGGAAGACATAACTAACTTCCTTAGTATCTCTATGGTTTTACCATATAATTTTTTTCTTGTATTCAAATCTCTTTCTTATTCCTTCCCCCTTCTCTTTATCTTTTTTTTTTGAGATGGAGTTTTTCTTTTCTTTTCTTTTTCTTTTTCTTTTTTTGTTTTGGTACCAGGGATTGAACCCAGGAGCACTTAACCACTGAGCCACATCCCCAGCCTTTTTTTTGTATTTTATGTAGAGATAGGGTCTTGCTGAGTTGCTTAGGGCCTCGCTATGTTGCTGAGGTTGGCTTTGAACTCACGATCCTCCTGCCGAGCTACTGGGATTACAAGCATGTGCCACCACTGCTGGCCAAGAGAAAAGTTTTTCTCCGTTGCCCAGGGACGGATCTTACCACCCAGCTTCCTGAGTAGCTGGGATTACTGGTGTATACTGCTATGCCTATTTAAGACTCTTTTCATATACAGGTGGGGGACACGTTTTTTTAAAGCATTTATTTTGTGTAAGACACTCAGTGGGCACTAGAGGAGCTATAAAACGGAGTAAATAAGAATCTGAAGCCTGGCACGGTGGCTCAGGCTTGTAATCCCAGCACTTTGGGAGGCTGAGACAGGAGAATTGCAAGTTCAAAGCCAGACTCAGCAATGGCGAGGCGCTAAGCAACTCATTGAGATCCTATCTGTACATGAAACACAAAATAGGGCTGGGGAGTGGCTCAGTGGTCGAGTACCCTTGAGTTCAATCCCTGATACCACAAAGAAGAAGAAGAAGGAGAAGGAGGAGGAGGAGGAGGAGGAGGAGGAGGAGGAGGAGGAGGAGGAGAAGGAGAAGAAGGAGAAGGAGAAGAAGGAGGAGGAGGAGAAAGAGAAGGAGGAGGAGGAGAAGGAGGAGAAGAAGAAGGAGAAGAAGGAGAAGAAGAAGGAGAAGGGGAAGGGGAAGAAGAGGAAGAAGAAGGAGGAGGAGGAGGAGGAGAAGGAGAAGGGGAATAATAATAATTATTATTATTATAATCATCATCATCATCATCATCATCATCTGAGACTTTAAACTCCATTTGGCTTTGGGAAGCTTCTGCCCTAGCTCCAGAATAGGAGGGACCAGATCAATGCCACCCAGTGAGATGCAAAGAATCAAGTGCTTCAAAGAAGACAGAAGTGAGTTTTGGAAGATCCCTTCCAGTTTATCTTCACACTCTGGCCATTTAGCACCCAGACCAAATGTCTGCTTCCAGGGATGAGATTTACCTTCCCATGTTTAACAACTAAAGACTGGACCAAATATATGAAGAAATGCTGCTCAAACATTGACCATCGGGCAGCACAGGACAATTGTTTCTGAAAGGCTGAAAATAAGATGAGCTTTGCTTTGGCCCCAGCTTGTTGCCTGCAAGGTTTCCAGGCTGTAGGGTGGAGGAACCCAGGCTGAGCCTGACTGTGTCTTGGAGCTGAAGAGACAGAGCTAGGAGTCAGCTGGCCAAGGCAGTGAGTAGGCTTAGAGGGTTTCCAGCGAGGAGTCAGCTGAGAACTGATCAGAACATGTGCATAAAGAAACCTAGGCAGGAGAAGAACCACGTGAAAGTAGCAGAGTGTGAAATTTCTGAAGCTCACATGGGGGTGGAAATAGTGCATATTTCCACCAGCCCACATGGAAAACTCTATAATCCACGGGGCATTGGGTAAATTATGCAGGCTTTGTCTCAGCGGTAGTGGGAAATTTGCCCTCGACTGAAGGCTCTGGTTCCACCCAAAAAAGCCTAAAAAGTGGGGCTTGAAGCTGAGGACAGTAGCCTTCAGAAGGCTGAGGTGGGAGGATCCCTGGAGGCCACAAGTTTGAGACAAGCCTGGGGAACACAGGGAGTCCTGTCTTAACAAACAAACAAAATATTCCTTGAAAGGATCCACCTGTGTTTCTGTTGTTTTAATTAATGCAGGGCTGAGGATGTAGCTCAGTGGTAGAGCACCTGCTTAGCACATACAAGACCCTGGGTTCCATTCCTATCACCCAAAATAAATAAGTAAATAAACAAATAAATAAATAACTGCAACCCAGAATAAAATTCAATAAATAGAAAATATCTAAGATTCCACAAGGTAAAATTCATAATATTTGACATCCAATAAAAACTTGGTATAGCTTGGCACAGTGGCTCACACCTGTAATCCCAGAGGCTCGAGAGGCTGAGGCAGGAGGGTTGTGAATTCGAGGCAAGCCTCAGCCACTTAGTGAGGTCCTAAGCAACTCAGCAAGACCCTGTCTCTATATAAAATATAAAAAAGGACTGGGGATGTGGCTGAGTGGTAAAGTGCCCTGGGTTCAATCCCTGGTACAAAAAAAAAAAAAACACAAAAAACTAATAGGTATAGATAGAAGCAGAAAAATATGATCCATAGTAAGGACAAAAAAAAAAAAAAGGCAAAATTGATCCAGAATTAGCCAGGCGTGGTGGTGCACACCTGTAATCCCAGCAGCTCGAGAGGCTAAGGCAGAAGGATCATGAGTTCAAAGCCAGCCTCAGCAACTCAGTGAGACCTTGTCTCTAAATAAAATACAAAATAGGGCTGGAGATGTGGCTCCGTGGTTGAGTGCCCCTGAGTTCAATCCCTGGTACTGCCACCCCAAAGGATCCAGAATTAACCAGATAATAAAATTAAATGAATCAGACATAACTTTCCTATGTTCATATATGAATACCTGACCAGTGTAACTCTACATCATGTACAACCACAGAATGGGAAGTTATACTCCATGTATATATGATATGTCAAAATACATTCTACATGTATATCTAAAAAGAACAAATAAAAAATTTTTAAAAAGAAGCCTCAGTTGATCCTATCATAGTTTTGAACATTTTCAGTAAACTCTCCTAAGTTAGGATAAAGGGACAAAATCTTTATACACATGTGATAATAAGTTGAATGTGGGATATCCCAGGAAAGGGGCATGATCTTAGCTAATGCCAATTCCAGAGGGGGAACCATCCCAGAGCAGCAAGCTCCATCCACACTTCAAGTAGCTAGGGAAATTATGCCCAGATTTTTTTTCAGCACTGGGGTTTGAACCCAGGGTGTTACTTATGCTAGCAGGTGTTTTACCCCTGAGTTATACCCCTAAACTGAATACCCAGATTTTTAAAGGGGGGATCTCTTTTTGTTTTGTTTTTTGGTACCAGGGATTGAACTCAGGGGCACTCGACCACTAAGCCACATCCTCAGCCCTATTTTGTATTATATTTAGAGACAGGGTCTCACTGAGTTGCTTAGCACCTCGCTGTTGCTGAGGCTGGTTTTGAATTAGTGGTTCTCCTGTCTTAGCCTCCTGAGCCACTGGGATTACAGGTGTGTGCCACCACTGGGCCAGGGTAAAGGGGGGATCTGGATATCTCATTACAGTATTCACTTCACTTCCAAAACCCAAATGAATAAAATCCAATCATGGGCTGGGGTCATGGCTCAATGGTAGAGTGCTTACCTTGCATGCATGAGGCACTGGGTTTGATCCTCAGCACCACATACAAAATCCATAAATAAATAAAAATAAAGGTTTTAAAAAATCTTATAAAAAATCCAATCATGTTAGCATGATACACAAGGTTCTTCATGATCTTGCATGTCCATCCTCAGCCTCATGCTGTCTTCTCCTGGAGGTCTCTCCCTCCCTCTGCCCTGGTACCATTTATCTGTAGGCAAATTCTTACTCATTCTTCAATTGAAAGTGCCTCCTCTGAGAAGCTTACCCTGACTACTCTTGCAGACTCAGTGATCCTTCTTCCAGCATGGAGCTTAGGCACGTGGACTATGGAGCTGGGATTTGGATCCAAGTTCTACCACTTGCTAGCCAGGTAATCTAATGCAAATTACTGAACCTTTCTGTATCTTAGTTTTCTCATTTATAAAATAGGGGGTAAAAATAGTTACTCTTGTGTCATAGGGTAGTGAAAAGGAATAAATGAATTAATATGTGTAAAGTCAATCAGTGTCTGGCAGAAGTAAATGGCTGCTGCTATTATTATTGTTGTTGTGGAAGATGCTCAGTATGCATTTGTGGAAGGCATAAACAATGGAAGGAAGGAGGAATTGAGACAAAGTGCAGAGTATATTCAGAGAATGTTGAGTAATCCCATCTGTCAGAAGGGGAGTAATAGCCTTATGGGCACATGTTAAGAAGACTTTTTAATGTCACAGTAAAGAGTGTGTATCTTATTTGGTAAGCAGTTAGACACAAAAGCAGAGTTTGTCAACATATGGGAGAAGGGACCAAAGAAATAGAGGTTATGTCAGGAGATAAGGCATACCTGACGTGAGTTGAGAATTACAGGTGAGGGGTGGGGATTTCAAGCGTGGGATGGTTAGAAGAAGTGGGTGATGGAGATTTATGGGAGGCTAGGGGAAATGGCTTTAGAGAAAAGTGATAAGAACATCTGGAGGATGGAGTGGGGGAGCTAGGTGAGACAGAGTGACAGGGGAATTCTGGAAGTGGAAAGATAAAGTGATGGAGACAGGTAAGGTTCATGGGGACAGGTAAAGAGTAATGGAGCCCTCCAAGGGCACGGGGTCAAGTGAATGGTAAGGAAGACTTGCTGGAGTGGATCCATCTAAGAAAGTCCTAGGGCTGGAGGAATGTAGAGAGGGGCAGGGTGGAACGTGATGTCAGAGAAAGGGCAGTGATGTAAGGGCTGGGCGGTGGGGCGGTGATGTCAGGGCTGGTGCTGATGCTGGCGGCGCAGTGCATTGTGGGCAGCTCCCCGCTCTGCCGCCGCCGCCGCCGCGGTCGCCCGAGGAGGATCGGGGCCGGGCCGGGCCGGGATGGTCCGGTTCCGGAGACCGCCGCCGCCGCCGCCGCCGCCGCCGGAGGGAGCGGGCCGCCCAGCGCCGCACTGAGCCGCCCCCGCCCCCGCCCCGCCCCGGCCACGGGGGATGCGCCGCCCCGAGCCGCTGCCTCCGCCGCCGCCGCAGCCGCAGCCGCAGCGGGCACAGAGCAGGTGAGGCGGGGCGGGGCCGGGCGGGCGGGCCGGGGTCCGGGCGGGGGCTCCTCCTGGGGGGCTCATCGGGCCTCGGGCCTGGCTCATCTCCCAGCGCAGCCGGCTCCGACTCCCCCTCCCCGCTGCCGTCGCCGCTGCCGGAGCTGGGACGCTGGCCTACACAGCCTGGGCCGCAGCCCGAGGCCTGGAACCGCTCCCTGCCCCCGCACACAGACCCACCCTCTCCAGCCCGTCCTCCTGGGATTTTGCCCCTCTCTACTCACCTCAGTCCCCTGTCTCTATGGCTTCACGCCTGACTCTCCTGTCACCTCTGACAAGTCATTCAGCTGTCTCCAGACCCTCTCTCTGGTCCTCGCTTCTTCCATTCCTCCTACTATTCTCCTTTACCTACTTCTTCACCCGTCAACTCTGCCCCCAAACCTCTTATGGTCCTGTCACTTCTTCAACTGTCATCGTGATCTCTCACCTGTCATCATGATCTCCCACTTGTCTCTATCTTACCAACCCCCTCCTCTCAACCTGTCACTCCATATCCCTTCCATTTCCCTCTGCTCTCTTCCACACCTCTTTTCACCTGTTCCCATTACCCCTCATGGGTCTGTCTGCTTCATGGCCCCTTATCTGGGCTCCCGGATACCTACACACACCTGGTTCACATCTTGCATAGTTACACATCAGCACTTATATTCATTCACATACCATGATGAACTCCCAAGCACTTAGGGGACACACACACACACACACACACACACACCACATCACTGGTCCCACACTGTCATACATGCACACTCAGAGACATTATTACCAACCTTCTCACCAAATCCTCTTTCTCACTACATGTCCAGAGGGGACTGAAACGCAGGAATGGAGCAGCCACATTTCTTATGTTTATGTCCTCTACCCTCATCTGAGCTGAACGTAGTCCTCTTGAGGTAGACAGGGATGGGGAGGGACAGTGGAGAGGGAGCAGCAGATCTCTTCTACCACCTCACCTGTTCTGTTCCTTTTAAGTTTGCCCATCTATAAAATGGGAGCAGGACACAAATTTTCCTCATCCACCTACAGAATCCACCATCACAGGACTGGAAGGCCCACCAGATGTCACCCAGTTCAACTTCTTTCTCTTCTTTTTCTTATTTATTTATTTGTTTGTTTATTTATGATGCTGAGGATGAAACTCGAGGCCTCATAAATGCTAGGGAAGCACTCTATCATTGAGCTATGCCCCTAAGCCCTCAACTTCTTTTTATTTTTATTTATTTTTTGATGTTGCTGGAAATTGAACCCAGAGCTTTGAACATGCTAACCATGTTCTCAATCATTGAGCTACACCTGTAGCCCACGTTCAACTTCTTAAGGCCCTCTCCTCACCCGTTGGATTATTTCTTCAGTTTCGTCCTCATCTGTCTCCTCCACCTTTATTGCCCTCACTGCCCTCCAAATTCCTGATGCCCCACATCCCACATCAGCGGGAAGGAAGAGTATGGATTAGAGAAACAGCTGAGTTTAGTCATTTCAAGGAAAAGAATGACAGTGTGGCTCCCCATGAAGATTCTCTTCTTTACATGTCTGCCACAGCACACTGTGACTTGTTGAAAGATTTCCCACCCTGCCCCCTTATTAGGATGTCTAGAAACAGGACCCCTGGAAATTGTCCCATCCTGAGGAAAGTTGGGTTAATGTAGTTCCCACGCCATCTATAGATAGCTTTAGCCATTTAACCTCCTCTCAGGCCTCCCTCCCATTTCCAATCTCCAACCTAAGTAACTTCCTTCTTTCTCTTCTATGTGTGACTCTCCAGGGTCACTGTGAGAGCATAGCATCCTGCATGTAAAAAGTGTAGGGGAAAGAGGAGAGGACAAGATTCCGGTTCCAAGTCCTGTTCTGGATTGGCAGAGACTTAGAAAGTGATGTCTTCACACATGCACAATACAAACACCAAACTACATATAAGCTTGCACAGACACAGACTTACAGACATAGACAAACGGATGCACAAACGCATATACAGGAAAAAGCACACAGACACACTAATAGACATACGTGCAGAAAGGTACACATACCAAGGGATACACACACACACACACACACACACTTCTCTAGGTAATATGTGCCTGGTTTCCCCTCCTTCACGGTTGAGACACTCCCCCTGATATTCACCTTGTCTCATTCTAATGCCTTCTGTGTTCTTTCTAGTTGATTTCTGAGCAGATCCAGAAAGATGTGGTCAGAGGCTCTTTCACCCCATGCCCACTCATCTGCTACTTTCTGTCACTCCTACTTTCTGCTAGGCTGCTCCTCACTATCCTGCTCTCCCCAATTCAGCCTGACTTTGTCCCTTCAGAATGGTCACAGGGCTGTCATCTCTCTGAAATCCATGTCTTGAGTCCATCATCTTATCTTGTGTTCACCCCAGACCCAGCTCACATCCTGGCTTTCCAGCCCAGTGCTGTGTGGGTCTCTCACTACTAAGAAAGGTGAATGCCCCTCAGCAGCTGCATCTTCCTCACTTAGTACCATCCTCAAGGGGCTGTCATGTATCTCATTTTCTTGATGATCATATCTCCATGATTGGTTAGCAGGTCACTCTGGATTGTGTCTCCCATTGGTCACCCCTTGGTCAGCAGGCCTTCCCTTTTTACTAAGCCTCTGATGCACAGCTCTTTGAGCATTTTGTGCACAGGGGAGATGTGGGTGCTGTGGACCACCAATGAACCACTCAGACTGGCTTAGTTGCCCCCTTCACAAGTATAAGTCCCAGTTTAGTATGGTCCCTTGGTGAGTCTTCTCCACATTAGTAAGCTTGTCTCTTTGGTAAAACGTTTTTCCCACTGCTTGTTCACATATCATTGTCCTCTCCTTGTTTTATCAACATATGTATCCTGTTGCTGTTTTTCACATTTCCAGTTTGTAGTTTGTATCTCCCTTTACTGACCTCCATCATGGAGGAGTGCTTCCCTGGTCGTGAGCCTTATAGCATTTGCCCCGTAGGCCCAGGTCGGATGCCTTCTAGCTGAGTGGAGCTCTTCTCCAAATCTGCCAGGTGGTCCTGGGTCCGCAGCCTGCCTGCTCACAGCCCCTCCCCATTCCCTCAGGTAGATGGCCCCACCAGGGCAGGCCCTGCGGACACCCCTCCCTCGGGCTGGCGGATGCAGTGCCTAGCGGCCGCTCTTAAGGACGAAACCAACATGAGTGGGGGAGGGGAGCAGGCCGACATCCTGCCGGCCAACTACGTGGTCAAGGATCGCTGGAAGGTGGTGAGTGACCCGGTGGGGCAGAAGGAGGGGCGGGGAGAGGGAGGAGAGAACCTGGAGACTTGTTAAGACAGGTGCCCTTGGCGCCCCTACCCTAAGAGGGAGGTGTCCCTGGGCTTATTTGCATACTGCTTGCGGGTCATTGTTTTTTGCCCACACATGTGGACAGTCGCTTTTTCCCAGTGCCTCTCTCCAACCCCGCCCTCTTTCACCCCTTTCCTGGCCAGGTCACGTTGCTCGGGCCCAGCCTGGAACAACTCCTGGTTGGATGTCTGGGCAGGAGCTGCAGAACCAGGGGTGCGGAGGAGGGAGGGGTGGGGGAGGGATGTCTTTCTCTGCCGGACCTTGGGGAAGGGCAGTGAATGAACCTGTGTTCCTCTGCTTCCGCGGAGGATGGAAAGGCCTAGGTTTGGGAAAAGAGGCCTTGTGGGCAGCTCCCACCGCAGCCACACTCCATCTTCTCCATCCACCCTCCTCCCCTCGCCGGTTCCTGCGGCAGGTGCAACACGCCGAGACTCCATTTCCCAGAGTGCCTTGCTCATCCAGCCCAGGACTTCAGGCTGCTTGGCCTGCTGGGAGTTGTAGTCCGAGCCTTCTCGGACCTGGGTGGGAGGGAGCAACGTGAGGGTTGGGGGAATGGCGGTGTCTAGGGAAGGAGAACCTACGGTAAATTAGCCCCCGTTGCACCACCTTTTCTTTCCGTCATTTAAGAGCGCTCTGGTGTCCTCATCATTGTGGAGGCAAGATGACGTGGGGCGGTAGAGTGGGGGAAACCAGTATGTGAGGTTGTGGGTCTGCAGGGAAGTGGGAAGCCAGGAGGAAGGGAAGGAGAATGACAGAAGTCAGGTTTACGTGTGTGTGTGTGTGTGTGTGTGTGTGTGTGTGTGTGTGTGTGTGTGTTCGCGCGTGCGCACTGGCGTGCTTCGGTGGGAAGGAGGCCCACCTCCCCCGGGGTTTGGTTTTGGAGGGGAGGGTGGGGTCTGGGTGCCGGCGGATCTCCATGGCAACAGTCACCCGGCGTGGCTCAGGTCCCCTAGAGGTGCAGGAGAGAGGCGAAGTGTGGGGGTGGAGGACTGAAGGGCAGAAGAGGAGACTCCCAGGGCCTGGAGAGGCGCGATGAGAGAAAGAGTCTCTCTCTCTCTCTCTCCACAGAGAGACTTCCCGAGAGGAATAGTAACAAGACAGTCATAAAAGGAAGGAGGGTCTGGCAAAGTGAGAAGAACCCTGGGTCCCCAGCGCAAGAGCTTAGTGTATGGCAGATGGGAAGCAGAATGGCATTTGTACTGGAGCAGTGAGAAAACGGTGTTCACATGCAGAGTTTAGGCCAGGACTTCCTTGTGCTTTGTGAGGGACGGAATGGGGTATGGGTAGGGCAAGAAATGGCAAGGGGAAGCTGGGGAAGAGCGAGGATACTCTTTTGCCAGGCCCAGGGTTTCTCCTTAACCCCTGTCCCTGCCTCTGAAAAACTGGAGAGACTGGAGAGGCTGGGAGGCCAAGTGCGCTCCTTAGTGAGGGGTGTCGCTGAGATGGGCGGCAGAAATCTGGAGCCAAGAAAAAACTGCCTAGAGATGGACTGTGGCCAGGAAAATATGAGGGTCAGTGGCACTAGATGGAGCATTGAAAAATGAGCACATTTTGTCCTTGTTGAGGGTGTTTATCAGAATCAGAATACAAACAATTATAAAAACTTAGTATATATTTGCTTTGCTGCTTTACTGTTGTCCAGTGCTGTGCAAAATGCCTCATGTAGTTTCCTCAACTACTTATGCAGGAGATACTGCTATTCCTCCCATTTCACAGGTGTGGAAACTGAGGCCTAGAGATTAGCTAATTTGCTAAATTCCATGACTAGTAGGTAAGAGCAGATCTGTCTATTGGCCGGGTCAACACAGTCACCAAAAAATCAGCCCATTCACAGAAGGGAACTTTGGGATCAATTGTAGTCTGATTCTCTTCATTTTACAAAGGAGGAAAAGTGGAGACTCAAAAAGTTTAAGAAATTTACGCAGTTCCAACTGGGTGCCGTGGCTCATGCCTGTAATCCCAGCACTTTGGGAGGCTGAGATAGGAGAATTGCAATTTCAAAGCCAGCCTCGTGGGGCTGGGATTGTGGCTCAGTGGTAGAGTGCTTGCCTGGGTTCAATCCTCAGCATCACATAAAAATAAATAAAATAAAGATATTGTAGCTGGGCGCGGTGGCTCAAGCCTGTAATCCCAGCACTTTGGGAGGCTGAGACAAGAGAATCACGAGTTCAAAGCCAGCCTCAGCAATGGCGAGGTGCTAAGCAACTCAGTGAGACCCTGTCTCTACATAAAACACAAAATAGAGCTGAGGATGTAGCTCAGTGGTCGAGTACCCCTGAGTTCAATGTTCAATCCCCGGCACCAAAAAAAAAAAAAAAAAAAGAAAGAAAGAAAGAAAAGAAAAGAAAAAGAAAAAGAAAAAGAAAAGAAAAAAAATTTACCCGTTCCCCCAGAGTTGGACGAAGAACCCAGGTCTCCTTCTTCCCAAGTAAATGCTGGTCCTATTGTGTCAAATTCATTTCCAGTTTAGGGAGCTTCTTCATCAGGGGTTGAGATCATGAAAAAGTGCAGGAAGAGGGGAGGAACACAGTCTGCAAAGAGAGACTGAGAGAATATTCGTGTTCAGGGGGTATGGGCAGGGCTGTGGGCAGGGCTGCACTATGACTTTCATGGACCTGCGCCACTTTTGCTTTCTTCCATTAGGAAGCACTAAGAATTACATTTTATGATTACATTCATATAAAAGGAATATAATCATAAAGTATATAAAAATTTTCTCTTTGATCTAAAAGTTCATTTTTTTCCCCTTCTGACTCTGAAATAAAACATTTTCATGGATCTCAAATAATATCAGAGGCTTAGTCACTGTGCCTAATAAAAAAGTGGGCCCTAGCCAGGCACAATGGTGCATGCCTATGATCCTAGAGGCTCAGGAGTCTGAGGCAGGAAGACCACCAGTTCAAAGCCAGCCTCAGCAACTTAGCAAGGCCTCAAGCAACTCAGCGAGATCCTGTCTGTAAATATAAGAACGGGCTGGGGATATGGCTCAGTGGTTAATTGCCCCTGGGTTCAATTGCTAGTACCAAAAAAAAGAAAAGAAAAAGAAAGAAAAAAGAAAAGTGGACCCTAGCCATCAGGCAGGTGGAGGAGAGGTGCTGGTTGAATGCATAGGGAAGGGACCAAGGAAGGAGAAGTAGGCTCTGCTTGGAAATGAAAGTGGTACAGAAATACCCTTGGGCACCCCAGGAAATTGGGGAGTAGGTTTCAGAACTATCTCTACTGCTTTGAGCTTGCCTTCCTTTCCTCCAGCAAGCACTTGGGAGACTGGCAGCCCTGGGTTGAATCTCAACACTCACATTTTTAAACTGATGTGGTTCAGGGCTCCTCACAATGCAGTGGCTTCCATGCCAGTGTGGAGTCTACCTCCAGTTGCTTGGATTCTTTGAAAACCAGCTTTGCTATTTATTAGCAGTGTGGCCCCAGTTGAGCCACTGCCCTCCCTGTGTCTGTTTTCCCTTTGTGCACAACAAGCACTCATGTGACCTTCCTCACCAGTGCTCCTTCAATGAATCCTCCGGGATTCACTGTCTGTGAACTGGGGATGCCTTGCTGCTCCTTCCCCTGCCTTTCCTTGTACTCACACGTAGCAAACCACAGAGGGATCTGGAAGACATTAGCATTTCCCTGGCGTTTGAAGTTCCCAGAGGAAAACATGCCACTGTGTCCCTTGAGTCTGCTTCAGTCCCCGCTGGTTGTGAAATTCTCCCAGTCGGGCTAACTCTTCACAAGCAGAAAGCTACTCTGGTTTCTCAAGGTCCTTCCTTTTTCCTCATTTCCTTCCCGAACTCAGGAAGCTTCGTGTTCCCACTTAGCCTTTGTCTTCTCAATCTTTCCTTCACCCTTTTCTCTCTGGAGTAATTTCACTTGTAACCTTCGGGAAGCCCCATTCCAGCCCTCCAGCTAGCTCTGCCCTGGGCTCTTCCTCCCCTCACTCCGGGTTTCAACCACCATACAACAGTCATTCTTAGAGTCGCAGGAACAGGTGGCAGAAACAGGAGCCCAGCTACACTGGTGTGGTAGAGGCAACAGGATATGCGAAGGCTCAGGAAGGGCAGGCCACCCTGCAGAGGTGAGAATCAGCTGCACATCTTTTTTTTTTGGTACCAGAGATTGAACCCAGGGATGCTTTACCACTGAGCCACATCCCCAGCCTTTTTAAAGTATTTTATTTAGAGACAGGGTCTTGCTTAAGGCCTCTCTAAGTTGCTGAGACTGGCTTTGAACTCGTGATCCTCCTGCCTTAGCCTCCTCCCTCAGTCCCCTGAGCTGCTGGGATTACAGGTGTGTGCCACCATGCACAGTCAGCGTTACATCTTTCTTAAGCCAAACTTAGAACTCAGTGCCTTCTCCCTGTTCCCCTTTCACTGCCAACAGTGTCTTCACCCACCCAAGACCCCTGGACCTCTCAGGTGCAATGATTCCCACCCCCACCCTTCCCCCGTGCTGGCTGTTGAACTCAGGGCCTCACACATGCTAAGCAAGCATTCTACCGCTGAGCAATATCTTGAGAAAGGGTCTTGCTAAGTTGCTCAGGCTGGCCTCAAACTTGTGACCCTCCTATCTCAGCATCCTGAGTAGCTGGGATCACAGATGTGGGGCCAAAATGATTTTTAATCCCTTTCCATAACTCTGCCCATCCTCCCTTCCAGTTTTTCATCACGATTCTCCTCTGCCCTTCTCACTGCCTGCTCTGGGAGGCTGCAGGAGGTCAGCCTCGAGGATCAGATTGTGGGGTTACATTCTTTTCTAAAGCTCATTCCCTCCCTGCTCCAACAGCAGCCCCTGCCCTGGAGAGGAGACTTTGGGCATCTGACCAGGGACCTCAGGGGTGATGTGGGCCTCTGCAGTGGGCATAGTCGTGGACACCCTTCACTGAATCCCCCCCCACCCCATGTTCTCTCCCTCTGTTGACATCTTTCAGGAGACTGACAGACCTAGGAAATGTCAGCTTCCACCTTGAGGCTGGGAGGTTCTAGAATTATTTTTCCTTCTGTTTCAGGGCTCAGCACTGGGGGATCATGGTATTTGTTTTCTTAGAGAAGAAGAGAATCTGAGCGGCCTATGATCTCTTTAGCACTCTATATAGACAGGCTCATCTTCGTGTCTATGTGGAATCACAGATCTCTTAACTTTTTCTACTCTGACATCTGGTCCTGCGTGTGTGTGTGTGTGGGGGGTTGTATATCCATGGGCTGAGCTGTCTGTCTGGAGGTACTAGGAGAGGAGGGGAAGTGGGGGACACTGATGGGATGGAGCAAGGAAAGATGAGGTCCTCCCCTTCATGTACATCCCCTTCCCCTATCAATGAGGACCCAGTGCACAGAAGTGAAATGAGGAGCTGCTCAGCCTGATCCCTGAGGACTCCTCTCCCCTATCTCCATAGCTGAAGAAGATCGGGGGCGGGGGCTTTGGTGAGATCTATGAGGCCATGGACCTGCTGACCAGGGAGAACGTGGCCCTCAAGGTGGAGTCAGCCCAGCAGCCCAAGCAAGTTCTCAAGATGGAGGTGGCCGTGCTCAAAAAACTACAAGGTATGGGCCCAGGGCACAGGGATTGGGGAGAGGTGATAGAGCTAGGGGCTGAGAGAGGTGGGATCCGAGTCTCAGAGAGCCGGAGGTGAGGCTGTGTTGGTAATGACAGAGTGAGATGGGTGTGTGGCTTAAAGGAGGTGATGGAGCCAGAGAGAAGAAGGGGCCAGGGCAGGGGGAGGAGATGGCAGAGGCATCCATGGGGCCAGCGAGTGGGGAGGTGGGGCAAGAGTGCACCAGGCGCACTTGTAGGGTCAGAAGGGAGGAGGAAAGAGCAGGAGTTGGGAGGTCCTCATGTGTGCCCCTTAGGGAAGGACCACGTGTGCAGGTTCATTGGCTGTGGCAGGAATGAGAAGTTCAACTACGTGGTGATGCAGCTGCAGGTGAGCCCTCCATCCTCCTCTGGTGCATCACAGCCCACGCTTCAGGGTAGGGAGCAGGGAAGTGAGACTGTGGCCCCCTCAGGGAACGAGCCCAGGGATGGGAACAGCACGCTGGGGTGAGGCTGGGCACAGTATCACAGTGGTGGTGGTTGGGGTGCAGCTGAGGCAGGTCTGCGCCCCTACCTAAACCCCCAGGGCCGGAACCTGGCCGACCTGCGCCGCAGCCAGCCGCGAGGCACCTTCACGCTGAGCACCACACTGCGGCTGGGCAAGCAGATTCTGGAGTCCATCGAGGCCATTCACTCTGTGGGCTTTCTGCACCGTGACATCAAGCCGGTGAGCGCTGCCCCCACTCCTCCTCTCCACCTCTGGATGCCTGGTTTCTACTTCTTCTTTTTTTTTTTTAATATTTATTTTTTAGTTATAGGCAGACAGAATATCTTTACTTTATTTTTATGTGGTGCTGAGGATCGAACCCAGTGCCTCACGCGAGCACGCTACCACTGCGCCATAACCCCAGCCCCGCCTGGTTTCTTCTTTATGACAGCAGTTGGACTGGGTCAGCCCCTTGTACCCAGACCCCTCCTGCTCTCTACCCCAAGCCCCATCTTCTCTCCTTGCTACCCATGAGCACACAGTCCTGCCCAGCTCCCACCTGTTTTCCACTCTTCTTCATCCCTCACCCTTGACCTGAGTAGCCCTTGAACCTAGAAAGGTGACAGGATTGAGGAAAGACAAAGAGATTAAGGAAAGGAGACTGAGGATTGAGGCTTGGTAAGGAATTCCAAGTAGCCAGTTTTGTCGTATCTTGAATGTTGGTGCTAGAAAAAAAAAAATCCCATTTAAAGGGATGAAAACTGAAACCCAGAAAGGTTAGTTGAATGGCCCAAGGACACACAGCAAGAACAATGTAGATCTGCTACCTTAGAGCTGGACAGTTACACCAAACCACACTATCTTGCCACGGAGTGCCAGGGTTAGGGCTGAGCAGATTGGGGTTCAAAGCCCAGCTGGGTTATCACTTCCTGTGTGATCTCAGAGAAGCCCACTCACCTCTTTGACCTTCAGTTACCTCATCTCTAAAATGAGCATAATCACACCTGCCCTGCAGAGGAGATACCGCGACTTGAGGCACCCATGTAAATAGAGATGCTCTCCTTGAGTATGAGAGTAGGTAGAGCTGGAGGTCCTTTCCTCACTGCAGAGCTATTTCTTGGGGAGTTCTCGGGGTTGGAGCCCCCAAAACTTACAGCTTGTCTTTCTCCAGTCCAACTTTGCCATGGGCAGGCTGCCCTCCACCTACAGGAAGTGCTACATGCTGGACTTTGGGCTGGCCCGGCAGTACACCAACACCACGGGGGACGTACGGCCGGTGAGTACCACTGTGCACAGACCTCTGGATTGTCAGGACAGTGACACACTCCCGGCTGCCCCCCTGATGTAGGGACCCTTCACCAACTTTTCTTGAATGTACTAAAGCTGGCCTGGCCTTGTCTCCAGCATCAGCACCCCCAGCTCTTGGGTTAGCCCAGCCTGTCCCTCTCCCACTGCCTGGCAGATGCCACAGCCACTCTGTGATCTTCCTGCTGTCTGGCAGGTGGAGGCAGGCAATGGGTCAGGGTCCCATTGGTAGCAGGGCTAAGATGTGGCTGAGGTCGGGGGTTAACCGGTGAGGTTCCTGGTTGTGGTCTCTTCTCTGCAGCCTCGGAATGTGGCCGGGTTTCGGGGGACTGTTCGCTATGCATCAGTCAATGCCCACAAGAACCGGGTGAGTGACAGAGGCTGTGCTGAGGGATGGGGGCAGAATGGACAAGGTCGGGGCAAAGTGTGCTGCCAGGGAAGGGAGTAGACAGGGCAACTTATGTCAGGGTGGAGAGAGGAGTGGGGCAGAGGCTGGAGTAAATCTACCACGCTGGAGACCCTGGCTTGGAGGAAGCCTCCACTGTTGGCTCCCTCAGATGTTACCCTCTGCCTTTCCTTCAGAGAGTCCATCCCTTCTGTTCCCAATACAAATCATTGTGGTTAGCAAAGCACAGACAGAATTCTGACTATGGAATCCACGTGCATTGGGGATCAGGAATAGAGCTGTGTCTCAGGGAGACCCCAGCTCTGCACACAGGGGCCTTTGTACCTGGCATCCCTGATAGATGCCCCTCAGAAAAGGGTCAGTTCCTCATTCCCAGGGAAGGACCTGAGAGCTGTGGGTGACTCCCTCCCTACCCCCACAGGAGATGGGCCGCCACGATGACCTGTGGTCCCTCTTCTACATGCTGGTGGAGTTTGCAGTGGGCCAGCTGCCATGGAGGAAGATCAAGGACAAGGTGAGACCCACACAGCCGGGTCTAAGGAGGCAGGGGTGAGGGCAGCTGGGGTTCCATCTTCCCCACCCTTTTCTTGCCTCCAGGAACAGGTGGGAATGATCAAGGAGAAGTACGAGCATCGGATGCTGCTAAAGCACATGCCCTCGGAGTTCCACCTCTTCCTGGACCACATTGCGAGCCTCGACTACTTCACCAAGCCTGATTACCAGGTGGGAGCCTGGGGCTTGCTCCTGCAGCCCTGGACACCACTCTGGGGGGGACCATCCTTCAGCAGAGCCCATTCCCATCAAGGCCTGGAGCTGACTTTAAGCGCCTCCCCTGGTCTTCTGACTGCACCAAGCTATTCTGTACTCTTCCTTGTAAACAGTAGTAACAGCTAAGACATATCAAGAGCTGACCCTGTTCGTAGTGCCACTCAATCTTCAAAAGAAGCCTTTGATGATAATTGGATGGTGTTACTATTCCAATACATACCAATTTCTGAAGCCATGTGCTCACAAGTACTTTACACCAAAACGCCAGGAAGCCACATGGGATGATTGTTCCCATTTCATAGATGGGGAAACTGAGGTGTGGTGTCACGGTTAGGAGCAGGCCCAGGCTCAAGTACAGTCGTGCATTGTCTAATGGCAAGGACATTTTGAGAAATCTGTTCTTAATTTGTCATTGTGAATATCATAGAGTGCAGTTACGCAAGCCTGGAGGGTATAGTCTACTGCACATGTAGGCTGTACGGTGTGTATGTATATATGGTACAGCCTATTTCTCCAAGGGCCATGATGGCCATGATGAACAAAATGTAAATCAAGCACAAGAGAAAATGATGTGAATAAGTAACACAGCAAACCTGAGGTGAGCTGCTGCTGCCATGCTCAGCATACTGTTTCATAGGAAACTTTTTTGTTTTTTGTAAGTAGAGAGAGTACACTATGACATAATTATAAAAAGTCTATATCAGGTATAGAACATAATTGTATTTTTTTCCAGTACTAGGAATGGAAGCCAGGGCACTCTACCACTGAGCGACATCCCCAGTCCTTTTTATGTTCTATTTTGTAGCAGAGTCTCACTAATTTGCCCAGGCTTGCCTCAAAATCGCAATCCTCCTGCCTCAGCCTCCTGAGTCTCTAGGATTTCAGCATGCACCACCTCACCTGGCCTATGTGTGTTATATTTTTATACAACTGGCAGTGTAGTAGGTTTGTTTATACCAGCATCTCCACAGACACTGAGTAATGCTTTGCATTGTGACATTATGACAGCTATGACTTACCAGGTGGCAGGAAATTTTCAACTCCACTATAATCCTATGGGACCATTGTCACACATGCAGCCTGTTGTTGACCAAGATGCCATTATACGTTGCATGACTGTGCACCTGACTCCAAGTCCAGTGCTCTTTCCAAGGCACTTCCACCATGCCCCATGGGACCCATTGATCCTGATTGGAAGATGGGGGAGGTGTCAGCCCTCGCTCTGCCAGGAAAGCACTGTGGGCCAGGCACAGTGCTGCCCCCTGTGCGGAGCCCAGACACTGTGGATCACACAGTAGGCCCTGAGCAAGTGGGTACTATCTGCAGAGAGCAACTCCCTGAACACTTTTTTTGTTTTGGTGCCGAGGATTGAACTCAGGGGCACTCGACCACTGAGCCACATCCCCAGCCCTATTTTGTGTTTTATGTAGAGACAGGGTCTCACTGAGTTGCTTAGCACCTCGCTGTTGCTGAGGCTGGCTTTGAACTCGGGATTCTCCTGTCTCAGCCTCCCAAAGTGCTGGGATTACAGGCGTGCGCTACCGCGCCGGCTTCCCTGAATTCTTAAGAGACCCAAGTCAGAAGTGGAATGATCTGGGGGCCTCAAAGGGTCTGTAGCTGCTGGCTACCTTGTGAGTCCAGAACCCCTGTTATTGACAGAGGTGTTCCTTGACCCTAGCTTAGCATCACGGGGTCCTCCAGACTTTACAGTTGTGAGCATCTCCTGCTGGGCTCTGTGCCTGCTGCTGGAATGGGCAAATATGTGTGTGAGCGATTCAGATGGAGGCACCGTGTCCAGCAAGTAGAAGGGAAGCTTTGTGGGAGGGAAGTGAGATGTCAGTGAAGAGGATGGTGAGAGAAGCACCGCAGCAGGGGCAGCCTGTGCCAAGTATGACCCCATACAGAAACCCCAAGGGCTTCAGGGCTGCTGATTTTCCTGTCGAGACAGTGGAAATGACAGAGGCATTTAGAGATGATCATCAGGGCAAGATCTCAGAGTACTTGTGTCCAGCTGGTGGGGCTTAATCCAAGATGATAATTTGCATGCTCATTTGTATATTTGTGCATGTTTTCATTTAAAATCAATGTGCCCTTCTCCTTCCAATGCCCCTTGTAGGCTCATCCCTGTCCTGGAAATCCCCTCTCTTCTCCCTGCAATCCCAGCAACTGCCCCTTCCACCTGGCTAGCCCCGAGGTCACCTCTCTGTCCTCCCACCACCCCCGCCCCCTGCAGTTGATCATGTCGGTGTTTGAGAACAGCATGAAGGAGAGAGGTATTGCCGAGAATGAGGCCTTTGACTGGGAAAAGGCGGGCACGGATGCCCTCCTGTCCACGAGCACCTCCACCCCACCCCAGCAGAACACCAGGCAGACAGCAGCCATGTTTGGGTGAGTCTCAGGAGGGGGTGACAGCAGCGGGATAGCAGGCCAACTCCTGCCTGGAGCCACTGCTGAGAAGCCAGCCCTCTTCTCTTCCTACCTGGACAAGCTCAGTTGTCTCTCCTATTCTTGGTGCTCAACAGCAGAGTTCTGGAACTTCAGGAAATTTTGCCACAACTCTAGTCCTTGATCTGAAAGCAGAGTGGATGACCTCATTTGGAGCTTTTGACCTTAATTGCCTGGGGAACAAGGAATCCTAAGTGAAATGACCAGAGACCCACAGTTTCTCTTCTCATCACTCATTAGTTTGCACAGCATGTCTTGGGGCCCCCATAGGGGCCTCCATAGGGACTAGGAGGGAAGTCAGCCTGTGCCTTCCAAGTACTTCCCCTGGATGTTAGTGATGGTGGGGTCAGCAATTTCAGAACCATGTGGCAGTCACAGAGACAGAGGTGGTCCAGGGAGGGGCTGGACTGGGAATAGCCATCCCAGGGCCACATTTAGGAGGGAGTCTTTACAGGACTTGCTAGTGCACTATGGTGCCCAGTTCTGTAATGAGGCTGCTTCTAAGGAGCTCCAAAGTGGTTCTTTTTAGGCCTGTTCCTGGATTTAAAGGAAGCCAGGCACTGAGGGTCATTCGTAATCCTTCAAGGCCTCTGAAAGCCACAGATCTCCTGAGTAAATAGAGCTAGATGAGGATGTGCCAGTCCCTACTGGTCTCCTTGAAGCCCCTGCCAACTTGAGTGATCTGGTCTCAGAGGATTTGTGGGCCTAGGACACCTCCCTGCCAGGCCTCCTCTGTGCCCACACTCAGGGGTCTCCACGGCCTGTGATGGTAGGAGGAGCCTTGGGAGAAGAGGGCACCCCTGCCAACCTTGCCCATTGCCCTGTCCTGGCCTCTCCAGGGTGGTCAACGTGACCCCAGTGCCTGGAGACCTGCTCCGGGAGAACACCGAGGATGTGCTGCAGGGCGAGCACCTGAGCGACCAGGAGAATGCACCCCCAATCCTGCCTGGGAGGCCCCCTGAGGGGCTGGGCCCGAGCTCCCACCTTGTCCCCCACCCTGGAGGTCCTGAGGCTGAAGTCTGGGAGGAGACGGATGTCAACCGCAACAAACTCCGCATCAACATCGGCAAAGTAACTACAGCCAGGGAGAAGGGCGAGGTGGCCTCCCCACTACCCTGATTCTCAACCCTTGGGTCGCCCACATGGTTCCTGCAGAGTGCCCTCTCCCCAGTCACAGCCCTCTTGCTCTGCCTCCATTTCCTGGTCCCCTCCACTACCCTGGCCTTGATCCATCTCAGCAGCTTCATCATCCCTGAGAAAGCCACCTTGTCAGCCCCAACTCATTGTTCCTCTCTCTTGCAGACCCCTTGTGTGGAGGAGGAGCAGAGCCGAGGTGTGGGGATCCCCAGCTCCCCTGTACGTGCCCCACCAGATTCCCCAACAACCCCAGTGCGTTCTCTACGCTACCGGAGGGTCAACAGCCCGGAGTCAGAGAGGCTCTCCACAGCCGATGGGCGGGTGGAGCTACATGAGAGGAGGTGGGTCTGCAATTGGAGGGAACAGTTAAGGGTTCCCGTGATCCCCTCTACCTTCACATGGCTGGTCTGCAGGAAAGGTCAGGTGTGAGGCAGAGCTAGGGGTGGGAGGGGTCCCTGGGAAGTGTTGAGAGTTATGCTCAGCCTGGGTTCAGACTCAGCCTAGGGTCAGTGGTGGCCTGGGAGCGGGCATGGACATCCAGAGAGGTCCCAGCTCATGCCAGGCTGGGCTCATGAGGAGCAAGGGGAGAGTTGGTGAGTGGGCATGTTTCCAGAACTTTCTTAATCACTAATTACAAATTCCTCAAGAGCAACTGTGGTAGGGGTCCTGGAAGGGGTACAAGGAACAGCTGGAGGAGAGGATAGACCAACTTGGGGGGTTAGGGCTGAGGGATCTGAAGTCAGAGTGGGGGTGGGACCAGCAGAAACATGGCTGCCAGAAGGGAGTGTTGGGAGTGTGGAGCCCAGGGAAGCCTTTGGGAGGCTGCCGTGTGTGTGTGGAGTGGCTTTCCCGGGGCTCAGGGCCGGGTCCCCACTGGAGCTGTTAGTGGGTGGGAAAACACCTGGTGAGATGCTTCCTGCCTTCCCGCAGCCTCTGAGTGGGCTCTGCTGCACAGTAGTCTCTGGGCCTTCTCCATATCAGGATTCCACCCTGCAGTGGAGGAAGTTGTCCGTTCTGATACACGCTCAGCATCTTTCCTTGTGACCCATCCAGCCATAGTCTGTCCTTCTGGATTCTGCCCCCAGATGTACTCCACCTCCAGGAAGGTGCACAGAACCTCTGTGGGGTGTGGACTTGCCCAAGTCAGTCCTCATTCACACACACTCACGGGCTGGCCTGCCAGGCACTGAAGACCACCCTTTCCTATCCATATTCAGCCTGAAGCTCCTCAGCACAGAGTTCTGAACATGAAGACATGAGCAAAGGCAGTTGGAAGGGTTGTGAGTAGAGTCCAGGGAGGCACCGTGAGCAAGACAGTGCTGGAGAACTGCCTGCTTCTAGCCAACAATGAGCAAGTTGGTTTGGGTCATAGTGAATCCCAGTTTTAGGAATAGAGGGGAAGGAGAGGGCTGAGGAGAGAATTTCTGGAAAGAAAAGTTCAGGATCTCATACAGCAGAGGGTGAGCTGCTCTGGGGCACTGGGAGCAGGAGACAGTATGGAGAAGATAAGGTTTGGATTGCTTACCTCCCTGGCCCCTGTCCTCAAAACACATACATGCGTGCGTGCACATACGCACACCCGATCAGATCTCATTTCCTTTGATGCCATGTTTTTCCTTTATGTCCATCAAAACAAACCGTGCTCTCAGGAAAAAAGTGATGGCTGCCATTGACAGGGGTATATAAATATGAGACACTGAGTGGTATTTTATTTTAAGTCTCACTAACAGATTGATACAAATACAGAGTAGAATTGGATCCGCTGGTTTCCATGAAGGCTGGGCAAGAGTATTTTGAGAAAGGCCCACAGGTGGTCCTGCTTTGCTCCCCTCCTCTGCAGCTAAAGAGCCAATGAAACACAGGCTTGGTGCTGGGGGAGAATTAAAGTCAGTCCTCTGCCCATAGCCAAATATAGGAATAGGGCCCAGACCTCAGTTGAGTTAGACTTTGGGGTCTTCAAAGAGATACCCCAGCATTCAACAGATGACAGACAGTTCTTTCCTGCATAGCATCCTGTCCCTCCACACACTATTGTATTACCAGGCGCACCCTCATCTTGGGCCTGGAATTACCCCAAACTGAGAAGCTCTGAGATTCACAGCACAGTTCAAAGTAATAACAAGGAGATGTCCCAAGGCTGCATCAGTGCCCCAGAGGTAACAGGTTGGAGGGAGTCTGTCCATGTCTGAGAGTTCACAGCCTGTGGGAAGGCAGATATGTAAACAGACTTGAAATCCATTAGTGAGGGAGGGGCTCAGGGTGCCCTGGGGGCAAATAATCCTCCCTACATGGGAGGGTTAGGCTCCCTTACCTATGGAAAAGGCTTCCTATAAGAGGTGCATCCAAACTGGGTCAGAGGACAAAAGGTGGAGGGACAGGCTATGTAGGAAGGAGGTCAAAGAGGGCACAGCCTGTGCAGGGAGCAGCATATGTAAGGTTATAGAGGTATGAGAGTATGGGCGATTTGGGAAAACAGAAGGAATCTGAGATTGGGAATGGAGAAACTGAGGCCTAACTCGGTTGGGAAGGGTCCTGAGTGCCAGGCTAAGGAAGGCAGACTTGGTTCTTGGGGCTGGGGAGTAAGCTGAGCTAACAGGCCCTCCTAGAGGGCAGCTGGGCAGGAGAAGAGACTCAAAAGCCATCTGTAGACTCAAGAGCCAGTTGTCTGTGTTTGCCCTGGATACAGCAGGAGCACTGGATCAGCAGGTTTTAGGAAAGTTAGATTCCCTGAGGTGGCCTGGAGAATAGCCAGTGTCCCTTAGGCACAGGAACCAGAGTTTATTTCCTACATGTTTATATTCCTGGACATGGTAAGCATTCAGAAATATTCGCCGAATGAATGAATGAACGAACAAAGGAACCAATGAAGTCTTCCTAGGAAGTGAGGATGGAGGGTGGCAGTACAGGAAGTGACTGGGCCTGGCCCAGGGAGGGAGAGGTGCCGTGGTCGGGAGCAGGAGTCCTACTCTGCCCTGTCACCTGCTTGGGATCCTTGGGGCTCCAGAGAGCCAGGCACTGAGCCCTATGTGGGTGGCTCCACAGGTCCCGAATGGATCTGCCTGGTTCACCCTCACGCCAGGCCTGCTCCTCACAGCCGGCCCAGATGCTCTCAGTGGACACAGGCCATGCTGACCGGCAGGCCAGTGGCCGAATGGACGTGTCAGCCTCAGTGGAGCAGGAGGCCCTAAGCAACGCCTTCCGCTCAGTGCCACTGGCCGAGGAGGAGGACTTTGACAGCAAGGAGTGGGTCATCATTGACAAGGAGACAGAGCTCAAGGACTTCCCTCCTGGGGCTGAGCCCAGCACATCGGGCACCACGGACGAGGAGCCTGAGGAGTTGCGGCCACTGCCTGAGGAGGGTGAGGAGCGGCGGCGGCCGGGGACAGAGCCTACTGTCCGGCCCCGGGGACGCAACATGCAGACACTGGCTGAGGAGGACCTGCGGCAGATGCCGCCCCAGCCCCCACAACCCCAGCTGAGCCAGGCTGATGGCCGGTCAGAGACGTCACAGCCCCCCACTCCTGGCAGCCCTTCCCACTCGCCCCTGCACTCGGGACCCCGCCCTCGACGGAGAGAGTCGGATCCCACAGGCCCACAGAGACAGGTAAGGTTGGGCTTGCACCCCACTTCCTGTCCCCAGATTCCCAGAGTCCTGGTGTGCAGGCCTGGGGTGCTCTATGGGCAGCCCCTGCTGCCGGGGAACCCAGCAGTCTCAGGGCTGTGATGGAGGCAGACAGGTTTAAGGGCCCGAGACCATGCCTGGGGAACAGGCAAGGCTTTTAGAGTAAGTGCCCTCCAAGTTCTGAGTTGAGTCTTGTGTTGTGAGCCAAGATGTCAGCCAGATGACAATGCAGGAGAAAGGCTCCCAGGCCAAGGGGACAGCATGTGCAAAGGCCTGGAGGTGGCAATCAGAATGCACTGTGCTGGTGCACATGGCAGCAGCGGGGCTTGAAGACAGGGTCTGTGGGCACCATGGAGGGCATGGTGAGCCAGCGAGGCTTTTAAACAGGAGTGTGGCATGATTACTTTGGTACTTTTGAATGATCCCTTGGGCTTCTGTGTGGAAAATGGGTTCAAGGGGCATGAAACTAGGGGCAGGAAGGCCACCCGACAGGCAGTCGTGGGAGAGTGCCCTGACAGCCTGGACGGGTGTGGGCACTGTGGACATGGGGCAAGGTGGATGGAGCCAAGAGGCACTGGGGAGAGGACAGAAGGGCCGTGATGGAGCAGAGGATGGGGTGACACCCAGGGTTGAGGTGGGCGTGGGGGCTGCCATGCCATCACTGAGTGCTTTCCAAGGCAGTGTGGACTCAGTTTGACATAAGGACCTCCCAATATCTGAAGGATGTCTGCCTGGAGGCACCCTAGGCTCAGGAGAGAGGTCTTGCCTGGAGATTCAGAGTTCGGGTTTTGAAAACCATAGGAATGGGTGATGTCACCCAAGAGGACTGTGCAGGGTGGGAAGACCCGAGCATGAGGACAGAAGCTGGGAAACATATCTAGAGGGATGAGAGGAAAGGATCCCTTAATAATGCCTGGTGAGGGGGGAGCATGGGTGGAGTACGAGGGCAGAGGGTCACCAAGATCAGGAAGGGAGAAGGCTGACAGTAGGGGGCGGAGGCTGTTCCTACTGTCAGTGAAAGTTTCATTGCAGAGGATAGGCCTGCGAGCCAGGATGGGGGACAGTGGGGAAAGTGGAGCCAGGGCAGGAGGGACTCTAGATTGGGCACAAGGGTGAGTGTGCCTGGGGGCCCTAGAAGGGCCAGCCTGGCTACAGTGTTACCTTCTTCTGTGGGAGGACTGAGGGACAAGATAGCAAAGGCAGGGAGGGGCCAGATGGTGGCCAAATCTCAGATGCTAGGCCGAGGGTCTGAACATGTCTCTCAGTATTGTGGCTACTTTCTTCTAACAAGGACAGGGTATCAGAATAGGTAGAGAATCACTGGCCTGGTTACACTTCTTTGTAGAGGGTGAAGGCTGACCTCTGATCTGGAAATTGGACATAAACTTTGCTACTATGTGCCGCATGGACTCCATGATTCCTTAGAAGGGCTGGGGAGAGCCACAGAAGTGATGCTGGAAGGCCTCAGGGGCGGTGGCCCATTCCACTCCATGGTCCATGTTGGGGCATGCACCCCAGGTGGCTCTGGGAGGTACCCAGGTGCAGGCTAAGGGCCAGTTCTGCCCCTTGCTCAGATGGGAGGCACCTGGGTTCCCTGGGAAGGGCATCTGTGGGAATGGGACCATCCCTGTGGAGAGGTCCTGTCTAGAAGAGAGGATCTCTGACCCAGGATCCTGGGGAGTATACCTCCTGGCCTTGCCCTGTACACTGGAAATTGGGGACTCAAAAAATGGGGACCATGAGTCTCTACCCAGAGAGGTACCAACTGCCTTGAATTGGAAGCTTAGCCCAGGCAGGAGGTCAACTGGCACAACTGTGTTGGGACCTGGTCATTGTTCCTATCACAACTGGCACCAGGAAAGCAGGGGAAGGATCAAGATCTGTTTGATGCTTCTAGTTCCCATTTCCTCATTCCCAGCTCCCAGAGCATTTTGCCATATGCCAGGTAGCAGAGGCGGGAGAGCACACAGGTTTGATAATAGTTGTGCCACCAGAAAGTCAAGGAAGGGCCCAAAACAGTAGTACAGCCAGGCATGGTGATACATGCCTGTAATCTCAGCAACTCAGGAGGCTGAAGCAGGAGGATCACAAGTTTGGCACTAGCCTCAGCAACTTAGTGAGGCCCTAAGCAACTTAGCAAGGCCCTGTCTCAACATAGAAAATATCCCCACTGGAGATGTGGCTCAGTGGTTAAGTGTCCCTGGGTTCAAATCCTGGTACAGAAAAAAAAAGAAAAGAAAAGAAAAGAAAAAGAAAAAACAAAGCAGTGCAGGGATGTCAAGAGAAAGTCCATATTTAAGTCATAGGCCTAGGTCTGTACTGGCTCTGCTAGTCTCTGCCTGGTGACCTTGGAACAGTCACCACTGGCCCCTTCTGGATCTCACAGCGAGGGAGTTGAGCTCTCTCTGAGGTTTTTCTCACCTTCAGATTCTTCCTTGATTCCTGGGAATCATCCTCACTTTGGGGACTTCTGGCCATCGGGGTGAAAGAGATTTGCAGTGAGCAGGGATAGACAGCCAGTCTTGGGCTCAGGTCTTGCTCTCAGCATGGAAGGGGGCCATGACGTGTCTGTGGGGTGAGGTGTTGGTGGGCTTTGGTTTCCTCACATTATGCAGAACTGAGGTTGGTGGCATTCTGTCACGGTGTGTGTGCCTTTTTGTGTCAGCTGAGCGTGAGAGTGGGTTGGGGTGTGGATGTGTGCCCAGTGAGCACACACACAAGTGGGCTCGTGGGGAGTACGTGGTGGATCTGTGAGTGTGTAGAGATGCCTGGACACCTGGAATGTCGAAGCAGAAAGGGTAATAACCATGAGAGCGATAATCCTAAGGACAACGATAACAGCTAGCACTTGACACTAGGCATTGTCATATTTTCTATGTGCATTCCTCACAGCCACACTCTGAACAGGCAACCTTGTAACTAAGGCTCACAGAAGCTGTTTTTAGCATAGCGTCACCAGCTGGTACATGGTAGGACCGGGACTTGGACCCAGGCGGCTGGGTCCAGAGTCTGTGCTCTGAGCCACTCAGTCCTGTGTGTTTAGCAAGCAGAGGAGCAAACACAAGATGGAGAAACAGTCTGCTCAGGGTCAGAGAGTGAGTGCCTGGCGCCTGTGTGTGTGTATGTGCATACACACACCTGTGCACACCAGCTGGCTGGCCATGTGGGCAGATGTGCCTATGGGCATGGCTGAGTGCACAGCCACCTCTGCATGTGCCTGTAGCTGGAAAGATGGGAAGGGCATGTTTGACATGATGAAGCAAGACCCTACTTCAAGGGCAGAGGAGGAGGGAGAACTGGACTGGCAGATTTTTTTCCTTCTTCCCTTGGGCCCCTGAATGGAGTGTTGAGTCCAGCTTGGGACTGGGTGGAGGCTTCTCCTTACAGCACACTGGAATCAGTCCGTGGGACTCTCCACCTTCACAGTAACTAGAAGTCTCTATAGAGACAGCACCTCGCCACCCTCGCCGCACGCCATTTTTCTGTAAGGAATCCCTCCCTAGATCTGGTTCTTTAATAGTGTGGAAACTGCAGCTCTATCACCTACCCCTGTGGGGAGTGGGAGGACAATCCTGTGGAACCAGGCACCCCATTAAGCATCTGTTGTTCTTTGGTGTACATAATGCGGTACTTCAGAGAACTTTCTTTTACACACACCTGGCTTTCTTCTTGAGGGAATTTCATGTGTAAGTTAGAAGGGCCGAGACAGCTAGGGCAAAGGGTACACAGTCATCGAATGTGGCTCGATGTGATTTGGGGAAAGCTGTTTCCCACCTTTGATGGGCGTCTCTGACTGATAACAGCCAGTGTTTTCCTTGAGTACACACGCATTTGCTGGGAAGCCACTAAAACATTTGCCCGATCATGAGCTGGGCAATGAACTAGGAGGTAGGGGACAAAGATGAATAAGGAGCCGGGCGCGGTGGTGCAAGCCTGTAATCCCAGCACTTAGGGAGGCCGAGACAGGAGAATCGCGAGTTCAAAGCCAGCCTCAGCAATGGCGAGGTGCTAAGCAACTCAGTGAGACCCTATCTCCACATAAAACACAAAATAGGGTTGGGGAGGTGGCTCAGTAGTCGAGTGCCCTTGAGTTCAATCTCCAGTACCAAAAAAAAAAAGATGAATGAGGCTTCATTCATGGCTCTATGCTTGTAAAATCGATTTGGGTGCAAAGGTCTAGAGGTGGACATTTATAATCAGGGCCATGAAGTGGAGAATAGAGAACTCATGTCTGCACTTAGGGAGGCTGAGACAGGAGAATCGCGAGTTCAAAGCCAGCCTCAGCAACGGCAAGGTGCTAAGCAACTCAGTGAGACCCTGTCTCTACATAAAACAGAAAACTGGGCTGGGGATGTGGCTCAGTGGTCGAGTGGCCCTCAGTTCAATCTCCAGTACCCCGCTCCCCCCCAAAGATAAGAACTCGTGTCTGCGAGGAGCAGGAATGTGGGAAGCTGAGGTGTTCTCACAGGGGTGATTTTTCAACGGAGTGAAATAAGTTGAGGATAAGGATGGCCGCAAGGAGTGCCTGGCCGGAAGGGTAGCAGCATGCTAGGATTCAGTGTCAGCTTCAAAATTCTCCTGGCAGCTGACAAACTCTGGCTGGGATTAGGTCAAGGTACCCACATGTGCTGTGAGAAGGGGCTTGTGGGTGCCTCTACCCCCTCAGTCTCTCCGGGTGAGCCTTAGATCCCTAACCCTCACTGCAGATGGAACTTGGCCCAGAAAAAACTGACAGAGGAAACAGGTGGGGCAGTCGATACTCCTAGCATGTTCTTTCTTCCTGCTCTGTCCCTTATGTCCCTGTTTGACACCAGCAAAGGCAGATGGGCAGACACTCAGCCCCCTTCTTCACCCCTAGAGGTGGACTTGTCAGTTCTAACTGCCATAATACAAGCTAAACTGGCCTTAGTCCAGGAGGACTGGGGGTCATGTGGGAAAGGTCTGTGACAACCTGGCCACCATTTCCAAACCCATGTGCCTGGGACACTTCTTTCCCTCTGAAGGCAACAAGAACAAGAGCAGGATTCTTCTTGATGGTGGGAAGGCAGCTGCCTATTCCCTGGAGAGAGCAGAGAGAGGCACTCTAGAGAAATGATTTGGATTTGCCCCTCCTCCCACCAGTCCTGACACCTGTCCTCATTCTCTAGAATGGCTTAAAAGAGGGGCTGGGGTTGTGGCTCAGTGGTAGAGTGCTTGCCTGGCATGTATAAGGCACTGGGTTTGATCCTTAGCACCACATAAAAATAAATAAAAACAAAACAAAGGTATTGTGTATATCTACAACTAAAGAAAAAAAAAAGAATGGTTTAAAGGATTCTAAGCTGGCTCAGGAGTACAACGCTCACCCCACAGCAGGCACTGTCTAAGTGCTACTTATGTACAATATCTGGCCCTCATACCCTATGGAGTGTGGGCTATTCTTATCCACCCAACTCTTTTTTTTTTTTTTTTTTGGTATTGGAGACTGAACCCAGGGGTGCTTTACCACTGAACTACATACATCCCCAGTCTTTTTGATCTTTATTTTAAAATGGTCTGGCTAAGTTGGGAGGAGGCTGGCCTCAAACTTGCAATGTTCCTGCATTAGCCTCCTGAGTCACTGGCATGTGCCACTACACTTGGCTTTTTTTTTTTTTTTTTTTTTTTTGCACCTGGCTTCTTATCCCATTTTACAGAAGAGGAAGCTGAGGCACAGAGGGGCAAAGTACCTTGAGGTCACCAGGGTAGTAAGTGATAGAGCTGAAGTTAAAACATGAGTAGTTGGACTCCAGAGTCCAACCGCTGTCACTGAGAGCCGGTGATGGGTCTGGGGTTGCCAAGGCAGAAGGTATGCAAGGAATGTTTCTTAGACATGGTGAGGAGCATGGAGCCTGGTGGGGGAAAGAGGCAGCACTCCCTGCCAAGGTGTGGCTAGAACAGAGGCAGAGGGCCTTCCTAAGTGGGGGTTCCCCTGGTGGAGGGAACCCCGAGCTAGACAGGGCTAAGTCAAGCAAGCTTCCCGGAGCAGGTGAGTGACCAAGGTCTCTGCTGGGAGACCATGGTGTGACAAGTGCCCAGAAGAGGCGCAGGGCAGGGTGCTGGAGGCCAGCGCCGCAGGGGCTGTGAGCGGTGGGTGGCCCCCGAGACAGCTGTCGAGTCTGTGCCTGACGCCTCTTTTCCCTCCACTCTCTTGGTCTCTTTCAGTTGGAGGAGGACAGACTCTCGGGGCACTCCCTCCCGCGGTACAGCCCCCTGCGACGACTGGCGTCCTCCGTGTTCTCCTCCTCCACGCTGGAGACCGAGCATTACCCTCACCCCGGCGGCAGCGGCTCCGCGGGCTCCTCCGGTTCCCTCATTCAGCGCAGCCGCTCGGCCGAGAGCAGCCCCGTGCGGGCGCCCCACCGGCGCCACGCGCCCCTCGCCGCCGGCAACCACAGACTCGTGCCCTCGGTGCTCCGCATCTCGCGGTCCCAGCTGCAGCAGGTGTGGGCCCGGTTCACCCACAAGACCTAGGCTGGGCCCCCCCCCTCCTGGAGGGGGCAGGTGGGGGGGGTGGGGAGCAGGCAGAGACCACGGTTCCTTCCCAGGACGCAATAATCACACCACACACACCCGGTCCCGCCCCACCGTGCAATACAGCTCCCCCTAGAACGTTGGCCCACGGTACTGTAATACCCCTGTCCCCAGCAGTATCCGTTCCATCCTCCACCATCTATCTCCCTTTGCTAGGTGCCAGCCAAATGGTGCTGGAAGGGGTGGGGCTGGTGGTACAGTTTTGAGGACAGGGCAGGGGCACTGGGCTGGAGCCTACAGCTGGGTCTGGGGTCCAGTGGAAACCAGGTTGTCAGAGGGATGAGATGTGCTGGGCCAGAGTCAGTCTGACTTGGGGCTTGTTCCGTTTAATCGTGATCTCTGGGCCTGGCTGGGTCTGATCCACTTCTGAAGGGCTGGTGGAGACCAGGGCCCTGTCACTGGGCACGTGTTTGGTGGTTGGTGTCTTTTATCTGCGTGGGGTAGGATGCATGGCCTTGTGAATGGGATGGAGGCCTGGTGCCAGATTTGGGGTGTGGTGAGGAAGTGTCTCTATATTCAGTGATGGGGAGGGGCCAGCCCTGTGATCTAATGAGCCTTTCCCATGCCATCATCACAGAGGCCAGTTGCTCCCTCACACCTCTTATCCCAGAAGGCTCAGAAAGCCCAGGGTTCAGTCCATGGTCAACTGCCCCTCTCCAAAGACTTACGTGTTGTCATTCACTACTACGATTGGTTGTCTGGCCCCAGCTCTTCAGGAGCCACAGATGGTGAAGAGGGGGTCAGGGATCTGTCTCTAAAGGCAGGATGGAACCCAGCAGTGAGGGGACCCTGTCAAGATACAAGTGCAGAAAAGGGGATTGTTAAGGATGAGGTGCGACCTGGGGAGACCTGTGAGCTCAGCAGCAACACTGGTGTCTCAGGACAAATCCCAGGGAGGAGCAGCTAGCTCACCTCTGTCCCTCTCAGGGAGTGACTTCTTCCTGAAGGTGCTCAGCCAAGCTGGTTGGTCCCCAGGGGTGGTGGTGAAGACAGAGCAGAGGTAGGCAGATCAGGTGGGATCTAGACATGAATGGGGGTCACAATGATTGATTGCTCATGCCCTTTCTGCCCATTTCTCAGCCATGAACCTATCACTGCAGGGACCTCAAGTTTCCCTTTCTTCATTTCTGCCCGTACTGGCCAGCAGCTCTGTTCCTTGGAGAATGGGATAGTAGTTAAGAGGGTGCCAGAAAAGATAGTGCCTGTATAAGCAGGAGAGGAGGCCCAAAGATTTGCAAAAATGTTTATTTCAGTGAGATTGTGCCTGTGGGTGTGCTTGTATGCATGCATGTACACTTTTGAGTGTCAGTGTGCTTGTGCATGGATGTTTGTACATGTGGTAGGACTACCACAGATGGATGCTTAGGCTGTGCCCTGCACAATTCCAAGGAGTGTCATTTGCATAGACCACAATGTGACTGGCACCCATTGAAGTCGCACAGTGCTACAGCTGTGTGTGTGTGTGTGTGTGTGTGTGTGTGTGTGTGAGTGAGAAAGAGAGAGCCAGAAAGATTGTGCAGTTCTTGATAGTTTCCTATGCACCTACCCTCACCCTGGCTCCTCTCTCTACCCTCTTCTCCCTCTGATCTCTCTCCCAACTCCATGGTCCATCAACTCCCCAGTTGTCTCCAGTTAGAGTAGGGTTAAGGCCCCTGCCCCAGCCTGGGGGTACCGTAAGTGTGGTGGGCAGTGTGCTGGAGCCTTGCTGTCCATACAGATGGCCAGCATTGTGGTATAGTTCAGTGGCTACAATCTACTCCCATAGCACCCACTTAATTTGAAAAATCTTTTTTTAAAAATTGTCATTCTTTACATAAGAATGGCTGGGCCAAGAGCATCTTATCCATCTGGCAACAAAAGTCAGACTTGGATGCTAATGCTTATGTCCCATCCCCACCTCCATTCTGACTGTTCACTTTGAACTTCCCCAGGCCCAAGCCTCTGTCATCCTGGGGCTGTTCTGGATGGCTCCACACTCTGCCCAGAAGTTAGGGGAGAGGTCTGGGTAGACCCTTTGAGAAAGAACAGAAAAAAAAAAGCACAAAGATGAGGGGGTGGGGATGAATAGTAGCCCCACTCCCCTCCTCCCTGGCACTGCCCCCCCACCTGCTTCCCATCTTCCTCTAGTGATGGCAGGAGATGATTTGAGGGGAGTGTGCCTACTCTCCACTCCATAGGTCAACAGCATGGGGGTCCACAAAACCAAGCACTCTGTTATGTGGCATTCCCTTCCAGAAAGTTCCACCACCCAACTCTGAGCAGAGCTTCATCTCAGTGACCAGAACCTTGAGGTACTCTAAGATCCCAAAGTGCCTTGTGACTTATCAAAGATGATGGCATGGGCTCCAGCCTCGTTTTAGCGTTAAGTGCATGTTACTGTTTCCAAAGCCTTTGGGGGTGGGAGACCTGCTAAGCATCCCAAGGTGGCTGAGTTTTCAAACTCACACATCCTGAACTGACCCCTATGGGAGAGTTTGTGCCCTTTAATGTAAGGCCATGATTCAAAATATTTTGTCCTTTGGAGGACATCCTTTTGATATCCTCTGTGATGGAGGAGTGTTTGTAAGCCATAAAGCTCTGAGCTAACAGGAGATGGTCTTAATAACACTATCTTTTCAGGGTGGCTTTGACTTTTGGAAATCCTAAGGTCATTTTAATCACTAGAGTTAGTCACTAGAGTTCACGTCCATGTAGAACTGGATAGAGCCCTATCATGGTTTGGGGCTGAATAGCCATCTCAAGTTCCCAGGTTAGGTAGGGGTACTATGAGCCTCTGATGTTGTCAGATTCTTTTTCTCTATAGGATTTTCCAAAAAGCAGGCCAGAATGTTTCCAGAAATGATACCCTGCTTGGGGAAAGCATGCAACCTCCCAAGGTCAGCTTTGAAAACAGATAGTACTCCCCTCACCCTCATACTGGGGATTTAACCCAGGGCACTCTTCCACTGAGCTACATCCCCAGCCCTTTTTATTTTTTTATCTTGAGATAGCATCTTGCTAAGTTCCCCAGGCTGGCTTTGAACTTGTAATCCTCCTGCCTCAGCCTCCAAAGTATCTGGGATTACAGGTGTGCACCACGGTGGCCAGCGCAGACAGCACTTCATTGTACTTTGAAAATGATATTCTCTTGTATTCAAACCCTACATATACTAGTGTCTTCCAATTATTTATTTATTTTATTTAACAGTCACTGGCACACAATGCTTATTATCTTGTGCCAGGAAGTGATCTGAGCACTTTACAATATTAACTCATTTGAACCTCATACTAGCCTATGAGGTAGGTCCCAGTACTACTGCATTTAGTGGATTAATAAGAACATTTCATTTATGAGAACCTATAGGAAAGCCTGCCAATGCTGAATAACTGAGATCATGTTCTGTAGGACTTTTTAAACGTTTTGGTCTGCGTAGTTTACTTATGGTCCTTTTTGGTTGATCCTTCTCATGCTATATAGGAAGAGGCAAGTTGTCTCTGAGCCATTCTCTCCAGATGCAAGTTACTCCAGAGCACCAGGGTCAGTTGAAATGGCTGGACCCTATTTCTCCAGGACTCCTTGCCTCTCAATCCCACATGGCCCCAAACATCCCATAGCAGTCCTGGGGATTAGGTGGGCAGATTAAGTACAACAAGAAAGCAGGTGCTCTGAATCCTGACCTTGGTCGTATTGGTGGGGTTCTAGGGGTCCAGCTCACAGTCAGGGCAGATACTGGCTTTGCTGAGCACTGACCAGGGGACTTTGAGTCAGTGTTACCAACTTATACAGGAGTATCAGGAAAATGACAGGTTTGGGGACTGTGGTAAACAGGAAGCCTCCACTCTGGCCACTATCCTCAGTTAGACCAACTGTCACTGTCTTCCAATTTTTATGTGAAATCTCCCAATTTTTAATTGTTGGCATATAATTTAACACACACACACACACACACACACACACACACACACACACACATACACATTCACATATAGACCACAGAATAGGTTTTTGTTTTTTAAGAAAAATCAGTGTATTAGCCCAACAAAACCAGTTTCCAGGAAGAGGTTACCCAAGCTCATCTCATAAGCTCCAAGAGCCTGAAGGACTCCCCAGTGCACATGCAGCCAGGGCTGCAGCAGAGGGGGCAGTGTTCTTCCCCAGGAACTCAAACCAGCTGGGTTTCTTAAAGAATGCAGCTCATGGCCAGCAGGACTGCATGATGTGTGTGGTGTGTATATGTCATGTGGACGTGCCTGAGTGTGTGGGGCCACCAGACTTGTTTGTGGACCACCTAGTGGGACTGGTATTTTTTCAGTGGGAGAGAGTGTGTTCTGAGGACCCTGGGTCAGTGAAAAATGTTCTATTAAATTCTCAATAACTGATACACAACCCCACCTGCACTCAAGGCAGCTTGTCATAGCAATAACCACTCAACCCTCTCATCCCCACCCCAATATCCTGAACCCAACAATATACCTTTGCATTTTTAGTTTGGGGAAAACAGACCCAGCCCTGCCAAATGGGTGGCAGGGATAATGGCACCTCTGAGCCAGACTGGTCCTAGCACCCTCCTCACTGTCTGTCTCCTCTTCCCTGCCTAGGTTCCTTTATCTACGGAGGTGGTGTGCTATCTGTGCAGGCAGGGGTGGGGGGAGCCTGAGTCACTGAGGTGGACAAAAGGAGCTATGTCAATTTATCTGAATGGGGTGGTCAGTGGAGGGGACCATGCTTAGGGAGGCTGTGGCTCTGATTCTGGATGGGGGTGCTATGGGGACACACATAATGTTGTGTCCTCTGCAGTCCTTGGATTGATTTGGTACCTAGGGATGGAAGCATGGACCTCTAAGGAGGACCTGAAGGCCACACCACCCTACTCTACCCCAAACTCCACTTAGATCTGCGATACTCCCAACCTAAGGGGCAGGAGCCAGCCTACCCCGGTAGTCAGCCTCTGAAAGATTAAAGCATCTTTCTCACTAAGGGAAAGGCTCCCAGTTTGAAGGCCACATCCCTATGGTTCCCCACATACTACCCTGTGGGCTTCCTAGCCTAGGATGCTCCTGATCCTAAGTGGCCCCTTCCCCTAAGTAGAGGTTGAGAGGAAGGGGAAATGAAGCCTCAAGTACTGTGGGAACCTTTCTAGATCTCCTCTCCTACTCCCTATTGCTGGCAGTCCCACCATTTGTCCTTCCATCCTGCATAGGCTGGGGGGGGGGGGTCAGCTTGTCATTTTCTCCCCCCCCTTTCTCTCTCTCTCTCTCTCTCTCTCTCTCTCTCACACACACACACACACACACACACACACACACACACACACACTCTGAAGCTGCGCACACACTTCATCCACTCATCCACTCTCCTGACAGCAAACTAGCAGAGCGCTTCCGGGCGGCTCTCGCAGGTTTCTAACTGTAACGCGACCCCTATAGCCACATCTAGCTCGGTCCTGTCCCCGGGGACCTGCCCTACTCCTCCCCACTCCGCCTCGCCCCTGTCCTTACCCCTACCCTCCCGTGGCCGTCGCACCAAGAATGTACGTTCAGTCTTTTAACCAGCTGCTAAGCGGCGTGACCAGGGTACAGCCCGGCCTCGGAGCCCCAGCCCCGCGCCCCGCCAGGCCGGGACTTCAGTGCCGGCTCCCCGCGCCCCGCCGAAATGCCTGCTGCTAAGTACATAACCTGGGTTAGCGCTCCCCGCCGCCCCCGTTTTCGCGTTTTGCATTTCCCTTCTGCCAGCTCGCTGCCGCTTCGTGCCTGGCCCTTGGCGGGGCCAGGGCGGGGATGAGTGGGGATCGGCCCCTCCTACTTCCAGGGCTGGGGTGCAGACACGGGGCGGCGGGGCATTGGGAAGGGAGCTGGCTTCCAGGAACCATCGCCCCACCCCTGATCCCGGTTACCTCACCGCCCACAGGGCTGACCTGCTCCCACAATTGGCCTTGCAATTGGATGCCAAAGAGCCCAGAGTTGAGAGGGAGCAAAGCTTTGAGCCGGGGTCTCTCAGAGCCACCCAACACCCCCTTTTTGTCCACGCCCCAGTCTGCGTCCTCTGTCCCACCCCATCCACCACTAAGGGCCCTGGGGGGTCCCCAAACATACCCCCACTTCCAGTTCTCCCCCCAACCCCACCCCCGAAAATAAAACTCAGGGACCAACATCTGCTTCCTTTGCACTTGCTCCGTCTGCCCCTCCCGCCAAGTGGAGGGGCTCACGTGGGGGAGGGGAGGGGTTCCGGGCCCTAAGAGTTGACAGTATTGAGCGAGGAGAGGGGCTGTCCCCTGCCCCCTGAACGGTGAGACTGGCGGGATGGGGAAGCTCAGCCCCGGGACCCAGCTGAGCTCTCTCCCTCCAGGGACCCGGGTATCCCCTTCCCCGCGTCGGGAGATAATTCGGGTGGGGGGAGGAGCGAGGGATGAGAAAGGGGCTGGCGAGAGGACCTTCCTGGAGGTCCCAAGTCCCAGCCGGTTTATTCCTGAGCCTCCCCCTCCCATCATAAATCCTTCCCCGACCCCCCTTTTTGTACTGCAATAAAACTGTATTATACGCTTGCACTATTCCCGACCCGGCCAGCATAAGCATGCACGAGAAACTCAAAACCACACACACACACACACACACACACACACACACGAAGATGGGACGCTTTTTTTTCTTTCCTCTTCCTCTCTCTCTCTGGGGTGCGTCCTCCTTAGTGTACATAGCGGCGTCGGGGGGAGGGCCCCCCAGGCCCGGGTAGACAAGCATGCACTGAGCCCCCCTGCCCCTAGATTGCGAGTACTGTACAAATCCAACACTTGAAACCGACACGCACACGCGCGGCGCCGCCACAGGGGTGGGACACGGACACGCACCCACGCGCACACGGCCGCGCACGGGCGGGGGTGGGGGCGCCCCGTAGTCATGCGTCGCTGTGCGAGGGATCTTGTGCCTTTTTAAGTCCCTGTATGTTCATGCAGACAATCCGGAGAGCTTGTGTACTACCAAATCCTGATTAAAGACGCCTTCCAGGAACCTGCGCCTTGGCCTGCTTTCTTTCACCCAACTCTTCCTTCCCTCCTGTTCAATGCAGACCTCAATTCTGGGGGCGCCCCCTAGGCAGAGGGCAGGGGCTGGTATGTTGCTGACTCAGGGACTGGTGGGGCAGCGTTAAGTTCCAGGTCCCAAGGAGGTGGGCAGGGTCTACTTGTACTTGAGTTACCCTCATCTGCCGACTGTCTACTTTCATGAGGGGGATGTGTGTATGGACTCTGGTCTCTAAGTCCAACTTTAAATTGCCAACTTATGGGGGAGGACGGAGGGCCTTAGGCTCACTGACCAGGGGTCAGGTTTCTGAGGCCAAGTGTGTGGTGGAAGTGGAAAACCAGGACACTGAGGGACACTGAGGAGCCCTACTGTGATGTGAGATCTGCTGGATTCCTCCACTGCTTTGTCCCCTCTACTGCCTGGGAGAAGGGGGAACACTTGGTAGAAGAAAGCACCCAGTATAGGGATTGTGCAGAGTCTGCAGCTGCAGAGATGGAATGTGGGTGGAAGACTAAGGCAATGAATATGAATGGGACACTAAGAAGCAGAGAACTGGAGACTTAGACTTCAGAGACCTGCTGAAAGAGCAGGAGGGACTCTTTCTCTCTCTCTCCCCCCACCACCAGGAACACTGCAAAAAAAGAAAGTATCTTTTCTCTTTGGGACCAAAGCAAGCATGGGAGCAGAAGGACCAGCCAGGGCTGTATTCACAACCCCCAGGGCATTTTGAAGACACCCCCACACAGGGACACACCTGTCAGCTCCTGGCCCTGGGGGGGGGGGTAGGTTGGAGAGGCTGAGGCCTGGGGATCAAGGGTGTGAAGCCTGTGTGGCCCCAGCATGCACAGCCATATTCCCACCTTTCTCTTCCCTGGCCAGAATGCCCACCTGGGCTGGGTGACTCTTCTGGATGTGGGTGGCAGAGTGGAAGAGGGACTCTTGGCTTGGCAGAAGTGTGTTTAGAGTGAAGAGAAGTCAGAAAAACAGGGGAAGAATTTGGGGGAAACAGCCACGATGGCGGAAGAGCTGCCAGCGGCTACTTGGTGCACGTCTCCTCTCCTCTCTTCTCAGGCCACGCAGTTCCAGCATGGTGAGGGAGTAGAGGGTGGTTCTCTCAGGAGTTTAGTCTTCCAGAGTGGAGGAAGGGAGACAGGAGGTGTGTGCTAGACAGTTTCTGAGGTCAATCCTTCTCAGGTCCTTCCCCTTTGACCTTGGGACTTTGGGCTGATGTACTACACTGTCTGGGCCTGGCCAGGGTCCAGACAAGAGTTGCCCTATGCACTGTGTGGGCATTGGGGATAGGGGTATGTGGAGTAACTGTCCCCAGCGTCAGTGTCACAGAAGTTCCTGGAGGGCCATCCCTCTCCTTTCATTTTTCCTTCCATTTTTCCTGGAATCAACATGGACTTGGGCTGGACTCTGAAGCTGGTGGGGCCCAGATGTCAGCCCTCTCAACTGGGCTCAGTGGAGGGAAAGATGGGGCTGGGGTTTTCACCCTCTCCAAGGGTCTCCGCTGGAATGGCCTGCTTCCTCTCCCCCATTATCCAACCCATGCCAATTCTGCCTTTTGCTGAACGCTGTCCAAATCACCAAGGAGTTTTTAAAACAGCAGGAGTTCTGGGCCTCATCCCTGACCTACAGATCTGGGAATAGGACCTTGGGCTCTGTACTTTAATTTTGTATTTTTTGTACTAGGGATTGAACCCAGGGACCCTCAACCACTGAACCACATCCCCAGCACTTTTTGTTTTTTATTTGGAGACAGACTCTCACTAAGTTGCCTGGGGTCTTGCTAAATTGCTGAGGCTGGCTTTGAACTTTCAATCCTACTGCCTCAGCCTTCTGAGCTGCTAGGATTACAGGTGTGCGCCATCACACCCAGTGGGCTCTGCACTTTTAGAAAAACCCCCAGATAATGCTGTGCCAGGCCAGGATTGGAGGCCACAAGATACAAATTCGTTCATCAAATTCGTTGGAAAGGGAGCAAGAAGATCTGAGCTTGGCTGGAGCTGACTAGCCTTTGCTAGTACCCAGCACAGTTGGGATAGGGCAGAGTCACTACTGTGCCCATCCCATGGTGTCCTCAGGCTTCTGGGGCCAAGTATACAGAGGGCATCCAGAGGTGGCTGGCTGAGTGGATGAACACAAGATCAAGGGACAAGAGCTCACTGGGCACCCAGGAAAGGTACAGAGAGGGCTAAACTAATATCTGACGAGGGAGGAGCCTGAACCAGGCCCTGCCCTTCCCCAGCATGGGAGAGAAGCAGAGGGGCCTTGAAATAGAAAATCCAGCTTGCCTAGGCTGCTGTGAGAGGCACTGATCCTGAGGGCAAAGCTGTCTCCACTCTTGAGAGTCACAGTCTTTCCTCCCAAAGGCCAGAGGGGCTCGGTTCCCCTGCAAGAGTGGGAGGCCACTGAAGCACAGGAAAGAGTTCTAGATCCTGGGCCACTCTGGCTGTAAGACTTCCCGATTTGGACCAGTATCCAAATCAGTGCCTCTTGTCAGGCCTTGGTGACCCAATCTGATTTTATGACTGGCAACTGATTTCCGTTCTTGTTCTTCCTCTCTCCCAAGTTGCAGGAGGGGAGGGCCTTGAGACAGAAGGAGAGAACATTCAACCTGCAATCATCCACTGTGGGCACTGTGTGTGAGGGTCCCATCCTCTGGAAGAGGCTTTTCCACAGCAATCCAGGCCTTGGCCAGCTGACAGTGAAAAGAGTAGTTCTAACAATGAGATCTAAGAAGTCAGCCATGGGACAGGGCAAACAGGCAGAGGTTCTGCAGAGAAAGGGTGACTTGGTGCAGTCAAAGGACATTCCTGCTGGGTGGGATGTGTCTGGTGCTGGGTGAGCAAATTCCAAGCTGGGCAGGAGAGAAACATGGCCAGAGCTCTGTGTGTCTGCCTGTCCCCGGCTCTCAGTGCCATCGCCTCCCACCCTATGGTTCCCACTTACCCAGGAACTTACAGTAGCCTCCTTCCCCTCCGCCAGCCATTTTCTCTAGCCTTAATATTCATAAGTGAATGGAGCAAGATCCTCCAACATGAGACCTGGTACAGAGTCAGTACTTAACGTCTGCTAACTATGTAAATGGATGAGTGGGAATAAGTGAAGGGTGTGGATGAAGAAAACAATTGCTGGGGACTTCCAGCCTGGGATGCGGACAGGATGAAGTTCCAAGGATGCTCCCTGCCTGGCTCTTCATAGTGTGCTGGGGTCCTGTGGGGCCAGGACTACCCTGTCTTGCATTACTCCCCCTCTCCTATGAAGTCCTCAAAGACAAAGACGTAGATTACAAGGAAGGATGGTGGCATTTGGACAGGGGAAGACACAACCTTGGTAGATGCTTGGTCTTGGAGCTTCCTGCCTCACCCTCCACCGTCCGTGGTATTTGTATTGGAGCCTCAGTGGGCAGAGCTTGTATGTTTATATAAGCATATATAGGATCACAACCTTTGTGGTGTCCATCATCTCATTTCTTTTTCTGATGTAGACATCACATGCATCATGAAAACAAGGACCATGTCTATCTTGTTAAACATTTGATCCACAGATTCCTAGCTTGTAACATCCAAATAGGACAGCAGACATTTGAGGACCATTTTTTTTCTTTGTACTGGGGATTGAACCCAGGGCACAAAACCACTGAGCCACATCCCCAGCTCTTTTTATTTTTTATTTAGAGACAAGGTCTCGCTAAATTGCTTAGGGCCTCACTAAGTTGTTGAGGCTGGCTTTGAACGTGCAATCCTCCTGCCTCAGCCTCCCAAGCTGCTGGGACTATAAGTGTGCACCACCATGCCTGGCTTCTAGGACTTCTTCTTCTTCTTCTTCTTCTCCTTCTCCTTCTCCTCCTCCTCCTCCTCCTCCTCCTCCTCCTCCTCCTCCTCCTCCTCCTCCTTCTTCTTCTTCTTCTTCTTCTTTTTTGACCGAGGATTGAACTCAGGGGTACTTGACCACTGAGCCACATCTCCAGCCCTATTTTGTGTTTTATGTAGAGACAGAGTCTCACTGAGTTTCTTAGCACCTCGTTGTTGCTGAGGCTGGCTTTGAACTCAGATTCTCCTGTCTCAGCCTTCCTAAGTGCGGGGATTACAGGCTTGCGCCACTGTGCCCAGCAAGGACCACTTCTTAAATAAGTGAATGAATGAATTAATGTAAAAGCCCTCCAGGAGGGCTCTGTTTACAGGAGAAAGAACCACGTGAACACACACAGATAGAAGATGTGGGAATATGAGTAGGAAGGAGAGAATGTTGAAGTCTGATTGATGGGTGAACAGGAGAGCTTTGTGGAAAGCGGTTGAAAAAAGAGGATGAATTTATTACAGGAACAGAGGGTGTGAGGGGGACCCCCAGAAAGAAGAAACTGCCTGGGCAAAGTGTGAAATGTATGATGTGTCTAGAGAAGTGCTGATAGCATCAGAATGGCTGGGACACAGGGTAGGGGACTGCAATAAATGAGGCTGAGTGGTTGGGGGTGGGGGTTGCTCATGTGTCAAGCCAAGGATGGGAACTGTCTCCTGAGGACTATGGGAGCCACTGCATGTTTGATGTAGAGATTGAATCAGATCTGAGTTTTAGGAGGATGCTTGGGCAGCTCTAAGAAGGATAGATGGCGGGCTGGGGTTATGACGCAGTGGTAGCGTGCTCGCCTAGCATGCGTGAGGCACTGGGTTCGATCCTCAGCACCACATAAAAATAAAAAATAAAGATATTCTGTCCACCTACAACTAAAAAAATAAATAAATACTTTTAAAAAAAAAAGGATAGATGGCAGTGCAGGGTGGAGAGAGCAGGCTGCTGGGGAACCACCAGTCAGGGTGAGGTGGTGCTCAGGGGCCTGGGGGAGCAGACATAGTGATGGTTTAGAGGGACCATGGATAGTCGAGCAGGGTCTTCTGGTCTGGATGGGCTGTGTTCTGTTCAGGAAGACAGAGGCGCAATGTATTCAAAATAGCTAACAAAGTGCCAGCCGCTATCAACAACATCCCAGTGTGGAACAAAGCCCTGTTAGCCTTAATAGGCCCAGTGCACTGTGGGCATCTAGGGATGTTTGTGGATTGAATAGGTCCACAATAGATTTGTGGATTGAATGGGACCCAGGAGATAAAGGAGACACAGCAGGTCCTGATAAGGTGGTGGACTTTCTCATCTGTAAGGAAGCAGGCCAAGGAAGGACATGGCAGGGGTCTAAAACACCAAGAAGAGGTTTGGGGCTGGGGTTGTGGCTCAGTGGTAGAGCACTTGCCTCTCACGTGTGAGGTACAGGGTTCAATCCTCAGCACCATATAAGAAAAAATAAAGATATTATGTCCATCTACAACTAAAAATTAAAAAAAAAAAAGAAGAGGTTTGACCATTACTTTGCCAAGGCCTCTACATGAGGCTTCAAAGAGGAAAACTTAGTTAAGTTGAAATCTACCTATGAGGGCTGGACAAATTCCTGGCTGACAGGTTAGGCCAGGGCAGGAGGGAAGAGGGTTGGTGCTCCGGGGGCCCAGCCTGCACTTTTGGGTGACAGAGCACAGCCTTACGTTTACCCTTACTGAGCACAGGTTCTGGTGACCCTAGGCAGTTAGCTCTCTGGTTGTAGAGGAGTTATTCCCAGAGAGAGACAGAAAAGGCTAGCCGTCCAGGGCGTGTATAGGCATGCCCATCTCAGAAGTGACACAGACCCTTGCCACCCACCTCTAAGCCTGGTTTCCTCATCTGTAAAAGGGAAAGTAGATGTAAACTGTGGCTATGGTACCGTCTGGTTCTTGTTTTCTGCTATCAACTGAACTCAGTGGGCTCTGGGGTTTGGGATACGCATGGTGATGGGGGGAGTGGGTTAAATGGAGAGGGCAGCGAGACAGAAAAGCCACTAGGATCAGGGTCTGGGACTTAAGGGGACCTGGAACTTGTACTCAATCATTCCTGAGAGATTTATTGGGCACTTACCAGGTGCAAGAGATCACTCTAGGGCCTGAAGATGCAGCGGTGAATGAAACAGACCTAGGGCCCACCCTTGCAGAGTCACATTCTTTCTTTTTTGGTACCAGGGATTGAACTCAGGGGCACTCGACTACTGAGCCACATCCCCAGCCCTATTTTGTGTTTTATGTAGAGACAGGGTCTCACTGAGTTGCTTAGCGCCTTGCCATTGCTGAGGCTGGCTTTGAACCCCCCGATCCTCCTGCCTTAGTCGCCAGGACTACAGGCGTGTGCTACCACGCCTGGCTGCAGACTCACATTCTGGTGGCTGCACCTGGGGGTTGGGGGGTCTTCTAGCTGGTGAGTGCAGTTGAGGTCTTCTCCAGGCAAAGAGGGTGGGTAACCTCAGCGGGTCCCTGTGTGTGCCCCTTGCAGGTGTTCTCTGTGGCGCCCCCGTTTGAGATGAACGGCCTCCCACGAGCTGTGCCTCTGAGCTTGCCCTACCAGGATTTCAAGAGAGACCTCTCCGATTACCGAGAGCGGGCACGGTTGCTCAACAGGGTCAGGAGGGTGGGCTTCTCGCACATGCTGCTCGCCACCCCCCAGGTCCCGCTGGCTCCTGTTCAGCCTCAAGCTAATGGGAAGCAGGAAAGGGAGGAGGAGGAGGAGGAAGAAGAAGAAGATGAGGAAGAAGAGGAAGAGGAGGAAGAGGAGGAAGAGGAGGAAGAGGAGGAGGAAGAGGACGAGGAGGAGGAAGAGGAGGAGGAGGAGGAGGAGGAGGAGGAGGCAGTGGCCTTGGAGGAGGTGCTGGAGCCCGGTAGTGGCTCTAGCAGTGATGGGAGTGAGAGGAGCACTGACAGGAGCCAGGAAGGGGCCCCGTCCACGCTGCTGGCTGATGATCAGAAGGAGTCCAGGGGTCGGGCTTCCATGGCTGACGGGGACCTGGAACCAGAGGAAGGCTCCAAAACGCTGGTGCTCGTCTCCCCTGGCGACATGAAGAAGTCGCCCGTCACTGCTGAACTGGCCCCTGACCCTGACCTGGGCACCCTGGCTGCCCTCACTCCTCAGCATGAGCGGCCCCAGCCCACTGGCAGCCAGCTTGACGTATCAGAGCCAGGCACCCTGTCCTCTGTCCTCAAGTCTGAGCCCAAGCCCCCTGGGCCTGGAGCAGGGCCAGGAGTCGGGACTAGTTCCACAGGGCCAACGGGTGTGGCAGTGACTTCCTCACCCTTCACCAAAGTTGAAAGGACCTTTGTGCACATTGCGGAGAAAACTCACCTCAATGTCATGTCTTCCGGAGGACAAGCCTTGAGGCCTGAGGAGTTCAGCACTGGGGGTGAGCTGGGTCTAGAGGTGCCCTCCGATGGAGGCATTGTGGAGGAGGGGGCTCCAGTACCCCTGGAGAATGGCATTGCCCTGTCAGGGCTGGATAGGGCTGAGACAGAGAGCTGTGCCCTGTCTGGCCCTCCAGGAGAAACGCCTTCAGAGATGGCCACGGACTTACTGCCCAATGGCCCAGCCTTTGCTGACAGGCCAGCCCTAGCATCATCTCCACCGGAGCCAGGCCCCGAAAAAGTGGCCACCATCTCCCCTAGCCGCCATGCCATGCCATGCCCTCGCCCCAGGAGCCGTATTCCTGTCCTGCTGTCTGAGGAGGACACGGGGTCAGAACCCTCGGGCTCGCTGTCAGCCAAAGAGCGGTGGAGCAAGAGGGTCCGGCCACAGCAGGACCTGGCACGGCTGGTAATGGAGAAGAGGCAGGGTCGTCTGCTGTTGCGGCTGGCCTCGGGGGCCTCATCCTCCTCCAGCGAGGAGCAGCGTCGTGCCTCTGAGACACTCTCAGGCACGGGCTCCGAGGAGGACACGCCTGCCTCAGAGCCTGCAGCAGCAGCAGCCTTGCCTAGGAAGGTCGGGAGGGCAGCTGCCACCAGGAGCAGGATTCCCCGTCCCATCAGCATCCGCATGCCCACGCCTGCCGCAGCCCAGCAGCCCCCGGGCAGATCCCATGGTGCGGCCCCAGCATCTGACACAGCCATCACCAGCAGGTGAGAAACCCCTTCCAGCTCCAGGGTGGGCAGAGGATGATGACCACAGAAGCCTCTACTAGTAGGGGCTTCCCCAGAGCCAAAGGTAGGGGCTATGGAAGATTCAGGAGGGACACTCAGCTATACTTCCCCTCTACTATTCCCCAGCTGTGCTCTGTCTCACTTTTGACTCAGGTCAGCTCTGTCACTGGGCTCAAGAGAGTAGCTACAGTGAGCATGACTGGAAGGAGTTCCAGGGAGGCCAGGCTTAGGAAGGGTTGATGGGCATCAGTGGGGTTCACACACATCTCTGGAGTGCCATTGGGGCACTTGAAGCAAAGGATAAAACACAGAGCTTTGAGTAGTTGGGAGAAAACATTATTTTATATTAATACAAACACAAGTATATTACAGATTAGCAGGAGTATTTTAAAGATGGAACTGGGCCCTCAAAGAAATCCTGCAGCAGGCTCTTTGAGCACAGCCTGGGAGTGTGTGGCCCCTAGAGGTCCTGCCCCAGAAGGAGGCAGCACCAGGGCTCAGTTTACTCTTCTGTCTGGTCTCTTCAGTCTCATCCAGCTCTGGGGATGCAGGACTCATGGGACTGGTGCCCAGGAGGATTCTGAAAATGTCTCTCCTTTTTGTTTCTTCACCCTCTTCTTTTCTCTTGCCTTCCTCTGCCCTCTGATCCTCAAACAGGCTCCAGTTGCAGAAGCCCACAGGGTCGGCCACTGCTGCTGACCCCCGTCCCAGTCCCAAACAGCTCCCAGGTCGTGGCCCTGGCCCAAGGCGAGCCCAAGCCACCAAGCCCCCCGCGCCCAGCAGCCCTGGCCTCCCCGCCTCCGCCCCACGCCATCCCAGCGCTTCCCCCCGGAGCCAGTCCCTGTCCCGCAAAGAGAGCCCCTCCCCCTCGCACCAGGCCCGGTCTGGGCCCCCCCCACCCCGAGGTGTCCTCCAGGGCCGAGCCCAGCCTGATGGCACCCCTTCCCCGGGCGGGCCCAAGAAAGGACCCAGAGGGAAACTCCAGAATCAACGCGCAACAACCAAAGGCCGGGCGGGGGTCGCGGAGGGCCGGGCCGGGACAAGATAATGACGCCTGCGGCTCTCTTCGGCCCCCAACCCTCACCCCGGCCCCCCACCCGCAGCCGGCCACACTGGAACAGCTCCCAGCACAGCCTTACGCGCCCGACGCGCGCCACCCGCGGCCCCAGCTTCCCGCCTGCACCCGTGAGGACGCGCACGAGCACACGTCGCGCCCTGCTGGCCCTGCCAGGCCGGGGGAGGGGAGTATTTGTCTCTCCTTCCTCTCCCCGCTTCCTTCCCACCTGCTGCCCCTCTGCCCGGGCAGGCTCACGACGACCCCTCCGCCCGGGAAGGCTCAGCCATCCTCCACTTACACACCAGGTTCTGGCTGCTCTCCAGGCTCCCCAGGGGCCTCTGCTTACCCCACCTGCGGCATCTTCCCTCCTTTCCTCTTCCAGTCCACGCCCCCTCCCTCCACGTTTTAGAGAAACAGCCTCAAATTCCAGAAATGGAGACTCCACCTTCCCCACAGTCTCCAGTGGTGGCCAGGGAAGGCCTCTCAGCTGTCAACCCCATGGGGTTGGGACGGTGGGACCCTGGGGCCATGGGTCTACTCAGGTGTGAGGGGACTGCTCTGACCTGCCCCAAAGTCAGCTCCATCCTGGACAATGAGCAGTGGGCAGGTGATTCTTGCAGGGGGAGGGGCTTCTTTGTACCTTCGGGGTGCAAAGACCCCTGCCCTACTAAACTTGGGTGGGGCTGCGAGGACACAGTGGGAGGAGTATGGGCTGCTTTCTGGGCAAGTGTTTCCCAATGGGAATTTGGAGAAAGACTTTAAAAAGATTTCACTATCTCCCCTGTTCCCCTGTTCCCCTGTTCTTGTACTGCTCAGGACCCCTTTCCATCAGGAATTCCTTCCTACCCTCTGATCTCAATCCTGCCTATTGCAGTTTCAGCCAACTCTCCTCTCTTCTGAGTTCCATGCAGGTGGAGAGTGGCTAATTATCACCTCCTCTCCGCCTTTGGAGATTCAGGGTCTAGGTTCTGGTTGGGTCACTCTCGGTGGGGAATAGGCTGGGTCAGGCATCATCTCCCCCCATGGGCAGAAAGAGCAGAAACTAGTAAACTGACAGTTGGCCCTTGGAGGCAGAAAGTCCCTTCTAACTTTCAGATTGTGTACTTGTGTGATGGGTCTCTAGCTCACGCCCACTCCCCCCTTCATCCTGTCCCTTCTTGCCCTAAACCCAGTTCATGCAGCAGCACTGCTCCGTGGATGGATGTGGGGCCTCCTCCTGGGTTCTGGCTCCTGCATAGCTCATTCCACCTCATCATGAGCCTCAACTGCCTACATGTGGGGCAAGCAGCACCCTGGCTGCCGAAGACAGTCAACCCTGCCCATCTGGGACAGGGCCCCTGCAGGGCTCCTCCATCCTCAGCACCCACAGGCTCTGTCCCCTGGCCTAGTCCCTCTGTCCTTCCCTGAGCCACAGAGAGCAAGCTAAGACATTAGGGAGAAGAGGAAGAGAGACCTCAGCCTGCCCCAGAGGATTGGCCACATCTAGCTACTATGACCCAGAAGGACACCTAAGAAGAAGCTGGCCTAGGAGCAGACTGGTGGTGCCAGTTGAACTCCCTCATGGAGAGTCAGCAGGTTCAGGCAGCTGCCTCCATGCCAAGGGGGCACTTTCTCTGCGGACCAGCCCAAGGGAGGAGACCACAGTGGACAGTTTTTGAGGTTCATTCCACGCTGATGCAGAAGCTCCCAGAACACTCAGGAAAACCTCTTCAGACACAGCCCTCCTTGTCAACCTGAGGCCCTCCCAAGGCCCTCTACCACCCTCTGGGTCCAGCAGAGGGGGTGGAGGAGGGGCCACTTCTTCCCACCCAGAGCTTCTCTGAATGACAATCAGCTCCTGCCAGATGGGAACCAGGGCATGACCCTTGGTGCCCAGGCCCTGGACCTGCCCCTTGCTACCAACCGAACTGTGAATGTAGGGCCCCCAGCCTCACCTCTGCCCTAGGATCAACAACACCCTGGATTGGAGTTGAAAGGAAGTAGGTATTGAGAGAGCCCCAGGTCCATTCCACCCCCAGCTTCTCCCAGCACTGGAGCTGGCTGAGACACAAAACCCAATCTGCCCTCAGGATTCTAGACCTCCCTAGGGCACCCAACTGACCTCAGGCCTCTGAGTCACTGAATGTCACCAGGTGAGGTAGGAGGAGAGAAAGAAGCCAGTGGGGGGCGGGGGGAGGCTAGAGTTACTGAGTCTGCTTCTCTCCCTAGGAAGGATCCAGGGCAGAGGAAATCACATCTCCCAGTGCCCCCACCCTTAGCTGCTGCCTCTTTCTCCTAGAACATTCACCCCTGCATCAGGCCCTCCAGTTCTTGAGTTCCTCCTCTATAAGAGTGTCACACCACCACCACCACCATACCCCACTTCCCCAGGCACTTCCCCCATCACAGCTGCCTATATCACTGGCTCTGATGTGGGGTGTGCTCACCTCAGAACACACCTTCCCTCCCCAGTCACACCATGTGCAAAGGGGGCACAAGGAGAAGGGCCTTGCCCCATGCACATGGGCTTCCCCCTCCCCAGCTCCTTGCAGGGTCCTGGCTTGCTCCAGGGAACAGCCCTGTAAGCAGTTGGGGGGAGGGACAGGGAGTTGCCCACCCTCTCCTGTGGGAAGCCACCGAAGAATGTTTACACGCCAAACAGAATGTAACGCCCTTCCCCCACCTCTCCCTAGTCACTGCATGGCCTCTGCCTATCCCGCCTGTCTACCCCCACCCCAACACCCTGGAAGCCGCTGTCATGATTAGATCGGGTCTCGGAAGGGAAGTAGCCATCACACCATTAAAAAGCCTGTGGACCTTTCTGTTGGCTTGGACTCTTCTTCCCTTTGGGCAGGGGGAGGGCAAAACCCAACCCCTGGGAGTGGGGATGGGCAGGAGAAAAGAGCACAGGTTTGTGGGTAAATGGGCAGGGACTGTCCTGGAAGCAGACACTGCCTCTACAGAGAAGGATGGAAGCTCAGGGTGGATACAGGCAACTTGGTCAAGGTCATACAGGTGGAAGGAGACTGTCCTGTTATCCTCCTGACAGCAAATCTTGTACTTTCTTGGCCCCTTGGTTAGCTCTGTTGAGGGCCAGAGACTCTAAATTGACTTTGTGCAGAGAGGGAGGGAGGAAGAAAGAATTTCCATTCCCCTAAATGTAACAGACAAAAGGGAGAGTGTTTGGAAAACCATAAAGTACAGCAGCTCACAGGCAAGATTATCATAGCAAAATTTGTCAAAATCACAAATGAACATAGCCTTTGACACAGTGTCTCCACTTCTAGAAATTTATCCTATGGATATACTTGTACACATACTAAATTACATGTGTCCAAAGTTATTCACCCCAACATTCTTTGTATTGCGCCACAAAGCCTCATCTATAATTCTGAAAACTCCAAAGTTCTGAAAAATGGGAGTTTTCATTAGATTGGTACAAACTCATTTGATATCAAAACAGGACAAGTTGGTTTATAATCTTTATTAATTCCACTTATCATACATGTTTTCAGTGGAAATATGAATGTCTTTGGTTATGGGACATTGCTCTAGATTCTATTAGGGTATTCATAATATATGGAGTATGCACTGAATTACGTTTTTTTTTAAAAATTACTTTTCTCTTTCTGGTTTGGATAAGAGACTGTGGATCTATAAAAGTGTCAGTTCAGCGGCAACCTAAATGTCCATTAATTGGGACTGGACAATAGAGCATGCCCCGTCCATGTGATGAGAACCCTAATCATGGGGTACTATGAGATTCTAAAATGGAAGAGGCAGCTCTTTGCATACACCTATGGGCCAGTTTCCAAGATGACAGGATATGGTACAGTTCTTTGGGTGGAATGGAGAGTGAGATGAATCAGCAGTTTCTGGTCACTTCAGGAGGGGAGGAGCCGGGTGGGGAGGAGGCTGTGCTGTCTGTGCTGCTGTGCGTGCTACCTTTTGCATTTTGAATGCTAAGTTCACTTAGGAGTGGAACTTTCACCTAGTGAATGCATAAACAATTTCTGTTCCAAGCCCAGGCTCCATTACTGGGATGGCAGTGGGGAGAAGGCTGAGGCTCCGAAGCCCTGCTGTCTCTCTGAGGAAGCTACCACGGCCTCCTGGGACCCCCTTTTTCCACCACAGATGCCAGTGGGATCTAGGGTCTTCAGTGGGACCCCTGTGCTTTCGCTTCCCTTGTTTAAGAATGTCAAAAGCAGGACATACTTATATTAAATGCTAAAAGCATATAAAATAAAATATCAAGCCTCCCCATCTATGAATATGACTCTTGTGAACAGCTTGGTGTGTACCATTATAGACCTTTTTTTATGTTTATAATAATAACTCTGTGTGTCTATCCACATATGTAAACATTTCTTATAAATAAAAAAGAAGCATATTATACTTATTATTCTGAAATGTGATTTTATGCCCAACAATGTCTTGAAATACAGATTCCCCCTTGCGTTGTTTTTTTTGGGGGGAGGTACTGGTGATTGAATCCAGTGAGTGCTTTACCACTGAGTCACATTCCCATCCCTTTTATTTTTTTTTATTTTGAGACAGTCTTGCTAAGTTGCTTAGGTCCTCACAACTTGCTGAGGCTGGCCTCAAACTGGCGATTTTCCTGCCTCAGCCTCCCAAGTTGCTGGGATTACAGGCCTGGGCCACAGCACCCAGTTTTCCCATCTTTTTAAAGTGACTTTATTGAAATATAATTTACATACCATATAATTCACCAATTTATATTACAATTTAATGATTTTTAATATGTTCAGAGTTGTAAAATCATCACCACAACCAACTTTAGAGCATTTCCATGGCTAGGGATGTGGTTCAGTAGTATAGAATTTGCCTTGCATGCCTAAGGTCCTGGTTTCAATCCCCAGTATCTCAAAAAGACTGGGAAAAGAACTGAAGCAAAGGAGCACAGGTGACCAAGAACATTTCCATCACCCCAAATAGAAACTCTACCTACTAGCAGTCCTTCTCTTCCCCCCAGAAACTCATATAACCCTAAGCAATCACTAATCTACATTTTATTTTCTTGCAGTGCTGAGATCAAACCCAAGACCCCATGCATGTCGGGCACACTAACACTGAGTCACATCATAGCTCCACTAACCTACTTTCTATCTATAGATTTGCCTATTTTGGATATTTCACATAAATGAAATCTTATATGATCCTTTTGCAACTGCCTTCTTGTAAGTAGTCTAGTGTTTTCAAGGCACTTCCATATTTTAGCATTTATCAGTACTTCAGTCCTTTTTATTGCCAAGTAATATTCTTTTTTTTTTTTTTTTTTTTTGGCACCGGGGATTGAACTCAGGGGCACTCGACCCACTGAGCCACATCCCCAGCCCTATATTGTGTTTTTTTATGTACAGACAGGGTTTCACTGAGTTGCTTAGCGCCTCGCCATTGCTGAGGCTGGCTTTGAACTCATGATTCTCCTGTCTCAGCCTCTCTAAGTGCTGGGATTACAGACTTGCGCCACCGCACCTGGCTGCCAAGTAATATTCTATTATATGGATATAACACATATTGTTTATCCATTCATCAGTTGACTTTGGGTTATTTCTACTTTAGGTTATTATGAATCATGCTGCTGTGAACTTTCATTGACAAGTTTTTGTGTGTATATGTTTTCATCTCTCTTGGGTATATTACCAAGGAGCAGAATTGCCAGATCATGTGGTAACTCTATGCTTAACATTTTCAGGAATCACCAAACTTCTCTAAAATAATCACAACATTTTACATTCCCACCAGCAATGATGAAGATTCTTGTGTTCTTTTAAATGGCTACATGATATTTTATGGCATGAATGTTCCATAATATATTTAACCAGTTCCATATTGATTTTTCATTAAGCTTGTAAAATTCACACGACCAGGAGAAGATGAATTAAGCCACTCGGCCATGCTTTATTGGAAGGTGAGCCCTCGGACCATCTCCCCGTCCATCAGAGCAGGTCGGGAGAAATGGCACTGGATCTTTTGTGCACAGGGAATTTTAAAAAAACCCGGTCAGGAAGGGGAGGGCTTGGGTACAGGAAGAGAAGGCCATAATCCTTCCTGATGGGTCAGGAAAACTCGCTGATTGACAGGAGGCATGTCCACTAGTGACGTCACATCTGGCTTGCAGCTCCACTGACCAGCTTCCTTATTTGGGCAT
>CM053406.1:96499675-96523346 GCA_028644305.1 Xerus rutilus | reverse complement strand
TTGCTTACTTCTGCAAGTCCAATTCTAGGAGAAATCCCCAAGATAATCGAATAGATGAAAAATTGTATTTTTCCCCCCCAGTGCTAGGCATTGAACCCACAGCCTTGAGAATGCTAGTTAGGCAAGTATTCTACCACTGGGCTACAGCCTCAAGCAATCTTTTTTTAACTTTTTATATTTTTAGAACTGGGGATTGAATCCAGGGGCACTCAACAACTGAGACGCATTCCAGCCTTTTTTATATTTTATTTAGAGACAGGGTCTTGCTGAGTTGCTTAGGGTCTTGATAATTGCTGAGGCTGGCTTTGAATTCGTGATCCTCCTGCCTCAGCCTCCCAAGCCGCTGGGATTATAGACCTGTGCCACTGTGCCTGGCCAGGCAGTATTATTCTATTTTAAAATTTCTTTGATTATCATTGAGATCGAATTAATCAATGAATACAATGGCCTCTATTATTCAATCAGTAACTCATTTACTCACCCACTTATTCAACTAATCTTGTAGGCTATGGCTGAGACCCACTTATACCAGAGCACTGAGACAAAGCACAGCATGTTCTCAAGCAAGTGGGTAGAAATGACCACTTCACATGTGGTAAGTGCTTTGATACCAAGGTCAGGGAGGAACTCCTAGCCTGAAGTGGGAGCATCAGAGAAGAACCCCAATGATGTTCTTGGACTGAATTTTGAAGTACAAACAGGAGTTGGGCAGATGAAGAGGAGAGGACATTTCTAGCAGAGGGAGCAGCATGGGCATAGTGAGTCTGTGTGTAGCTCAGTGTGGTGGGTCACAGGTGTGAATTAGGAAGTGAAGAGGGAACAGACCAGGCCTGGCCTGGACAGGGTATGCCAAGGAAAACAACTTTGAAGGGTGATAGGAACTGTCTGTCCATCCCCCTCCCCAAGAAACCTGAGACCTGCCAGGCCTATTCACTTTCAAGGCCCAGCTTGGTTGTCAGGGGCTACCCAGTGCCCTACCAGTGAGGACCTGCCCAGGCACTGGCACACCTTCTCCCTACTCTCCTCCACAAAGACATTTCTTCTCTGTCCTGTAATCAAAGATAGTCTGAAGACAGGCACCCAGAGAAGTAAGAAGCATGAGCAAGTTCACTCAGTCAGGGTCTTATGAGGGCGGCAAGACTAGGGACATTTGGAAGAGCTGTTGTTAGTAGAGAGGGGCCCCTGGAGGACACCCTGGAGAAGAGACACAATGGTGGGAATGTGGAGGGAGAGGAACAAAAATATAAAACGCTTTAATCCCAGCCTCAGCAAAGGTGAAGCACTAAGCAACTCAGTGAGACTTTGTCTCTAAATAAAACACAAAATAGGGCTGGGAATGTGGCTCAGTGGTCAAGTACCTACCCCTGAGTTCAATCCCTGGTACCAAAAATAAATAAACAAACAAATAGCTTTAATCATAGAAAGTCTGTATTACAAACAATTGCAAACAGAAAATTGTTTATCCCAGGAACTTATTCTTCCCCAAACCCTACTACTTCTTTCAAGTCTAGCAATAATTTCAATTAAAGAGTTATTTTTCCAGGGCTCAAGACTTCTTTTCATCCAGTTAGGTATATGTGAAGGTCTCTAACTTGGCATCTGAATTCATATTTGGAATATGAATTTTCCAGTTTGGAGGGAGTAGGGGATTGGTCAAAAATACAATCAAAATTAGCTCTTGACTGTTTTTTGTTTGTTTTGGTACTGGCAATTGAACTCAGGGACACTTGATCACTGAGCCACATCCCCAGCCCTATTTTTTATATTTTATTTAGAGACAGGGTCTGAGTTGCTTAGCACCTTGCTTTTTCTGAGGCTGGCTTTGAACTCACAATCCTCCTGTCTCAGCCTCCTGAACCGCTGGGATTACAGGCATGTGCCACCATGCCTGGCTTCTTGACTGGTTTTTCAGAGCTGATCTGCCCTCTGATACTCAATCTATGACATCAGAGGATTGCCATATGAGGTGGAGTCAGGGAATAGGAAAAAAGCAGTGGTGCAATTATTGCCAAATTATTTTCTGTAGAAAGGGGCTACACATTTGTTTCCTAGAAGCCAACATAAAGAGAGAGGTGACCACTGTATGATTATCAGTTATTTCTAATATTAAAGGAGGAAGGTCCCCCTGTGTAAATTAAGGCACACAGCCAATGTCCAAAATTAGCCTCATTAACTGTTCTGTGTAAAAACCTTTGATTATCACACTGTGGAGCCACTGTATGGGCCACGGAGATGAGGTGGCCAAAAACTTTCTCAGGAGTTGCAAAGGGTTATAGGTATTTTATACTATGCTATTATATTAATTATTATAATATTATTATATTAATAGCATAATAATATGCTATGATTATGTTAATTATTATAATATGTTCATATAGAATTAAATGAAGGGTCACAAGTGGATGGATATGAGAGAGACAGAAGGTATTTCCTTTTGAGTTGGTCTTCAGGGAGTCTGGGCATCTGCCAGGTAAATAGGGAGGAAGCCAATGCTACCCAAGGGACAGTGCTGAGGTGTGAGGTACCAACTGGCTAGTGTTTGGAGAACTGGAGGGAATGGGGCTCCTGGGGAGGGGTCAGAGATGGGCTAGGGAGAGGAGTCATATGGGCCAAGCTGAGGGGCTGGACTTTTATCCTCCAGTAAAAGTGGCTGGTGGGAGGTTTTATTTTTTTTTATTTTAATTTTAATTTTTTTAAAATTTTTTTTAGTTGTAGATGGACACAGTATCTTTATTTTATTTATTTTTATGTGGTGCTGAGGATCGAACTCGGTGCCTCACGCATGCAAGGCAAGCGTTCTACCACTGAGCCACAATCCCAGCCCTGGTGAGAGGTTTTAAACAGAGATCAGATTTGCATTATACAATGCACTTTTTGGGGTGCGTGTGTGGTTTGTGTAACTTATTTCAACCCTTCTGTAAGTTCTCTAAAGGCAGGGACATGCCCAAGGCACCTCTGAACCTAAGCTACACCAGAGTCTCTTACTAGTATCACCTCCTGTCACCACCACCATCATTTTTCTCGCCCCCCATCACTGCCCTCCCCATGCCTGTCAGCACCACTGATTTATCTCCTTTTTTTTTTTTTTTGGTACTGGGGATTGAACTCAGGGGTACTCGACCACTGAGCCACATCCCCAGCCCTATTTTGTGTTTTATGTAGAGACAGGATCTCACTGAGTTGCTTAATACCTTGCCGTTGCTGAGGCTGGCTTTGAACTTGCAATTCTCCTGTCTCAGCCTCCCTAAGTGCTGGGATTACAGGCTTGCGCCACCACGCCCGGCTTCCTTTTTTGTGTTTTTATGTAGAGACAGGGTCTCACTGAGTTGCTTAGTGCCTCGCCATTGCTGAGGGTGGCTTTGAACTTGTGATTCTCCTGTCTCAGCCTCCCAAAGTGCTAGGATTACAGGCATGAGCCACTGCGCCCAGCTGATTTATCTCCTTTTCTAGAGCTTTCTCTAGGAGCCAACTTGAAGCAGACTAGAACATTTGCAATTGTCATCTCAGGTCAAAGGCAAGAGCCCTAGACTGGAGTCAGAGTTCCTGGTCCTCCACCAGCTCTGCTGTTAAATCTGACCCCAGAGGATCCCAATCCTGCCTTGGTTTCTTCATCTGTTCCAAGTGGAAGCTAGATTAAGTTAATGGTTTTCAAACTGTGTGTGTGTGTGTGTGTAAGTCTTTTCTCAAAAAACACCTTTGGAACTTCATTTGCTTAGAAGTCTGGAGCTCCTTGGAACACAATTTAACAACTCTGCCAAACTGGTGTTTAAAGAATCAGATCAGAATAATCTAATATTGCTGGCTTCTTCCCTCCTTTTGCTATAGGGGCCATGAGTGGGAACTACGTGGAGGCATGACATATCAGATTGATCAAGTCCTGGGTCTCGGGCATTGTTCTTCCTCTGGAAGGACGTTGGCAAAACTCCTCACCCCCCACCCCTCCGGAAAGTCATCTGGTAAACTCCTGGAAATAAGAGGGTGGGGCAGGCAGGAGGGATCATATGCATGGGGAGAGCTCCTGAACAGGAGTGTGATGAGTCTGGAACCCACAGAGAGGCCTGGTTGCCCAGTGCAGTTTAAGGTGCAGTTAGGCCAGGACATGAGGAGCCTAGTGACACAACAGAAAGAACACTTCACCTGGTGAGGTCCTAGCCTTCAATCTTGAATCCTGGGCTGTGGGCCAGACTGTGGCTGCAGCTGCAAAGAGATAAAGCTGACCTAAAGTTTTGTAGGACAAAAGGCATCCAGGAGAGCTGGCACCATGCCCAGGGACCTCCTCTTATCAGAGAACCTTAGAGCTCAGCTGACCAAGAGACTGAGGCTCACCCCTGCACACCCATCTATTCTTTTTTTTTTTTTGGTACTGGAGATCGAACTCAGGGGCACTCTACCACTGAGCCACATCCCCAGCCCTATTTTGTGTTTTATGTAGAGACAGGGTCTCACTGAGTTGCTTAGCACCTTGCCATTGCTGAGGCTGGCTTTGAACTCGCGATTCTCCTGTCTCAGCCTCCCTAAGTGCTGGGATTATAGGCTTGCACCACCGCACCCGGCTTCACTCATCTATTCTGTTGTGGTGGCCCAAGGCTCCCTTTTTTGGTCGCTGAGCTTTGTGTAAGTGCCAGAGCTACAGTCAGTGACCTCTGAGTGAAAGAACAGTAGCCTCTCCCCTCAGGGATTAGGCCAGAGAGGCAGGATCCCTCTAGATGTGGTTAGATGGGGAGGGCCCAGGTCTGGGTCAGCCTCTGAGGGCTGGATTCTGGCTGTCAACTCTCCACCCATCAGTCTACCCACTCCCACCTCCATAGTCCAAAGGTCCATGTGGTGAGCAGATTGAACTCTGCGAGGTTACAAAGGGAGGCTGCGTGGGGAACGTCTGGTGGGTGGGCACCATGGGCTTTGAGGAACTGCTGGACCAGGTGGGTGGCTTTGGATTCTTCCAACTGCGGAATGTGGCACTAATGGCCCTGCCCCGAATGCTACTACCCCTGCATTTTCTCCTGCCCATCTTCGTGGCCACTGTTCCTGCTCACCACTGTGCCCTGCCTGGCACCCCTGACAACTTCAGCCACCAGGATGCATGGCTGGAGAGCTACTTGCCCCGGGAGCCTGATGGCACGTTTAGCTCCTGCCTCCGCTTCACTCACCCCCAGACTCTCTCCAACACCACGGTGGGGAGAGAGGCACAGAAGGAGCTGGAAGGAGAACCCTCCACAGTGCCCTGCTCTCAGGGCTGGGAATATGACCGCTCAGAATTCTCCTCCACCATTGCAACTGAGGTACCCAAACCCAGAGGGCAAGGGACATGGGAGTGTGATGGATTGCCATTTCCTTGGGTGGTGGCTCTGTGGGCATGAATTACATTCCTTTACCTCTCAGTTTACCCATCCGTAGATAGGGTCTATGGACACAAAGCATTGAATTGAGTCCATGGCCTGCAGTAAGGTCTCATCCTCAGGAGCTGCTGTTATCTTTCATGGTAATTAATGCAAGGAATTGGGGCAGAGAGCTGAGAAGGGCTGCAGTGAGGTGAAAAAACTGCAGAGGCCTCCCTTCTGCCTCTCTCCCTTCCTATTTTCTGGCTCAGGTCTGGGATTTACATAATCCATCTGGAGGAGGAGGGTGAATGGAAGCAGAGTTTCCCTGGGGGCTCAGGACTCCTGTGTCATAGTCAAGGCTGTCCATGAGAAGACCCTGAGGCCATAGTAGTGAATAGTTGGAGGGGGTTATTTTCTGGCATAAAGGTATCTATCATAAGTCCCCAGAGTCTGGAGAGGGGCTTATACCCATGTGAGACCCTTGTCTACCTGTTCTTGCAGTGGGATCTGGTGTGTGAACGGAAAGGCCTAAACAGAGTTGCATCCACCTTCTTCTTCACTGGTGTGCTGGTGGGGGCTGTGGTCTTTGGATACCTGTCTGACAGGTGGAGTGAGGTGTGGGGTGAATGAAGGAGCAGGCTGGGGGGACCCCCCTCCCACTAGCTATGGGTATGGGCCTAATCTACCTATGTCTTGGAATCTCCCCGGGTGGCTGACCCTGTACAACCCCTTTGCAGGTTTGGGCGGCGCCCTCTGCTGCTGGTAGCCTATGTGAGTACCCTAGTGCTGGGCCTGACATCTGCAGCCTCAGTCAGCTATGTCATGTTTGCTATCACTCGCACCCTCACTGGCTTCGCCCTGGCTGGTTTCACCATCGTTGTGTTGCCACTTGGTAAAGCAGTCAAGGGAAAGGCAGGGCCTAGAGGGCTGGAGGGAAGCTGTTGTCAGTGAGTCAAGCCATGTAGCCCTTGCTAATTGTTTTCCTGTCTCTGGCTTGGCCCTGGGTCTAGAGCTAGAGTGGCTGGATGTGGAGCACCGTGTAGTGGCCGGCATCCTGAGCTCCACCTTCTGGACAGGAGGCGTGTTGCTGCTGGCATTGGCTGGGTACCTGATAAGGGACTGGCGATGGCTCCTGATGGCTGTCACCTTGCCTTGTGTCCCAGGCATCCTCAGCATCTGGTGAGGAATAGAGGCAGTTGGGGAGTAGGAGATAGAGGAAGCCAAAGATAGAAATTAATCAGACTAAGATTCGAAGACAGAGAGACTGAAGGACGTAGGGGAAAGAGAACCAGTAAGTGACCAAGAGACAATAAGAGACACTGAGAGAAGAGAAACAGAGACCAAGAGAAAGAAGATTGTAGGGCGCGGTGGTGCACGCCTCTAATCCCAGCACTTTGGGAGGCTGAGACAGGAGAATCGCGAGTTCAAAGCCAGCCTCAGCAACGGCGAGGCACTAAGCAACTCGGTGAGACCCTGTCTCTACATAAAACACAAAATAGGGCTGGGGATGTGGCTCAGTGGTCGAGTACCCCTGAGTTCAGTCTGTGGTACCATAAAAAAAAAGAAAAAGAAAAGAAAGAAAGAAGATGGCACAAGACAGTGAGAAACAGAACCAGACATAGAGAACAAACTAGTAACTGGCAGAACCCAGAACTGAAAGAGATTCAAAGCAACAGATGGTAGACACAGTGAGAGAAAACAAGACAGACAGGAGAAACAGCAATAAAAACAGAGTGAAGCAGAAACTGAGGCTGATCCTCCGGAATGGGGGTGGGCTGGCATCATGGGTGGGAGCTCAGGCAGGAGGGGAGGGTGGGTATTTCATTCTTCCCAAATATGAATTGGCTTTGAGTGACACTTCTGGGTTATGTCAGTATGTCTCTTTCTCCTTTATCCTATGCTTTCCTGCCATCGTGGAACAAATGGTTGGCTCGTGCTGAGAGCTAAGGTCTTTTTTTTTTTTTGGTACCGGGGATTGAACTCAGGGGTATTTGACCACTGAGCCACATCCCCAGCCCTATTTTGTGTTTTATGTAGAGACAGGGTCTCACTGAGTTGCTTAGTGCCTCGTTGTTGCTGAGACTGGCCTTGAACTCGCGATTCTCCTGTCTCAGCCTCCCTAAATGCTGGGATTACAGGCACGCACCACTGCACCTGGCTGAGAGCTAAGGTCTTGAGGGTGAGATCAATTCAGTTGAGTAAGGAAGAGAACCCCAGGCTAGGGGAGCTCCAGGCCAGTGCAAAATAGCATGGGAAGAGGTGACTTTTACATTAGGCCTCATCAGTTGTGGAGGGCTTGGGAAGCAGATATTCCAAAGGGAGCTGTGTGAGCAACATCCTGAAGGATGACAGCCTATGATGTGCCCAGAAGGGAGATGTGGCTTACAGTGCCAACTTTCTGGCTAAAGAGCCTCCTGCCTGTCGCCTAGGTGGGTGCCTGAATCTGCACGCTGGCTTCTGACCCAGGGCCGAGTGGAGGAAGCCCAAAGGTACTTGCTCCACTGTGCCAGGCTCAATGGGCGGCCTGTGGGTGAGGACGGCCTGAGCCAGGAGGTGAGAGTGAAGTTTGTGTGTGTGAGCATGCACACATATGAGAAGGGCTGTGTCAAGTGTCCCTCCCTGGGGGCCCACCATATGTGATAGGAAAAGCCCTTTCCAAACTCCTTAGGCTGTCCTATCTGGCTCTGATGGGTCACATCCTTCACTTAGGGTCCCTCCTTCTCAGCTCCCATGTGCACCTCCACCCAACCACCGAAGAGGGGAGGAACAGATCTAGAAAGCGTGCACACACAAGGTAGCACATACCCATCATGCCCTGTTGAGACCAACTATGATATTACAACCTCACCTCTTCCCCCATCAGGCCCTGAACAAAGTGTCCACGGGGGAACAGGTGGTCCCAAGACCCTCCTACCTAGACCTATTCCGAACGCCACAGATCCGGTCCATCTCACTGTGCTGCATGGTGGTGTGGTAAGGGGGCAGACTCCAGGACTGTGCAGAATATGAGAAGAGTGACAGATAAGAGTGTAACTGTGGAGGGCATGGGGATTAGCCTCTAGGGGCCGTCAAGCTGGGAGGGGGTGTCAAAAGATGAAGTAGGCAGCTGTCACATGGATTTGAATTCAGGTTCTGCTATGTCCTGTGTGACCTTGGACAGCTCCCTTCTGTAAAATAAGCTGCGGTTAGTTGCCCTGCCACAGGGTTTCTGTGAAGATTAGGGTGAAGGCTCTTCGACTACCGGCACATGCTGCACCCTCTGGTGTGGGGAGTTCATGGGTGGTGGGGAAGATCCCAGGCAGCAGGCTCTGAGGCTGTGGGGATCATCCCTCTAAAAGGCTAAGTCTTCCTGAGATGAGAGGACAAAGGCGGATGGGACCTAGGGTCCTTGGTGGCACTGTAACTCCTTTCAGGTTTGCAGTAAACTTTTCCTATTATGGCCTGAGTCTGGACTTATCGGGGCTAACGCTGAACGTGTACCAGACGCAGCTGCTGTTCGGGGCGGTAGAGCTGCCCTCCAAGCTGATAATCTATCTGCTGGTGCGCCATGCTGGACGCCGCCTCACGCAGGCTGGAACACTGCTGGGCACGGCCCTGACCTTCGGTATCCGATTGCTGGTGTCCTCTGGTAAGCCTGTCCCACAGACTCTGCCTGCTCAAGATCCCGCCTCCCGGAGACAAAGCCCGGCCCTCTTCCGGAGCTCCGAACTCTTCAGCAGTTACGCTCAGCCCTGCGTGTTTCCCATCCCGGGAGTTTTTGGCATTCCCAACCTCTGGCCGCCTGAACCCCTTTTCCTTCAGAAACAAGTTCCTGGACCATGGCCCTGGTGGTGATAGGGAAAGGTTTCAGTGAAGCTGCTTTCACAACTGTCTTCCTGTTCACTTCAGAGTTGTACCCTACTGTGCTCAGGTGAGGGGAGACCCGGATCAGGGCTCGCAGGCAACAGATCTGGGGGCGGGACTTGTTAGTCACGTGCCTTAACAGGAAACTTTACACAACTAGAATATAGGGCTGGTCTGGGCTTTGTCCACTCGGCTAGGAGGAGATGGGGCATTTTTCTAACAGTGACCCTGAGCCAAATCAGACAACCTCTTGGTGCCTCAGTGAGAAGACATCAGTCCCCAAAAGCCTTATCTACCCACCCATCCCATTCATGGCTGGCGAGGCAGAGCTGTCCTTGGGGGTTCTCTTTACGGAAGTACAGGGGACCTTTCAGCTAGCTATTGGCATGTGGGGAGATGAGCCTTACAAGCATCTTAGACTTGAGTCTGCTCGAACACCTGCTGACCTGACCCTCCTTTCTTCCACACTAGTCTTTCCCATTCTTATAACTTTTCTTTTAGTGGTACCTGATTGGTACCATGTATAAATGGAGACCCCATCCTCTGGTGGGTGCTGGTTTGGGGTGGGTGGGAGGTCCTAGCTTTCTTAGCTGTCTGAAAAGGTAGCAGGGCTTGCTAACTCAGGAGCGGAGCCTTGTGAGGCATGGCTTCCAGCAGGTGTGAGAACAAGCTGCCTCCCTCATCTTCTCTGATCAGACCAACAGGGATGGGGCTGACTGCATTGGTGGGCCGTCTGGGGGGCTCTTTGGCCCCATTGGCGGCTTTGCTGGATGGAGTATGGCTGTCATTGCCCAAGCTTGCTTATGGGGGGATTGCCCTGCTGGCTGCCTGCACTGCCCTCCTGCTGCCAGAGACGAGGCAAGCACAGCTGCCAGAGACCATCCAGGATGTGGAGAGAAAGAGGTGTGTACACCGGACTGTGCATGTGAGCACATGCAAATGGATGCAGGTGCTCAGGATTCAGAGGGGAAGACATTTGCACAGGTGTACTTGGTGCATGTACATGGGTGTGCGGTGTTTTAGGGTGCATGCCCTGGGTATGTGAACCATGTGCATAAAAACGTTGAATCTATACATGTGTGCACACTCAGCTATGCTGACACATCAGGGATGTATACAAGGATGTGTGAGAGTCACTTGTGGGAGTACATGTGTTTGTATTCCAGGAGCTGGGGAGAACCCTGGGCCAACCTGATGGGGCAGGCTGGGGTGGTAGGCTCCAGGACTAAGCTCTATTATTGCTCCTGACTCCTTCCTCCCCAGTGTCCGACCCAGTCTTCAGAAGGAAGAGATGCAGGTCCAGGACTGAGTGGGATTGGGGAAAGCCCTTCAGAGAAGCTACAGCAGGGGCCGAGAAAACAAAAGCACAGGCTCTTGTGACCAGGGCTGGGGCCATCAAACTCCTCTGCCTAGAGATAAAGTTCCCACTGATGCCCTCTGCCCATGCTCATCCACCCTTGACTACTCAGCATCGAGCAACAGGACAACTTTCCAGAATGCAGAGGATTGCTGGAGATTCTGGGCACCCATCTAATGGCTGAGGGAATTCTGTAAATAAAGGTACTTCTTGAGTTGGAACAGCAGTGAAGAACTTTGGGAAGACCCCTGATAGGAAGCCACTAAGTTGGCCTGGGCTCTGATCAGAGTATTGCCACTGATTTTCTGTGTGACCATGGGCATGTAGCTTTCCCTCTTGGGGCCTCAGTCTATTCATCTCCCAAGTGGATAATGAAATCTCTTAACAGACTTTACAAGATCTGCTGTCATGCTCAAATTGAAATAAGGTGCTTTTTCTAGAGATGGTACTAAAGAAGGGATGGTCCTGTGATGTCTCTGTTGCCAGTGGGGCTGGTGGGCATGCTGTCCACTGTGTAGTGCTAGGAGCTGCCCAATCCCAGACACTCTCCCTCCCCCTCTAAACTCATTGTCTAGTCTTCATGCTCAAAGAAGAGTTGAAGGCATGGGAGCCAGCATTTTATTGGAGAAGCCATAGAGGCATAGACTCAATAAACAAAAGATTGATGACAACCTTGAAGCTCCAGAATTTACTCGGAAAAGGGATAGGAAGGCCAGGAGGCAACTAAAGTGGGGTGGCCTATGTTCCCTAACTGGATAGCAATGGAAAAGGGAAAAATTTTCAGAGAAGGTATAGATTCTCTGGCCTACCTTAGAGCCTAGACCCAGGCCCTCAGGATCTCACCTTCCCCCAACCCCACAGGACTGGATAAATCTGTAGCTCCCATTGGCCATGGAAGGGATGGTGGGAAGCCTGAGTTAGGGTGACCTCTGCTGTGAGCGACTCATTTGGGTTTTATCTCCACTGGGTCATAGATGTAGCAGCCCACATCGCCAATGTTCACACCTGAGGGAGAGAGCCCTATCAACAAGGGCTTTGGGTGTGGGGGGCATTGGGTTCAGGGCTTTAGGGAATTGGGAGGGGACTGGGGTGTGTTTGATCATAGGGGACATTGTCCACACATCCCCACAGACCATGTACATGCCATATGTTAGGCCTGCTGTCTGGGGTGGGGCTGCCCACCTTTGGGACCAAACAGGTAGCCGTAGCAGGGGATGTGGCAGTATGGGACGCCGTCATGCTGGAACACAGAAAGATTGCCTTCTCAGCCTGACTCTCTTCCAAGCTCCAGCCTCCCTCCTCCCCACATAATCGCCCACTCCTGCCCTGCTCACCTCAGCATGACTCCCAGCAGTCAGGGTCTTCCGGCAACGCTGGCACCTTAAACAGGGTCGGTGCCAGTTTCTGCCCAAAGACATCACCTTCTCAGCTGGTAGTGGAGAGAAGTGGTAATTCTTCCATTCTAAGGGCAGGGCAGGGAGACTCACCTGCCTTGGACCACCTGCCCTGCCCCTTGCTGCCCACCTAGTGTTTTCCTCCCCAAGCTTTCCATTGTCACTTACCAAAATAGACCGGCTCCCCACAGCCAGGGCACTGTGAGGTCTCCCCAGTGAACGTCTTCATGTGGGGTGAGCCTTTAATAAAAAGAGGCCCTGGCTAGGGCTATAGTTTGAGCCAGACCCTAAGCAGGGCCCACCAGAACCTGCCTGCACATGCCATTGTTCTTTTCCAAAATCCATGCTCATCCTAGAGCCCACCACCCAGGCACTGCGAGTCTTCTTTCCTTGAACCCAGAACTGAGCCCCCTTTGATCCACATTCTGCCCCATCCCTAACTACATTAGGAACCACCTGCTGCTTCCTTGTTTTTGTTTTTTGCACTAGGGATCGAATCCGGAGGTACTTTACCACTGAGGTATATCCCCAAACTTTTTAAAATTTTTGAGACAGAGTACAAGTGGCCTTGAACTTGCAATCCTTCTGCTTCAGCTTTCCAAGTTGCTGGGATCACCCCTGTGTCACTGTGCTCATCATTCCTTGTCATTCATGCAAGGGCAGGTGCCCACCAGCCCAACCTGTCAGCAACTCAATCCTCAGGACATCTGAGCTGATATAGGAATTGGCTGGGGCATGGGTGTCAGGTGTTGGGGAGCATGGTGTCATTGCTCCATGCAATGGAGTGGGAGGAAGGAACAGGGGCCAGAGGAGAGAAGTTGAAGTATCTGAGGGCCTGGCTGTATTCTAATGACCCCTCACTTGTAGATTTTTCCTTCCATGGTCCTGGCCTAGGAAAGAGGCCTGAGTTCCAGGCCAGCTTTGGTTCTCTTGACTAGCTGTGTGACTACACAAGGTCCTTTGTCCTCTCTGGCCCTTAATTGCCTCACATGTAAAGTGCTAATACCATCTGCCCAATTTACTTCTTAAGCTCAGAAGCTGACATGAGGGAATATCAAAAAAGGGGCATGGGTAGAGACTTTTCCAAAGACAGAGTTGTAGGAATGTAAAGCAGAAGGCTGGGTAGGAGACTGCCACTGAAACTCAACTTTTACTGCAACTTGATTGTCAGGAGGAAGAGCAGGAACAGCTGAGGCTCAGCCTCACTTACTTTTCTTGCCATGGAGGAGGCCAGTCCTTGGCCTGGGGGGGCTGAAGCTGCTGGAGCTGAGGGGAGTGATGCTGGCGGGGGAGGAAGTGGGAGGATTGTAGAGATAGGAGCCCACACCACCAATGTTCACCCCTGCAGAGAGGAGGAATAGGGAAGATCAGGGCCTGGTTCCCAGCCGTAGGGAATGTTCTGTTCCCTTCTAGGCTATTACTTACCTCTGGGTCCAAAGAGAGCCCCATAGCATGGTTTATGGCAGTATGGTCTCCCGTTGTGCTGGGCACAGAGGGAAGGAGGTCACTCAGGGTCAAGGGGGTTGTGCCCCATAGGCCTGCCACAAGATAAGCTGCCAGGTGTGTCTGTCCACTGGCCCGGTCTAGTGGGTCTTGAAGGGGTGGGTGCTGGGCTGGCAGGCCAGAATTGCCATTGTGGTCCAGGGGGAGGCAAAAGCAGGCAATGTTATTCCCCACCCACTCAAAGCCATGGAGTCACAGCACGACTGAGGCTCTCGAAATCCTGGCTGGTGTGAGATGTACCGGGTGGGTAGCTCTGAGGTTGCCTGTTGAAGTAGACTTTGGCAGGGTAATAGGCTGAAAGTGGGGGTCAGGGTGGGATTAAGTGGGTTGGTGGGTGACAAAGGACTGTGTGCCCTGGCCTCACCTCTGCATGGCCACCAGGAGACAGAACAGTGTGGCAGCGCTCACATTTCAGGCAGAATCGGTGCCAATTCTTGCCCAGGGAGCTCACTTTTTCAGCTGTGGAGGACAAGGTGTAACCAGCTATGAAGAGCCGAGCCAAGCCAAACACCAGATGACACCAACACCCTAGCCCCAGCCTGCCCTTAGAGACCTTGCTCCTTAGAGACCATGGAGTGTCTCTGGAAGAACAGCTCTACCCTGCCCCAGCATCATGCACCCCACACAGTTCTCAGAGGAGGGGAAGGGATCACACACCACAACAGGTAGAAAAGAGTATCTGGAACCATACCGTGGCCAGCCCTCAGATCCCCATAGAACTCAGTAGCTCACACTCACCCCATCCTTTCCCCTCCTCAGCCCAGCCTCAGCAGCCTCACCAAAGTAAACAGGTTGCTGGCAACGTGGGCAGGTCCAGCTCATGGCTCAGCTTGCTTGGGGAAGCAGGCTTTCCACACTAGACACCACTGCAGGGCTCTGTTCCATTGGCTCCGCCCACTGCTCAGCTTTGAACCCACTGAGCTGTCTCAGTGTTCATTTGACACCAGAAATTTAGAACCATTCCACCTGGGGGATGTAGGCAATTTCTCAGTCACTTCAAAGAGCCTTAAAGCCTCTAAACCTATGAACCCTAGTGGGTACTGGACTGGAAGGAAAGGGGCAATGAAGATGCCTAGATAAGTGGCTCTAGTTTCCTGGGTCGGTAAGAAGAGGACACATGTCTACGGTGCAGATGGCATGAAAACATCTCAAAGTGAAGGGTAGGCAATCTTTTTTTTTTTTTTTTAAATTTTTTAGCTGTAGATGGATGCAATATCTTTATTTTATTTATTTATTCTTATGTGGTGCTGAGGATCAAACCCAGTGACTCACGCATGCAAGGCAAGCGCTCCGCCACTGAGCTACAGCCCCAGCCCAGGGTAGGCAATCTTTGAAGTGGTGTAATTACCCTTTAGTAGTCTAGCAAGTGGTTTGTTTGTTTGTTTTGCTTTGCTTTTTGTGGTACTGGGGATTGAACCCAGGGTCTGGCACATGCTAGGCAGGCACTCTACCACTGAGCTACATCCCCAGCCCTAGCAAGTAGTTAAGAGCAACAGAATCTGAAGACCATCTCTGCTACTTACTCTATGGCTTCAGGCAAATTATTTATCCTCCCTCTGCCTCCATTTTCTTTTCTGTACAATGAGTATCATGATAACAGTTTCTGACTCATAGGACTGTTATGAGAATTAGATGAGTTAATACTTGCAGAGTTTTTTCTTTTTCGTTTTTTTGTTTTTTGTTTTTTTTGGTACCGGGGATTGAACTCAGGGGTACTTGACCACTGAGCCACATCCTCGGCCTTACTTTGTGTTTTATTTAGAGACAGGGTCTCACTGAGTTGCTTAGCATCTTGCTGTTGCTGAGGCTGGCTTTGAACTTGCAATTCTCCTGTCTCAGCCTCCCAAAGTGCTGGGTTTACAGGCGTGCGCCACCATGCCTGGCTATGATGAGTTTCTTAATGAACTCAAGACAGTCTGGAAACCTCAAACCATGGTCTGTATAGAATCAATGGCTTGTTCATAAAATTATAATGCTTATTAAATTTAAGAGTATAAATTAGAAATAAGCATATTTCTAATTTAGTCTGCTTTAAGATTTAAAATATTTGTTAAAAGTAGCTCAATGCTGCTTCAAAGAATGTTTACAGAAAATTACCCATGAAATGGGAGAAAATATTTGCAAAACATATATTTGGTAAGGGTCTAATAACCAGAATATATAAACTCTTTTGTTTTATACACACACACACACACACACACACACACATGTATATATGTATATTTTAGTTGTAGATGGACATAATACCTTTATTGTATTTATTTTTATGTGGTGCTGAGGATCGAACCCAGGGCCTCACATGTGCTAGGCAAGCGCTTTACCTCTGAGCCATATAAATAAACTCTTATAATGCAACAGTAAACAGACAACCCAATTCAAAAAGGGCAAAGAGTTTGAATACATATTTTTCCAAAGAAAAACATTCAATGTTACATAAAATGTTCTTCAAAAACTTGAAGAAGGGGTTGGGGTTGTGGCTCAGTGGTAGAGCACTTGCCTAGCATGTGTGAGGCACTGGGTTCGATTCTCAGCACCACATATAAATAAAAATAAATAAATAAAGGTCCATCAACAACTGAAAAAATTTAAAAAAAAAAAGAACTTGAAGAAATGTTCAACATCTTTAGTCATTAGGGAAATAAAAATCAGGACCACAACGAGGTACCATTTTAAACCCAGTTGGATGGCTTAATTAAAAAGATAACATGCCTCGTATGTATAGAGGTACAGTGGTGTACCTTTACAGTCCCAGCTACTTGGAAGGCTGAGGTAGGAAGACTGCAAATTTGAGGCCAGCCTGGGCAACTTACTGAGACATTGTCTTAACATAAAAAGTAAAGAATGATCATGGGATTAGGGCTGTAGCTCAGTGGCCGAGTGCCTGCCTAACACGTGTAAGGCACTGGGTTCAGTCCTCAGCACCACATAAAAATAAATGAATAATAAAAACAAAAGACTGACTTGCAATCTTCCTGCCTCAGACTCTGGAGTCACTGGGATTATAGGCCTGTGTTACCACACCCAACCATAGGTGTTGTTTCTTTCTTAACATATATGAAGATCAACATGCATGATGTAAAACAGGGAATATGATTTAAATTCACCCTGATTATGTATAATCTTTATTAGGTGACTAATAAAGTTGAAAAAAAAACTGAAAATTTTCTTTGGCAGCTAACCAGTCCTACTATTTATAGTCATTCACAAGACCTTACTGATAAAGCTTAATTAGCATGTAGCACAATTTATGCCTACCATTAAATATGTGACAAATGAGAAAATGTGAGAAAGTGTTATGTAAACTATAAACCTTTTATGTGTGGCTGTTATTATGTGTCAGTTAACTTTGCAGTGAGCTTGTTTAAAATTATAAACTCCTCCCCTATTTTATGTCTTTGTAGACTTGCTCCAATTCATAGTGCATACTTGTGACTTAGGCACTACCAAGAACTTTGTTCCTAAATGAATTTTGAAAAGAGAATTACTAGGTTCTGGTAAGTTTATGAAAAATCAGTCTTAATTATTTATACTTTTAGGTTTTTAAAAACCTTTATTACTCATATCCCTTGTACTTTTTTACTGCATGTCTCCTCCGACTAGAAAACTTTGCACTCTGTAGTTTGTATTACTTAAATTAAAAAAAAAAAAAGAAGAAGATAGGAGTGTATGTGGATCAGTGATAGAGTGCATACCCTGGATTCAATCCCCAGCACCAAAACGACCACAAAAACAACAGGCACACATAAAACAGAAAGAGACAAAATTTGCTCTTAAAAACATATCCCCCTGGGCTGGGATTATGGCTCAGTGGTAGAACGCTTGCCTCACATGCGTGAGGCACGGGGTTTGATCCTCAGCACCACATAAAAATAAATAAAATAAAGATACTGTGTCCATCTACAACTAAAAAAATACTTAAAAAAAAACCAAAAAAACATATCCCCTTACCTGTAGAGAATTATAGTTGTATAATCACATATCATCTATGGTTCTGGCAAGAATCTGTTGAATTTTTTCCCTTGCTTTCCAGCATCATCTTGCCATTACATGAACTCTGTATATAGCTATTAATGGTTAGCTGCTTGGGACTACTAAGTGGGCTATATTTTGTGATTAGTGGCATTGACTGTAATTATAAATTACATAATGGCATTGAGTAATTATGAATTAAGCCTTTAGGAAACGACCTTCTAAATCCTTTGCCATGATGCTTTCAACCTATGCTTGTGAAGAAATCAATAACACTTTTAAATGTTGGTTTTCCAAGCAGAGATGGATCTGGCTTCTCAAGTATCACTTGGAAATGTGTATTTCATCTGAGATTATATAAAAACAACTACGTCCAAATAATTTGCAGCATAAAAATACGTTCACATTCTAATAAAAAATGTATTCATATCCTGGACACTGAGTAGAAAAAGACGGAAGTGAAATTTGTTGGTTAGCTTCCTTATAAATCTGATAGATGGTGTCAGTGCTCCTTGAAGTTGATGTTAAAGTACTAGAAACTTCCTCATTTTCATACTAAAATCTGGAAGGTAATTTATAGTTACATAGAATATATAGAATACATAGTTATATAGAATATATAGTTATATACAATAAACATTTTATATATACTGATATGTATTAGTATATATATTATATATCATATTATATATAAGATATACACATATGAATAGCCCTTCTAGCTCGTAAGTGTATGTTAATAAGGCTAAAACAACTTAATCTTAAGAATTCAAACAAATGTAAATGTTTTTAAGGTACTGGGGATTGAACCCAGGGCCTTGCACATGCTAGCCAAGAAATCTACCACTAAGCTACATTCTAGCTCTCCCTCTCTTACTCTATCACTAAGCTACATCACAGCCTGCCTGCCTGCCTTCCTATTTTTTAAATATTAAGACAGGGTCTTGCTAAATTGCCCAGCCTGACCCTGAACATGTAATCTTCCTGCCTCTGTCTCCTGAGTAGCTGGGAATACAGAGATGTACAAGCACAATTGTCTGGAAAATGTCTTATCTTTTTTTTTAATATTTATTTTTTAGTTGTAGGTGGACAGAATATCTTTATTTTATTTTTATGTGGTGCTGAAGATCGAACCCAGTGCCTCACGTGTGCTAGGCGAACATGCTACCACTGTGCCATAACCCCAGCCCAAATGTCTTACTTTTATAGAGGAGTCTTTCATTTCCTCTACGAAGCTCAAGTTCACAGAATCAAGAATTTGCATCTTCCCAAATGCAAATTATTGGACTTTTTCTCTTTTCCCAGTTTTTGGAACATGCAGAACTGTAAGGTCCTTACTTGTAATCCCCATTCTTCTGCCAAGCATCCCCACAAAAGGCAGCATCTCAGTAAGGACAAGAATGTGAAACTCAACTCTTGATAAAAGCCTCAAAAAGAAAATAAACATCTGAGAGTGGTTTGCATGCCTGTAATACCAACGACTTGGGAGGCTGAGGCAGAAGGATCACAAGTTGGAGGCCTGCTTGGGCAACTTAGTGAGGTCCTATCTCAAAATAAAAAAGGGCTAGGGATGTAGCTCAGTAATAAAGCACCCCTGGGTTCAATCCCAGTAACCTCCCCACACATACACCAAAAAAAGTCTACAAACAAAAAGGGCACTGAATCGTTACAATTTTATACAGGACATTTAAATTTTCTACTTACAAGCATTTCCATCATAAAACCTTATTTCTCTCCCCATTCCACATTTATTCAACTTAGTTCAGATGATTCATTAGGGAAGACCCTTCCTTCTTTTGGTGACCTTATGGCCTGGCCTGGTCTAAGAACTCCATCCACCTGATAACAGTTAACCTATAATACCAGACTTTCTTGTATTATAAGGAAAGATACACTCTCATTTTCTAGATAAAAACATTTAAGGGAGCTGTGATTGTGGCTCAGTGGCAGAGTGCTCGCCTTGCATGTATGAAGCACTGAGTTCGATCCTCAGCACCACATAAAAATAAATAAGTAAATAAAAATAAAGGTATTGTATCCATCTACAACTAATTTTAAAAAAAACTTTAAGGACTATGGCATCGTTTTTTTTTTTTTTTTTTTTTGGTACTGGGGATTGAACCCAGGGGAACTTAACCATTAAGCTACATCTTCAGCCCTTTTTTTGTGTATTTCATTTAGAAACAGGGTCTTGCTGAGTTGATTAGAGCCTCGTTAAGTTGCTGAAGCTGGCTTTGACTCCTCCTGTCTCAGTCTCCCGAGCCACTAGGATTACAGGTGTGCGTAACTGTGCCCAGCTGAACTGTGGCATCTTAAGATGGCAGGGATTACCTCACTTTTAAGTGGATAGACCTCCTTAGCCAAGCAGAGCTGAGGGACTAGGGAAGAGAGATTCCTGATGACATCTCTCACCTCCTGGATCTAGCTCTGACTTGGGTTTCCTAGTTACCAAGCCATAAACTATCCCTCATCCTTTGTTTTCTTAAGCTTGTTGAGGTCAAGTTTCTGATATTCACAACCAAAAGGGTTCTGATTAATACAACATGCACATTTATACAGATAAAAATGTTTCTTCTTATATAAAAAATTGTAGTGTTGTGTAAAGTTCTGACACTATAGATGGTTTTACACACATTTTCTTAATTTATGATTTTCAAGATAATCTTATAGAAACAAAAAAAGCAGTATGGGAGGAAATGAGGAACAAAAAAGATATGACATAGAAAACAAACAAAATGGTGGAAGTCCTTGCTTATCAGTAATCATTTTAAATGTAAAAATGACCTAATTTCACCAATTGCTAGGGTCTAAATGTTTGTTTGCCCCTCTCTCCCCAATAAATTCTCATGTTGAAACCAAATCCTCAATGCGGCAGGAATAAGAGGTACAGCCTTTACAAAACCACATTTCAAAACTATGGGAAGCAGTAAAACTGTACCAAGAGGGAAATTATACTTGTAAACATTTAACTTTACAAAAGAAGAAAAATCTCAAACAACCTAACTTTACACCTTGAGACATTAGAAAAAGTGCAAACTAAATCAAAAGTTAAAGGGGAAACAAAATTATGAAATTTTTCATAGAGAACAGAAAAACATTAGAGAGAATTAATGACCAATAATTGGTTCTTCATTTGAAAAGGTCAACAAAATGAACAAACCTTTAGCTAGACTAAGAAAAAGAACATGCAAACAAAATTAAAATCAGAAATGAAAATGTGGGTACTGGGCATAGTGGCACATGCCTCAGTTACTTGGGAGGCTGAGGCAGGAGGATAGCAAGTTTGAGGTAAGGCCAGGCAACCTAGCAAGACTCTATTTCAAAAAAATAAAAATAAAAAGGACTCAGCACTTACCTAGCAGAAGCAACAACAAAAACAAAGAAGAAAGTGGAGACATTAGAACCAACCATGGAGAAATAAAAAAGATTGTAAGACAATATTTTAAAAGATTATCAGAGAATATTAAAAAAATTATCCCAACAAATTTGAAAATCCAGATGAAATGAACAAATTCCTAGAAACACAAAAACTGAAAAAGCAGATTCAACAATAAGGAGAGCTGGGTGCAGTGAAGCATGCCTGTCATCCCAGTGGCTCAGAGGCTGAGGCAATAGAATCATGAGTTCAAAGACATCCTCAGCAACTTAGCGAGGCCCTAAGCAACTCAGCAAGACCCTGTCTTTAATAAAATATAAAAAAGAGCTGGGGATGTGGCTCAGTGGTTAAATTTCTGATTAAAAAAAAAGAAAGAAAGAAAGAAAAAAGAAAAGAAACTGCAGAAAATCTGAATAGACCTATAACAAATAAAGAGATTGAATAAATAATTAAAAATTTCCCTGCAAAAGTCCAGTACCAGTTGGTTTCACCAGTGAATTCTACTAAAAACATTTAAAGAAGAATTACATTGAAGCCAGGTGTGGTGGTGCATGCCTATAATCCCAGCACTTTGGGAGGCTGAGACAGGAGAATCCTGAGTTCAAAGCCAGCCTCAGCAATGGCGAGGTGCTAAGCAACTCAGTGAGACCCTGTCTCTACATAAAACACAAAATAGGGCTGGGCATGTGGCTCAGTGGTTGAGTGCCCCTGAGTTCAATCCCCAGTACCAAAAACAGAATTAACATTGAGTACTCAAATGCTTCCAAAAAATAGGAGAGAGAATACTTCTAAGTCATCTATATAGTGAGCATTATCTTCATTCCAAAGCTAGACAAAGACACCACAGGGAAAAAAAACTATAGACCAATATTTCTTATGAATATAGATGCAAAAATCCTCAATGAAATAATAGCAAACTGAATCCAATAGCATATTAAAAGGGTTATACACAAGTAGATTTATCCCTAGAATTTAAGAGTAGTTCAACACACGAAAATCAATCAATGTAATACTATACACTATATTAAAGTTAAGAAAGAAAAAAAAACACACACACATGATCACCTCAATTGAAATTATAAAAAAATTTGACAAAATACAATACTTTTTCATAATAAAAATTCTCAAAGCCGGGCGCGGTGGCTCACGCTTGTAATCCCAGCACTTAGGGAGGCTGAGACAGGAGAATCGCGAGTTCAAAGCCAGCCTCAGCAATGGCGAGGCACTAAGCAACTCAGTGAGACCCTGTCTCTACATAAAAACACAAAATAGGGCCGGGGATGTGGCTCAGGGGTTGAGTGCCCATGAGTTCAATCCCTGGTACAAAAAAAAAAAAAAAAAAAAAAAAAAATTCTCAAGACACTAGGAATAAAAGGAAATTCCTTCAACATGATACAAAGCATTTATGAAAAACCTGCTAACATAATATTCAATAGGAAAAAACAGGGTTTTTTTATGGCTGGGTGTGATGGAGCAGAACTATAATCCCAGCCACTTGGGAGGCTGAGGCAGGAGGATTGCAAGTTCAAGGTCAGCCTCGGCAACTTATCAAGACCCTGTCTCAAAATTAGAAAAGGGCTGGGGGTATAGCTTAGTGGAAGAGTGCTTGCTTAGCATGTGGAAGACCCTAGATTCGATCTCTAGTACAAAAAAAAAAAAAAAAAGGTTTTCTTCCTCAGATTAGAAATAAGACAAGCATGAAGGTAGCTTCACCAATCCTATTTAATATTGTACTCAAAGTTCTAACTATAGCAATTAAGCAAGAAAAAGAAATATATCAAAACTGGAAAGAAAGAAGTGAAACCATACCTATTCTCTCATGACATGACCCTATGTGTTTAAAATTTCCCAAGGAGTTGGGCATGGTGGTGCATACCTGTAATCCCAATGACCTGAGGCCGAGACAAGAGAATCACAAGTTCAAGGCCAGCCTCAGCAACTTAGTGAGACCCTGTCTCAAAATTAAATAAATAAACAAAAAGGGAAGGAGATGTGGCTCAGTGGTAAAGCACCACGGGGTTAAATCCCTAGTGCTAATCAATCATTGAAATTTTCCAAATAAACCATTAAAAAACCTACTAGAACAAAGACAGGCACAGTAGAGCATGCCTATAATCCCAGCAACTCAGGAGATCAAGGCAGAAGGATTACAAGTTTGAGGCCAGATTCAGTAATTTAGTGAAGCCCTATGCAACATAGCAAGACCCTCTCTCAAAATAATAAATAAATAAAAAGGTCTGGGAATGTGGTAAAGCACCACTAGGTTTAATCCCTGGTACCAAAACCAAACCAAACCAAAAAACTCCTACTAGAACAAATAAATGAATTCAAGCAAAGATTAACACATGAAAATTAGTTGTGTTTCTATACACCTTCAAGAATAATTTGAGAGAAAATCAAGAAAACAATTACATTAAAATAACATACAAAAGAATAAAATACCTAGGACAAAATTTAACCATGGAGGTGAAAGATATACACAAAAACTATAAAATGCTGATTTTTTTTTTTTTTTTTTAGTGTTGGAGATTGAACCCAGGACCTCATATGTTAGGTAAGCACTCTACCACTAGGCTTTATCCTCACCCCCAAACACTACTGAAAGTAATTCAATCAGACCTAAATAAATAGAAAGGCATTAATATTCATGGATTAGAGGACTTCATATTGTTAAGATGGGAGTATTATCCAAAGCAAACTACAGATCCAATGCAGTCCCTATCAAATTCCAAGCCTTTTTTGCAGAAATGGAAAAGCCAAATATGCATTAAGTTGCAATTGACCCAAATAGCCAAAATATTCTTTTTTTTTTTTTTTTTGGCACCAGGGACTGAACTCAGGGGCACTCGACCACTGAGCCACATCCCCAGCCCTATTTTGTGTTTTATGTAGAGACAGGGTCTCACTGAGT
>CM053406.1:96464303-96499175 GCA_028644305.1 Xerus rutilus | reverse complement strand
CAGCCCTATTTTGTGTTTTATGTAGAGACAGGGTCTCACTGAGTTGCTTAGCGCCTCACCCTCGCTGAGGCTGGCTTTGAACTCGCGATTCTCCTGTCTCAGCCTCCCTAAGTGCTGGGATTACAGGCTTGAGCCACCGCGCCCGGCTTATTTACTTATTTTTATGTGGCGCTGAGGACTGAACCCAGCGCCTCACACATGCCAGGCAAGCGCTCTACCACTGAGCCACAAACCCAGCCCAAAGAAAAGAGTTTCTTCAGTAAATTGTGTTGGGATATCCACATGCAAAAAAAGGAAGTTAACCTGGTGCAGTAGCACATCCTATAATTCCAGCAACTCGGGAGCTGAGACAGGAGGAATCCAAGTTTGAGGCCAGCCTCAGCAATTTAGTAAGACTGTTTCAGATAAAAAATAAAAAGGCTGGGGATGTGGGTGAGTGGTTAAGTGTCCCTGGGTTCAATCCCTGGTACCCTCCCCTCAAAAAAAAGAAGCTGACTCTACCTCTCACATATATTAACTCAGACTGGATGGACAACCTAAATAAAAAAGCTGAAACCATAAAACTCTTAGGAGAAAACAGGAAGAAGGGTGTGGTAGTGCACATCTGTAATCCCAGTTACTTGGAAGGTTGAGGTAGGAGGATCATGAGTTTGAAGCTGGCCTGGGGAATTTAGTGAGACTGTCTCAAAAGCAAAAAACAAAAACAAAACCACACAGGAATGTAAACTTTTATGAGCTTGGATTTCACAATGGATTCTTAGATTATGACACCCAAACCGTGAGCAATAAAAAAAAAAATAAGGCTTCAATTTTCATTAAAATTTAAAAAATTTTGTATATCAAAAGATATTACCCAGAGCTGGGCGCGGTGGCACACGCCTGTAATCCCAGCACTTAGGGAGGCTGAGACAGGAGAATTGCAAGTTCAAAGCCAGCCTCAGCAATGGTGAGGCGCTAAGCAACTCAGTGAGACCCTGTCTCTACATAAAACACAGAATAGGGCTGGGATGTGGCTCAGTGGTCGAGTGCCCCTGAGTTCAATCTCCAGTACCAAAAAAAAAGGATGATCAATTTGGTGACTGTCACACATAGCTAATAAAAGTTGATTTTCCTAATAAAATTTATTCTAAAAAAAGTATATGCAGGTTTGATCAAACAGTTTCAATTCAGTAGATGGAGCCAAGCTTGAAACCAGAGCAAAGCCATCACAGTCCCTAAAGAACACAATGTAGGGAATGTGTTTAAATGGTGAGGTGAGTTAGGGGCTGAAACAGGTTGAAAACCCTTGCTTACGATATGTATTTACCACAATGAATGCTCGCCTAATTTACAGCAAAGAATTTAAAGTCTTGATAAGGCTTGGTGGCTCGTTCTTAAAAGAGATTTTAGCCAAGCATCTGTCTTGTCATGGGAGCAAACCTGATATGCTTAGCCTTACACCTTTTTCTTTCTTCGGCCTTTCATTGACTTGATCTTTGAATTTTTAGGAATCATTTTGCTTCTTGTGCTTTCGCATTCCATTCAAAATGGGGGTTACATGCAGACTTCAGCAGATTTACTATGTGTGAATCAGAAATGTCCTGAAAGGAAATAAACATGTATGGTGACTGCTAAAAAAAAAAAAAGATATTACCAAGAAAGTAAAAAGACAACCTAGAAATGTCTATAAATCATCTGATATTCTTTGTGTGTGCACATGTGCCCATGCTGAGGATTAAACCCAGGTGTTCTCTACCACTGATACATTCCCCAACCAATTTTATTTTTTGAGACAGGGTCTTGCTAAATTGCCCAGATTGGCCTCCTTGAACTTGTAATCCTCCTGCTTCAGCCTCCTGAGTCAATGGGATTACAGTCATGCATCACCACACCCAGCTCATACTTATTTTTTTTAGTTGTAGATAGACACAATACCTTTATTTATTTTTATGTGGTGCTAAGGATCGAACCCAGTGCCTCACATGTACTAGGCAAATGCTCTACCACTGAACTACAACCCCAGCTCACATACTTTGTTTTTGTTTGGTACCAGGGATTGAACCCAGGAGTGTTTAACCACTGGAGCCAAATCGGCAGCCCTTTTTAAAATTTTTTATTCTGAGACAGTATCTTGCTAAGTTACTCAGAGCTTTGCTAAATTGCTGGGGCTGACTTTGAACTTGAAATACTCCTGCCTCAGCCTCCTGAACCACTGGGATTACAGGCATATGCTACCGTGCCTGGCTTATCTTCTGTTTTTTGATTGGTGTTGGTTACCCAGGTATGTTTACTTATGAAAATTATTGAACTTAGCAATTGTCATGTGTGTGCTTTTTAAAATATAAACATTATACTTTAATACAAATGTTTATTTTTTAAGTTACATGTTCCAGAAATTATATTCCTAGGTATACACCCACAAGAACTTAAAGACATGTCCACATAAAAACTTGTACATGGACATAAGCAGCATTTTTCACAATATCCCCAAAGTGGGAATAACTCAAGTATCCACCAACTAATGTATAAACAAAACATGGTATTTCCCTACAATGGAATATATATATATTTTAGTAATAGATGAACACAATATCTGTATTTTATTGATTTTTATTTTATGTGGTGCTGAGGATCGAACCCAGTGCCTCACACATGCTAGGCAAGTGCTCTACCACTGAGCCACAACCCCAGCCCCACATGGAATATTTTTCAGGCATAAAATATAATGAAGTTCACATGGGCGAACCTTGAAAACCTTATGCTAAGTGAAAGCTAGAGACCACATATTGTATGACTCCCTTTACATGCAATGTTCAGAATAGGTAAATCCAGAGACAGCAGCAGATTGGTGATTGCCTGAATTGAGGAGTAGCTTTAGAGTAGAGGGTATACTGTTGATGGATACATGTTTTGTTTTGTTTTTTTCTTGGGGGGCGGGTATGGAAACTTTCTGGAATTAGTGATGATGGTTGTGTAACCTTGAAGATATTGAAAATCAAAGAACCATACACTTTTAAGATGGTGGGTGTTTTTGTTACGTAAAATTTAATATTATATGAATCCTATCTCAATTAAAATCTTAAATATTTCATCATTCAAAATTCATGTGAACTCTAGCATATCAAGTAAGTCCAAAGAGGTAAACACTATTTAAAAACGTTCTCTTCCCCACTGTCCACTCCCCAGATCAGTATACCTCAGGCATAGACTTTAGATACTAGTAGAGAACTGAGATATAATAGCAAAATAGGGGTTAGAGGTGTAACTATGAGGCAGAGTGTGAAATGAAAGCTTGTGACCAACACTCTTGATTGTCTCTGGGAAGAGGAATGTGATAGTTGATGAGAAACAGATCTTGGACTGGAACAAGGGAGAGAAAGTGGTGGTGACAAAGCGTTGGCAGCCCTGCCACCAGGCTGCCCTCCACTGCTTCATCTACAGGGTCATACCTTAGAAATGAGTAATTCTTTTTTTTTTTTTTTTTTTTTTTTTGGTACTGGGGATTGAACTCAGAGGAACTCGACCACTGAGCCACATCCCCAGCCCTATTTTGTGTTTTTATGTAGAGACAGGGTCTCACTGAGTTGCTCAGCGCCTCGCCATTGCTGAGGCTGGCTTTGAACTCGCGATTCTCCTGTCTCAGCCTCCCTAAGTGCTGGGATTACAGGCTCGAGCCACCGCGCCCGGCTTAGAAATGAGTAATTCTTAATTGATAAAAATCTCAGTACCAAGAGGTCCTGAGATACTTTTTACACTTTACTTTTTATTCTACTAATGGCTTTGGTTAGACATTATATTGTTTTTTTAAAAAAAATCTATAATGTCATGAGTATTTCCAAGTTAGCAAGAATATAGATTTAGGCAGTAAACTAGACCTCCAGGACCCTAAAAGTGGTTGGATTTGCAAATCAGGAACAAAACTAAGGTAAGAATTTTCTGGGTAAATCTGTAATTGGGGCAGCTCAGATTTAAATGAAGTGAATCTGAGTGTAAAGGACTTAAAATTCAATTAAGTTGTACTGAGTTCTGGTTCTCTTTTCCACTGTGTTGTTGAGCCCACAGTTCCAAGCACAAAAGGGAGTAAAAGAAATCCAGCATTTTAGATAGAAAGAAGTTTCCTTGGTATTTTGGAATGATGCTTGCCTGCTCTTGTGTATCAGATGTATGTTTGTTTGTTTTTTGAGTACTGGGGATGAAACCAGGGGTGCTCTTCGACTGAGCTACATCTCTAGCACTTCATTTATTCATGTGTTTATTTACTTATTTTTGAGACAGGGTTTCACTAAGTTGCTAAGGCTGGCCTTGAATTTGCAATCCTCCTGCCTCAGCCTCCCAGGTTGCTGGGATTACATGTGGGTACCATATGTCTGGCCCAAATATTTCAATGTGTGTAAGTAATAAGACTGTATGGAAACTGGTAGACAGATGTCTGATATACCAGTACTTTTTCAAACATCTCCTCTGTGATTGCTGCCCTTCCTTGAGTCTCCTTTGCTTACTTATACCCTATTCTTCTAAGGTCATATCCAATTTTACCTTAATTCTTGCATGGACCACTAAGGCAGGGTAGAACCAAGATAGGAGATGTTCTACCTTATGGAGATATTGAGGCACAGGGCTTTGGAACAATGGAAAGGCCTGAAATCCAGTTTTAACATAAATATTGTAGCACCAAATGAGGTGGAAATTTAATAGTTTATTCAACACTAAATGGGTGCAGAATGGCAAGTGTAAAATACACACTATGTCCATTCTTTTTTTTTAATATTTTTTTTTAGTTGTAGATGGACACAATGCCTTTATTTTATTGCTTTGTATGTGGTGCTGAGGATCGAACCCAGGGCCTCACGCATGCGAGGCAAGCGCTCTACCGCTGAGCTACAGTCCCAGCCCCTCTATGTCCATTCTTGTCTTGTTCCTCCTCTACTGTTACAAAGATATATGCATATTTGTTCACCCAACTCACTATTTCCTAGCAGCTAAAATGACAGGGCTTTCTCCATAACCCATTCCTGATACAAGCAGCCATACCCACCTCTGGAAGTCAGACCCTGGAGGTGATTGCTTACTGGCCACAAAGGCGCTCAACATTTCCATGGTCTCTGTGGTTTCTATTCCTGATCTTCTGGAGCAGAAATGTCTGCTGCAGTCCTTCCTTTTGGAAATGTGAAGAGTTCTGGAATTGTCTCTGAAAAGAAAGGAAAATAGGTGGGTTAGAGTCGATAACAATGTGATCCTAACCATTCTTCTATAGGTAGGCTATAGGAAGGAAACTCAGTGGGGCAGAGTATCAGAGACAAGATGAAAGAAAATACCTCAATATGGTCATTTGTTACCTTTCTCCACATCCTTTTTCCTCCCATTATGTAAATGTATTTTCATCCTGCTTATTCACTTTTCTTAAACATACTCATTTCCCTTATTTTCTACAAAACTCCTTTCTTGCCTGATCTCCCAAGAATGGAAGGAATAAATCCTGTAAAGCTTTAAATCATTATATATGCATTATCTTCCATTCTTTTGCATGTGAGACTATGATATCTTTTGTGTACCTGCATTAAAGCAAGCTTTGTGGAGACAAGTGTCTTGATCTACATAACTTAAGGTCCCAGTGCTTGTCCATTAGCAGATGTGCAAAATCAGCTTAACCAAGGTAGGGGTAAGAGAATGGGAGGAGGAAGAGAATGAGACGAATGGTAGGAGGTTGGTTTGTTTTGTTTCGTTTTTTGGTACCAGGGATTGAACTCAGGAATACTCAACCACTGAGTCAGATCCCCAGCCCTATTTTGTGTTTTTTATTTAGAGACAGAGTCTCACTGAGTTGCTTAGCGCCTCTCCAATGCTGAGGCTGGCTTTGAACTAGTGATTCTCCCGTCTCAGCCTCCCAAAGTGCTGGGATTACAGGTGGCTTGGTAGAAGTTTCTTGAAGATATGCTGCCCAGCATTGATGGGAGTAGAATTTAAGAAATCTTTTTTTTTTTTTTTTGGTACTGGAGATTGAACTCAGGGGCACTCGACCACTGAGCCACATCCCCAGCCCTATTTTGTATTTTATTTAGAGACAGGGTATCACTGAGTTGCTTAGTGCCTCACTGTTGCTGAGGCTGGTTTTGAACTCCTGATCCTCCTGCCTCAGCCTCCAGAGCTGCTGGGATTACAGGCATGTGCCAGTGCACCTGGCTAGAATTTAGGAAGTCTTGAGAAAAAAACAGTAGGATCTATTTGTAATGATGGAAAGCAGATGAGAAGAGTGAAGACAAACATGCACCAAATAGGAGAGAAAGCTTTAAAAAATAGTTTAAAAAAATTAAATACATAGAAACATACAGAAGGGGGGAAAAATCCAAAACCTGGTCTAAAATTCTATAGCCACCTTACTGACATAAATGTGATATGTACATGTATGCATGTGTACTTTATGTGCATAAAATATTTTATATCAAATGCATTTTTATAATCAGAAGGTTGAAATACAACAGAAAATATGAAAAGTAAAGCATAACTCCTAAGACATCCTTTTTTGGTTTATTGTTTCCATCCAGAAATAGTTTTAGTTTTGATGAAATGACAAGAGGATGTTGAACCATAAAGTGCTGAATCATTCCTTCAGCTAAATCAGAGGGATTTGGGGTTTAACTAACTTTAACACACTTATCTAGCTGGAAGGATAAAGGGGGCCATATGAAAATTAGAGCCCTCAAAACTTTTTTTTTTTTTCTTACTTTCAGGTTAGTTTACCCTCCTCCCCATCTTTACTTTCTCTTCTAGGAGATGCTGGAGTAGTGTGTTTCCCTCCTAGTCTGGTACCACCACTATTCCAGAATGTTGTTGAAATAAGGGGACCACTGGTATCCTTGACATGAACTCATTGCTATTGATGGTGTTTTGTATACCAAGACTCAGGGCAGAAGCAAGAAGACAGTTCGCTTCTGGATAGCTAGGCACCCAGCAAATACAATCAGCGTTAACAGTTTAACTCACTTATAAATTACTAAATATTATCAGTTAATAAAAACAGCTACTATTACCACAATGCTTCTTTGAATGAATTTTTATTGAGCACCCTCAACCTGCCAGGCAACTGTGCACTGTGAATACAATGATGAAAAACACTAAGCAAAGATGACTTCTTGCTTTGGAAAGTTTATAATGCAGTTGGGAGCCATATATTAATCAAAGAAATGCATAAATGTAAAACTACAACCATGTTAAGTGCTAAAACATAAACATACATGTTTCTGAATGTTTTTCTCCAGAATTATATATGGGTTGAGGGAAAATTAGGAATATTGGTGATTATTTAAAAGATTTTCATTGTGGGGCTGGGGTTGTGGCTCGGCAGGAGAGCTCTTGACTCGCATGCATGAGGCACTGGGTTCAAGCCTCAGCACCACATTAAATAAGTAAAAAAAATATTGTGTCCATCTACAATTAAAAAAAAGATTTTCGGGCTGGGGTTATGGCTCAGTGGTAGCGTGCTCGTCTAGCATGCGTGAGGCACTGGGTTCGATCCTCAGCACCACATATAAATAAAATAAAGATATTCTGTCCACCTATGACTAAAAAAATAAATATTAAAAAAAAAAAAAAAAAAAAAAAGATTTTCATGTAAGTTCAATGCTTAGCTTATCAATGAGTATTATCGTTGTATACACAATTTTAGTTAAAAATTACATAAACATTATTGCAAAATTAAACTCTAAAGAAGAAATGTGCTCACAATCCCAAACTATTTCTGTGTGTCTATATTCTCACAGAAAGTATTAATAAATGAAGATTCTAGTTAAGTTCTCATTCTGGACCTGGTAGGTAAGCTTTGTTAAAGTGAGGACAACCAAGATTTAGAAATATATTTTAAAAACAAAACAAACCACCTCAATTATGTTATAGGCTATTTTTTCTCTGAATGCTCCCCTACTTTAAAAACACACACACACACTTCCTATGCCTATTGAAGGCCTATGTGCTTTATGTCCACTCCCTACCCCATTACTCCCTATTCTTCCTCAGTCTGTGAAGCTAGCAATCTGTTAGACATATATGTTCTGGTATGCTGTTACCAAAATTGTAATCAATTTTTAATTTTTATTTTTTTAGAGATGAAGTAGTATGGGGTAAGGGGGGAATACTTTGATATATTACTCAGTAGTAGTAGCAGAAAGATAATTAAAGAGTATTATATGCCCTATACTAGAACAGCCATGAATAAGAGCAGGACAGTTTATAAAGCAGAAGTCTCCATTCACAAAGCAAAGGGTAATTTTTAATGAGTTATTTATATAACTTAGGTAAAATTAGGAGTTTGCCCACATTTAAATATAATTGCTAATCATTTGTTCCAAGTTCAGGGAGTCAGATAAGAATTATTCCTGATGTTTGTAGATATATGATACCATAAGCCACATGTAAAGATAAGGGCCCATTCCTTGCAGGTGCCTTGTCTCTAAATTGAAGCTTTATTCAGTACTGTGATAGTAGTAAATAAAAAGAAATATGCCCTACCTCTAGGTACCAGCTACAGGGTTAGATCTCTACTTTTCCTTTCACATGTCTTCTCTGGATGAGCTTCAAGCAAAGATTCCACTGATCAAAAAGGAAGAAGCCAGCAACACTTCCTGCACAGTCACAGAATCCTGAAAGTTCTCCCTCCGCTGGTTCAGGGCAGATACAAAGAATGCCATTCCTTCAAGTTAATGAATTCCTTTTCTAGAATTTTCAAGTGAGCATTCTAGAAAAAGCCCAAACTGATACCTTGCATAAACCCTTAAGTTATATAGATTAAAACTGTTATTAGAATTACTTCTGTTCTTTATAGATTTTGCTTCTCTTCCCATCAGTCTCCTATCCTAACCTAGAGAAAAAGATTCTGAATCCCTCTGAGTGGGAGTGAGGTTAAGAATTGGATATGATTAACTCCTCCCAACTCTTTCCCTAACCCCACAATCTTTCCCCCAAAAGAGGTGGAACTTACTAAATGAACACAAATGGGCATTTAAAATGTTTACATTCCCTAAATTCCTGTAGAAAACCTTATAGAATAGGGAGGGGGTTACTTCTATAAATCTCTTTGAAGCCTGCCTCAATTCAAGCTTTTCTGAAGGACACCCTTTTCAGTTAATCTGTGATTTCCAGGCCAGAAAAACGCACTGAACTCAGGTTTCAACCTAAAAAATGGGCTTAGAAATGTTACTCAGGATGGCCAGACCCTGTAAACATTTGGTGTTGAGATTGGGATAGTGATCATCTTCAAGGAAAACCACATATACACACACACCAATCCTGTAACAGTGAGGTAAAGCAACTTGCCCAAAATCATAGCAAGGCAAATGGCTGAGGCATATTTGAGGATCTAGCTCTCCAAATGTGCCCTTTTCTTTTCTTTTTAAATATTTTTTTAGTTGTAGATGGACACGATATCTTTATTTTACTTATTTATTTTTATGTGGTGCTGAGGATCGAACCCAGTGCCTCACGCATGCAAGGCAAGCGCTCTACCACTGAGCCACAATCCTAGCCCCTCAAATGTGCCCTTTTCATAACAGGAAGAATAGAGGCCAGGATGACTTCTAACTTGATAATACTTAGGTTCCAGAAAAATTAAATAGCCTCCAAAAACTCAATCTGTGAATTCTGCAGCTCTGTACATAGGGAAATGGGGGAAAAAGAATTCTGAGGATAAAAAAAGATTACTAATACTGCATTACCTTAGAGAAATAGATGTGCTAAGTCTCTGAAGCTTCTGTTGAGCCAGGTTACAAACTGCTGACAACAGGAATATCAGAAAGAAACTGGGACAGAGATTTAAAAAAAAAATCTGAGGACTGAGCTACCTGATTCCCAAAAGCACCCTAAACAAGTACCTGACTATCACTGGAGAGCTCAGTTCCCAGAAGAACCCAGGGAAAGCAACACAGGGTACATAACGAACTTCACAATAGGAAGATGTCAATACCAGACCACTGTTGCCTCTCGTTACAAATTTGGGCAGCATTAGTTCACATACTATATAACCTAACATTCTGGCATGAAGGAAGTAGTTCTGACAAGTAGAGAAACAATGGTTGGGGTAGGAGGGGATTAGACAATAAGGCAGGAGGGGTTCACTATTCTGGTTTTCCTTTGAAGTTAAAATGTGTGCAGTTTCAAAACAAAAATCCAGAAAGAAATGTGAGATTAATGCATATTTATTCCAAAAAATTAACACATTAAAAATGAAACTAAACTTGTCCAAGCCAACTCATAAATCCTTTAATCTTTTTAACAAAATGTACAACCCAAAACACCACACTATGGTGGAAATAACTTGGGAAAGGGAGAGGCAGAGAAAGGGATACATATAGTTTTGTAGAACAGAGAATGAGTCCAATCCCAAGACAGGTTTCAGATCTTCCACCTCTTCAGAACAGAAATGGCTGCTAAACAGTTTAATACAGATTTACTGATCACAATACAATAAGCAAAGGCCATTTCAAGCGAACCCCAATAACATTTGCTCCTGGCACTGAACCACGAATAAGCCTTACCGAATTGTTGATTTGTCATCTTCCAAAAGTGAGTCTGCCAGATTTTCTCCTTTTTACTGTGGCCATTTCCAAACAAGTTTGTGGGTTAGTAGGACCATCTCAAGCAAAGGCAACAGAGTAAGGGAAACATGGGAATTGACATGCCAATTAGGGAAGTAGACAGTAAACAAAAGGGCTACTCACGCTGCATTTCAAACAACGTTAAGGCAGACCCATCCAAATGGAAGCCTAAGAGATGAACAAGTCTTCCTTCATCAGTAAAAGTTTTCCATTTCAGCAAACTCTGGTGTTTCTCCCAGAGATTCATCAGCTGCCCAGATATTGGGTGGGAATACAATACAGCATTTGGAGAAGTCAGCTTTGTTTCCCTCCTCCCCAACATTCCAGAAATGGCAGTGTCAAAGCCAAAATACAATCAAAGCACACTATGTGGTGAGCCAGGATAGACATTTGACTTTAATGACAAAATAGGAGAAACAATTTGACCAAAAAGAACAAAAATTAACAGAAAACATTTTTTTACAGGTATGTATAGATGTTAATGCTTGATTTGTCCAATATTTTAAGGGGAAGGAAAGGAAAGGAGGCAAATTTTTTAACTTCCATAAACATTTACTGTAAGATGCTGACTCTTGATGTAGATTCCAAATGAGATTGCCAATTAGTCCTGGATTGTGTGGGCATCTGATTTCTAGAAGCCAATTTGATTCATCCACAAGTAGCCTTGGGTGGTTCATTCTTAGTCAGGAACACTGGATCCTGTGTGGTCCTGCATGGGATCAACTGCAGTTTCTTGTTCAGGCATTTCCTGAGTGCCTCCAACTACCTGCTCCCTTGAAGGGGATGCTGAAGCTGGAGTTTTTGCCAAATTCAAAGAGTTCTCATTGTCCTCATCTACTGCTATCTCTGTGATGGATACTTTCGGAATTTCTAGCTGTACTGGTCCCATCTCCAGGGATCTATGCGTAGGAGGGTCATTTGGATCAGAGAGTGGAGAACATATCTTCTCTTTTGCAACTCCAGATGTCCGAGTGACAAATTCAACAAGGTCTGGAAGGCAAGGAGATGGTCCAAGACCTGCAGGACTAATTGTTTTTGATTCCAATCTGAGTGACTCTTGCTTCTGCAATTGGGAAGTTTCTTCTGCCTCCTCAGGTAACATTCCTCCTGCCAATAGATCAAGGGCCTGATGTGTTCCCTCTAGGCCCAAGCCATGGTCAACGTTTTCTATAGGAAAACCAGTTTTCAAAATGTTAGGAGTGATCTTCCCACTTCTGAGATTAGATGAATTATGTTCAGTCTCTGTCTCAAAGTTAAGCACCAGGGTTTTGGGAGAATCTAATGGAAACCCAGAAAAAGATGGGATTGGTTCAAAGTCACTGGGGATAGAGGGTTTACACCCTGTAAGTGATACAGAATTTTCTTCACGTATTTTCTGAGATACAGCAGCTGGGGATCTATGTGCTGGGTCTACCTGAGAATTGCAGAAATCAACATGCATATTCCCCAGATTTCCCAGGACAGCAAGCTTCTCTACCTTTAAATTTGTAGTTTCAAAGTCTTCTAAGTTGTTGCTTTCTATTGTCACTGTTAATTCTGGATGGACATCCTGCAGCTCCATAGCTTCCACTTCTGGTTTCTCTAGACTCTGCCACATCTCTGGTCTTTTCTTGTTCTCATCCCAAACAGCCAGATCACAGATTATTTTACCTTGAAAATCTTTTGATCTTTCTCTCTTGAGTTTGAGGCTTCTGCACCTAGAAGTTCTGGAAACTGCACCTGGAGCTGAATTTTCTAACCACTCTTCACTACCAGCTGAAACTCCTTGTTCCTGAGGACTATCTGATAAATACATATTTGATCTGTCAGGGGACTGAAGCAGCAATTCTGAGGCAGAAGTTTTTCCAGGTATATCCTGTGGGTTCTGGAGTAAAGACCTAGTTTCTGATGTAAATGAGTCTATTTTTGACTTTGTGGAAGACAGAGTCTGTGCACTTACTTCAATTACTACTTTACTTAGAGTTTCATGTCCTGTCATCAGTTTCTTAGACTGTTCAGTCTCTTTGTCAATCACTAGCAACTTGGGCTGCTCTACTTCTATCTCCTGCATGTAGCTATTCCCATGGTTCAAATTAGAATCTTCTATGCTGTGGCACCCAACGTTGACACTTGCTCCCTCTTTAACTGCTACCCTTCCTTTTAGTTCATTGTTTGACTCTACCACACTTTCTCCACAATCTTCAGTTTGATGAAACTCCTGGCTTTCCTTATCTTTGTTACCAGAGTCTCTGAGGTGAATTTTTATCAACTTCCGAGATGTCTTGGTATGGCAGTGTATATCTGACAGTTGAGGAGCTGGGTCTATTTCAGGTGGCCCCGGCTCTTCTAGGTCAAGATTGATTTTCCACTCTGGATACACATCCCTATCAGTGTCACTCTGGAAGGAGCTAGAAGTCCACATGGCCAAAGTATCTGTCTTTGGGGTAATAGTTTCATAAGGCCTGTTTTGGCACAATCTTGTCAGAGGCTGTAAGAAGCCATAGCTGTTGCCTCTGCTTTTTGGGTCTGCATGTTCTACAACTGCCCACTTCCCTACTGACACTAGAGTTTTTGCAATGGGATTTTCAGAGTTGCTGACAATAGAAGCAGTGACCAAACCCTCTTGGGATGCACTGCTGTTCAAAGTAGAAGTATCTGAACTTTCAATTTTAGAGAGGTTGCTATTTTCCCCATTGGTCAATGAACCACCACTCAGCTTGGTCTCAGGGGTTCCCTTTCCACCACTACTATAGAATATGTCATATAGGTCCTTAGCATTTGCTGTAGCTAAGCATGAATTTCGCTTCTCCAATTTTTTGGCTTGTTCACTGAACACACTTGAGAGGGGTGGTGGAGGACGTACCAACACAGAGAACAGGGTCTGGTCTTGGTCACTCTCACTCACCCCAGGAGCTGTCTCATCCGATGGAATGGCAGATGGCTGTGCTGAAGCTATGATGGCTACAGGCACCACTGGGTTCAAAATGTTAGAACCCAGAAAGCCAGGACTTAGAGTCTGAGATATAAATGAGTTAGATTTTATGGGAGCCAAGACAGCATTTGCTTGGGCAGGAGATGAAGCAGCTGGATGAGGTATAACTGGAGGAGGTGGAGGAGGAGGAGGTGGTGGTGGTGGTGGTGGAGGAGGTGGAGGTGGAGGAGGTGGCAACATTTGCTCAGGTATATGGGATGGCTCAATCTTTTCAGCCAACACCATTTTTTCCTCTGGAGACCCTTTTAGAATCACCTCTTCTCCTCCAAAAGCTTTAGAGATGATGTCTGGAGGCAAGAGGAGATCAGCTGAAGATTCTTTAACCACTGGCAGTGGTTTAGCAGTGGTTCCAGAGGACTTGATAGACAGAAAGGTATTAAGAGGAGCAGGCTTGCTAACTGTAGCTGAACCTGATTTGCGGAGTACCGTGGATGGAATAGGCAAGTTGGGTCGGATCTTAGTCTGTGTTGAAGTTGTCACGACAGGCATCCAGGGGCTGGTATGTGCAACAACAGTTTTCCCAGAGAGCTTAATTTTGATGGGTTTTGCCTTCCCAGCTTCAGCTTTGCTATCTTCTTTGTCCTTACTGCTTTCCATAATCTCTTCCTTAAGGATATTTGAGGCTACCACTGAACTTTTTTCCTCTTCTTTTTCTTGCTTCTTCCAACTGAACTTCCCAAAAGATGATGATGTTGGTGATTCCTTCTTTACCTCTTCTTTTAACTGGAGTTTGATACTAGTACTTTTTTTATTTTCAGCTTTTTCAGGGGAGTTCCCACCCTCAGGGAGTTGGTCTTCTAATTCCACAGAGACCTTATCATCTTCCTTTGCTTCTTTCACAACTTTTGCCTTTTTTTCTTTCCTTTCCTCCTTTGGTTTCTCACTAAGTTTGCGCTTTAGCTCATTTTGCCGTCGCCTTTCTGTCTCTAGAACCACAGCCAAGCCAGCCTGGCGGTCCAGATTCCGTCGCTCTTCATACAATGGGTTTTCATCCACATATTTCTGTGAAAAGAAATGAAAAAGGCTCAACAACTGGTCAAAATACTGAAAGGGAGAAAAATCTTGGCCCTGCCATTGTTACAATTCACTTAGAAAAAATCCCTATAGTAAACTTTTCAAGGATATTAATGATTTTGTTGCATCTCTCACTAAGATTGAGGAGAACATCCTATTGGTTATATGGAATTTAAAGTGTTAATAACTATCTCTAACTCCAAAGTCTGACAAAGTCAAAAGAATTACTTCAGAAAAGTGGGAAGCTCTATAAAGTACTACAAACCTTGTATTTCTCATTGTGTTGGTGACCTTTCACATGTTGCTCTCCAGAAATTGGATCCCCAAAAAATTCCTCACAAAGCTGGCAATAAAACCCAGTGATGGGAATCAGAAACTCGGAGCCTGAAAGAAATAGAAGAAAGTTAAGGAAATAAGTCTTTTCCACTAAAAGAAATCCCACCATCCCTTTGCAGTAAAATAATTATGATAAAAGGACCTTACCCACTTTGGAGTCAGAAGACGCATTTAGATGGATCCCAAGGGCATAGTCTTCCCAACCTAAGGCTTGAGCTCTTGACCTCTATTCCTTCTATCTCTTGGGGGCACTAACTGGTTAATTCAGGATTCTTCTGTGGTAGAACCATTCCTGTTACTGATTCTCCTCAAATTCTAACTAGCACTAAGTATCTTATGAGATTTAAAAACTATAGTCCCAAACAGTCCACTAGCATGTATATGAGGATCTCTCCTGTTGGGATTAATTGCTCAAGAAACAATTTCCCATAGATCTAAAGAATGTAGTGGCAGCACTACTTGTAAAGTTTAAGAAACTGAAAAGCTTAAAGACCAAGAAACTTTACTTCTTGATTTACCCCTTAATAGTAACACCTCATCATATTTTATAGTTCTTAGTTGAAAAGGCAGTTAAATCAGCTCTTACTGTCCTTTATAAATGGATTTCAAATATTTTACTAAATAAGTCGATGACAAATATAGTTGTTCTGCTATACTTTAAGTGCTAAGTACGCAATTAACATCTGTTCATTGAATTCTGGTCACACAAGTAGAGATCATTGTCTTATAGATGTCTTTATATCTTGAAGACCTAGTATAATGTTTTGCACACAGAAGGTATTCTTACAGATTTGTTAAAAGGAATGTCCATGACCCATGCTATGCTGCTTCCTAGCACTTTAGTTCAGGGATACCTCTTTGTTGGCTGAATGTAAGGAAACCAAAAAAGAGGTAGGGAGGAAACCCACCTTTTGCAGGAACAGTTATCTTGTCAGTGCGTTTTACAGCATCTTGCTTGGCCTCACTCTGGGTCTTTGAAGCCCAAGGTCTGTTGTAGGGATCCAGTGTCTATTTGCAAGAGGCAGAGGCGCTCACACAACAGCACTAAAAACTCAATGACCCACTTTTCTCTTTCTTTTTTCCCCTACGCATAAGACCAGGGAACCAGAAGCCCCTAGCCTCCCCACCTCCACCCACCCCCTCTGCCAACTGTTTAATCGGAATTCACCTGTGGAAAAGGTAAACACATGTTAGAGCAAGTACTAAAAACAGATAAAATGAAACAAAAAATCACATACTCAAGGAATCAAAAGAGGCAGAAGCCTCACTTACACTTGTTATGGTGTTTAGTCATAGGCAGGTCCCCTGGACTGAGCCCTGGGGATGGTGTCTCCTTTGTTGGTACCTCTTGGCTCTTCAGATTGGGGCTCCTGCCCATGAGCATGGTTCATTTTCCAGCTTTGTAATACAGATGGGGGCATACAAATTGAAGGGCAATGAGGGTAACAGAGGAAACAGAAGACAGGATACCTACCTGTGTGTGCTTCTTATTGTGCATATGGGTGAAGAAGTCAAACATGGTCCCACAGATGGTATTGCAGTCTTTGCACCAGTGATTGCCAGCATCATAATACTCATAAGCAGCAATGGGCTGATCAGACTGCTTAGCAGCTGGCTGGGGGCTTTCGGCAGGCTTAGGGCTCTTAATATGGGACTTTTCATTGTTTACTTTTGATTCCTAGAAGGAGAAAACCTGCACTTAAAAATAATTCAAGGTAGTCTGGATTTGTCTTCTCTTAGAAAAATCAAGTAGTTAGTTGTAGTAATAGAAATAAGGTTATACGACCATATTTCCAGTGCCTAAAAGGTTATACAAACTGGGGAGAACCCCAAGGGAATCTGTCTCCCAAGGCTCAAAGAGAACTAATTAGAATCCATAGTTCTATCACATCACAAAAAATAAAGCATGATGGCAATATAGTAGCTTACTTCTCCTTAAATATCTCTAAAATACCCCCAAAATTGTGGAACCATCAGCCCCCCTCTGGGGAGGAGAACTGTAGAACAAGTGGAGGAGTCGTCTTTTCATTGTATACCTTTTGGTAGATAATCAACCTGTTACCTACACAACCAAATACACTAGTTCAATTTTAAAATCATAGTGACAACTAGAGAGGGAAGAAAAACCAAAATGGAAAAGGTAACTGACAGGTGAAGTAAAGTAAATGAAGATAATAGGTGATAGTGAACTCACTTATCACATGCATCTTGTTATAAAAAACTGGAGTAGGGCTGATGTTGTGCATAGACAAAGCAGAATGTCAGGGCTAGTGGTGTAGCTCAGTGGTAGAGTTCTTGCCTAGCATATGTGAGGCACTGGGTTCAATTCTTAGCACCACGTAAAAATAAATGAAAAAAATAAAAGTATTGTGTCAATCTACAACTAAAAATATTTTTTTTAAAAAAGCAGACTGTCATTTACGTGAGATGACTTAAAGGAATCTGGGTAAAATATTCCTAACTGCAGAAAGGTCACCATTAGAATTTAACACGTTTTTTAAAAAACAGCAATGTTTAAATTAAAAAGCTGCAAATAATTCTTTTTTATCATTTTCTTCAAAAAAAAAAAAAAAAAGAATTTAACACGTTTGAGTTAACACAAATTCTCTTCTAAAACATAACTCCCAGCCAGGCATGGTGGTGTACACCTGTAATTCCAGCAACTTGGGAGGCTGAGGCACTAGGATCACAAGTTCAAGGCCAGACTTGGCAATTTACCAAGACCTTCCCTAAAAATATTTTTTAAGAAGGGCTGGGGATATAGCTCAATGGTAAAGTGCCCCTGGGTTCAATCCTCAGTACCACAAAAACAAAAACAAAAAAACTTCCCAATTTTAAATTATCATTAGTACTATAATATGAATTAGTCACCAAGCTGGGATGATAGCATTCAGGAAATGAGAATTTTGGTTATTGTTGGGACATAAGGTATAGAAAAAAAGATAATTTTGTAGTGGAGAGAATTAAGTATGGATGGGCTTCTACAGTGGACAAAATAAGGGAAGTGGGTACCTGCAATTCTGGTTGGTGAAGAGAAAACAGGAGATAGAGAAAGGGAAAAAAATGAGGCCTTCAAAGATAATCTTTCCCTATCAGAGTCCTATTCAAAAGTCCCTAAAGAGATCACACTCAGTGGTAGGGAATGGGAGAGTTTCTATACTGCTGGGGAGTATTAATTGGTAAGATCTCTGGAAGACAATCTGAGAATACATACTACATACCTCAAAATGATGGGGCTGGAGTGGCACCCCAATGGTAGAACACTTGCCTAGCATGCATGAGCCCCTGGGTTCCATCCCCAGTTCAATTAAAAAAAAAATTCTGTACATCCTTTGACCCAGCAATTCCACTCCTTGACATTTATCTTAAGGAAATTATTATGTCAAAAAAAGGTGATTTGATTGGTCAAATACATTTTGCTCTCCATAAAACAACGACATGGGGCTGGGGTTATGGCGCAGTGGTAGCATGCTCGCCTAGCACGCATGAGGCACTGGGTTCGATCCTCAGCACCACATAAAAAATAAAATAAAGATATTCTGTCCACCTACAACTAAAAAAATAAATATTAAAAAAAAAACAAAGACAATAAAAAATAAAGTTATTAAAAATTATATTATAGAGGTAAATTTACTGACATAGAGATACATTCATACCATACCGAGAAAGGTAACAAAATACACTTGAATAATCAAAAAAGATATATAAGGTGTGGGATTGCACGTCAGTAGCACTTGACTAGCACATATGAGGCACTCTGTTCAATCCTTAGCACCACACAAAAATAAACAAATACAATAAAGGTATTGTGTCCATCCACAAATAAAAAAAAATTTTTTTAAAAGATATGTAAACAGGTGTAGAATGTTATGTCACTTTATTCAAGACACCTCCTCTAACCACTGTATACCCCTTAACTTGCATTCTTTTTTTAGGCATCTGTCATTACCTAACATGCACTTGTTTATTTATCATCTATCTTTTCCCATTTCATTAGAATATGAATCCATATTGTTCCCTGCTATCCATCCCATATTTAGATTAATGCCTGACACTTTCACGGTGATTGGTAAGTATTTGTTAATTAAATTAATGAACAAAATAAGAATATTGGAGTAATAGACACTGAGGTATGCATAACTATCTCTAGGTAGATGGAATTATAGGCTTGTTTGTGTATATAATTTTCTGAAATAAAGAGAAAGCGTGAGAAAATCTCAAACCAACCATACTTTTTTTTTTTTTCGTACTGGGGATTGAATCCAGGGGCATTCAACCACTGAGGCATATCCCCACCCCTTTTTTGTATTTTATTTAGAGACAGGGTCCTGCTAAGTTGCTTAGGGCCTCACAAAATTGCTGAGGATGGCTCTGTACTCATGATCCTCCTGTGCCACTGAGATTAAAGGTGTGTACCACCATACCTGGCTCCAACTAAACATTTTGAAGAGTAGCAAAAAGCTGAGGATATAGCTCAGTGGGAGAGTGCCTGCTTAGTATGCAGAAGGCCCTGGGTTTGATCACTGGCATCTCAAAGAGAAAGAGAGTGAGAGAGACAGGCAGATAAAGAAGAAAAACAAAGGACAAATAGGAAAGTCTGTAAGTGCAACCATTCCTTACTGATGATATGAAAGCTTGATTCTAACATATCCCTGGTTAGCTTCAGAGAACATATTTACCCAAATTAAGATAACAGATGGGCTGGGGTTGTAGCTCAGTGGTAGAGCACTTGCCTATCATGTGTGAGGCATTGGGTTCAATCCTCAGCACCACATAAAAACAAATAAATAAAATAAAGATATTGTGTATATCTACAACTTAAAAAAAAAAAAGATAATGGACTACCATAGGGTTCTTCATAGAAGAAGAAGTGTATGTTGAGGTGTAGGAAAGAGGATATTTTATACCTCTTCATCATAGAAGCCTAATGCTGAAGACAACCACAAAGGGCCAGAACTTTTAAGATCTTCTCCCATCAAACGCCATGGACTCAAGCTCCAGGTATAAGCCAGGCGTGATGGCGCACACCTGTAATCCCAGCACTTTGGGAGGATGAGACAGGAGAATCACGAGTTCAAAATCAGCCTCAGCAATGGCAAGGTGCTAATAAGCAACTCAGTGAGACCCTGTCTCTAAATTAAAAAATATAAAAAATAGGGCTGGGGATGTGGCTCAGTAGTCGAGTACCACTGAGTTCAATCCCCAGTACCAAAAAAAGAAAAAAAAAAATCCAGGTATAAAGAGATTATAGTCCTACCTGAGAAAGACCACTCTTCCAGGAAGACAGAGAAATTAGAATTTGGTTGATAACACAGAATGCCCTCTTTCTTACACCTCAACATTAACTCATTACCTACTATAGACATACTGGATGCTATGGGGAACACAAAAATAAATGTTATACCTTTTTTTAAAATATTTTTTTTAGTTGTAGATGGACACAATATCTTTATTTATTTATTTTTATGTGGTGCTGAGGATCGAACCCAGTACCTCACACATGTGAGGCAAGTGCTCTACCACTGTGCCACAATCCCAGCCCCAAGTTATACTCTTTTACCCTCAACAAGCTCTCATTTAGTGGAGGAACCAGACATAAGAATAGTCTTTAGCCAGGCACAGTGGGGCACACCTGTAATCCCAGCAATTTGGGAGACTGAGGTAGGAGGATCGCAAGTTCAAGATCACCTTCAGCAAATTAGTGAAGCCCTTAAAGCAACTTATTGAGACCCTGTCTCAAAATAAACAATAAGGCGCGGTGGCTCAAGCCTATAATCCCAGCACTTAGGGAGGCTGAGACAGGAGAATCGCGAGTTCAAAGCCAGCCTCAGCAACGGCGAGGCGCTAAGCACCTCAGTGAGACACTGTCTCTACATAAAACACAAAATAGGTCTGGGGATGTGGTTCAGTGGTTGAGTGCCCCTGAGTTCAATCTCCAGTACCAAATAAATAAATAAATAAATAAATAAAATAAAATAAAATAAAAAAGGCTGAGAATGTAGCTTAGTAGTAAAGTGTCCCTTGGTTAAATCTCTGTTACCCAAAACAAAACAAAAACAGTCTTTAAATAAGACAGAATGAAAAAAATCTTACAAAGAAACATGTAAGGATTAGAGATAGAGCTCAGTGGTAGAGTGCTTACCTAGCATCTATAATGCCCTGGGTTCAATCCAAAGGAAGGAATGAAGGAGGAAGGGAGGGAGAAGTGGGAGGAAAAAGAGAAAAGGAAGAAAGAAGGGAAAGAGGGAAGGAGGGGAGGAGGGAAAAAGGAAGGAAGGAATATATTATGGGAAGGTAAAGAAGGGCTCAAACTAGGTGGAATTCTGACAATTCTTCATGGAGGAGGGATTATTCAAGTTGAGCCTTAATGGATGAGTGGATTTAGGAAAAAGATTATTCTTGGCTGAGAAGATTACTAATGCAAAGTCAGGGAGATGTAACAGCATAATGCACAACTGGAAAAGTAAGCAATCTGAGATGGTATGAGTATAAGATGTAGTGTGGTATTTCCTAAGTACTACTCATTACTATGTACCTGGCACTGAGCTATGTGCTAGGGACTATGCTGGAGAATGAGACAGATACAGCTCCTAATTCTCTTAACTTTCAAATCTAGCTGGGGGAACACATATAATTATATAATCACAACTATCATAAATGCTATGAAAGGAATTATAAATTATTATGAGAGTATATATTGGGTAAATTTAACAATCTGGGGAATTAGGGAAGGGAGTCAGAGAAGTAATTCAAGTAATGATCTGAAGGATGTACATGAGTTAGAAGAGAGGATAAAGAAAGAGTTGGGCTTGCATGGTAAATAAAGGGCAGTTGCAAAAGCATTAGAGTGGATTATATATTTGAGGAATTAAAAAGACTAGTAAATAAAGTATATTGAGCAAGAAGGAAAAGAAGCATGTGATGAAGCTGAAGATGTAAGTAAGGGAGTAAGCATCACAATCATTGGCTATATGTGGAGAAAATAAGAATGTGGCATTAAAAGGAAGAACTAAAGTTACCTGGATGGCAATGGAGATGGTAAGGTGAATGGAATTAGGATTTACTTTGGAAAAAAGAGTGCACAGAATTTGCAATTGATAGGGCAGTTAAAGAGTGGAAAGTACTAAGAATGCTTTTCAGATATTAGCATGAAAACTGTTGAATAGTGGTTCAATTCACTGAGAATGGGTAACACTAGACGAAGAAAATGTTGGAGGGAGGTTGAGTGCAGTCATTGATTTTAGGTTTAGGACACACTGAATTTGAAGTGCCTATGAGACAAAGAAGTAGAAATGGTGAGCTGTTAAAACACTAAGAATAGTGATTTGAACTCAAATATAAAACTGAAAGAAGTACATGGTATTTCAGCATAGAACTGGATAAATGGCTTGGGGAGAAAGAGTAGAATTCTGGAGAACTAGGCCAGGACTGAGCCCTGAAAAATTCACACAGCAGCACCCAATGCACTAGGAAAAAGTGTGACAGAAGCCAAGGGAAGAAAGTATTTACAGTAGATAGTGGTTCCCTGTGTCAAATGCTGTTAATTCCAAAACTGAAATGCATCCACTGGATTTAGCAACATGGTATAGCACCTTAAGTCAAACTGGAGTGAATTAACAAGAACATGGAAGGCCTTGAATACTAAGGATTCTGGATTCTACTTTGTGGGTAACAGGGAACTGCTGAAATTCCACAATCTGATCTAGACTTCATGAAAATGATTCTAGGGTTGGGGTTGTAGCTCAATGGTAGAGCACTTGCCTTGCACATATGAGGCACTGAGTTCAATCCTCAGCATCACATAAAAATAAAAAAAAAGATCTACTTTCAAAGTCTGGGGTTGTGGCTCAGTAGTAGAGTGCTCACCTAGCATGCGAGGCACTGGGTTTGATCCTTAGCACCACATAAAAATAAATAAAAAATAAAGGTATTGTATCCATCTACAACTAAAAAATAAATAAATAAAAAGAAAATGATTCTAATAAGAGTTAAGAATAGGTTAAAAGATAAAGTTAAGAAAATGTTAGAAAGCCTCTGTAGGAGTCTATGAGAAAAAAAGATATAATAGAAATGGAACAGTTATTACCTTGTTATTAGAGGAAGAATTTGAGGATGACAGCACTTTTTCTGGGCTCTTAGATTTTTCTACTTTCCCAGCCTTTTCTGTAGGCTCTTTACTATCATTATAAGATTTCTGGGATTTATCAAAAATGTTAATTCCCAAGATCTGAGCCACTTTGTCCAGTTCAGATTGCTTCTTTTCTGCCTCTTCTGCCTCTTGTCGTAGCTCTGCAATGTCCTTCATGATGTTGTCCTGAAGGCGACTCACCTCCACCAGAAGTGGGTCTTTGTGACCATCCTTTTCCCTTCGTTTCTTGCGCAACATTTCCCCTGAGTTGTCAAATGTCAACAGGAAGAAACAGGGGAAATAAATTAAGACGAGTCATTTTTAACTTATAAGTAGTAATCTATCAGTGCATTATGATTGCAAAAATCACTCCTCACAAGAGCTTCTAAGAGAGCCGGGCATGGTGGTGCAAGCCTGTAATCCCAGCACTTAGGGAGGCTGAGACAGGAGAATCGCGAGTTCAAAGCCACTCTCATGGCAATGTGGCTCAGTGGTCAAATGCCCCTGAGTTCAATCTTCAGTACAAAAAAAAAAAAGCTTCTAATAGTAAATAAATAAGATTTTCCTTCCACAAGGGCTGGCTTAGGTGAAGCTTCTATAAAGGTGAAGGATAGATTATTTTTTCTGTAGATGTAATTAGCTAAGATCTATGGATAGGCTTCAGGGGCACCATGAACTCCCTAAACATAATATATGAGTTTATATGCTTGTGTAGAAGAAAATTAATAAATGTATAACTATGAATATAGCAGTCTCCTCTCTTCATAGAGTCAGAGAATTATTCAGAGGGTAAAAATCACTCAAAGACACATGTTTGACTTTATTTAAGGATACCTTACCAATCTCTATACTGCGTTCTAGGTTTCACCTCAGGTTCACCTAACGTTATTTCCTATTCCATCTGCAGGTCCTCATGGATTAAACCTCATAGGATAATTAACTTTCTAATGCCTAAGCAACACAAACTATTCTCCTATTCTCTGTTCTTTCATACCATCAAGCTGCATTATTCAGAAGTCTTGTGAAATTCTTTCCTTATTACGTATGTGAATTCCTAAAAGCACAGAAGAAATGGAATCAAAAGTAAGGCATCATGAAATATCATGCTCAAAAAATGATAAGACCATATTAAAAGGATACTGAAGCCGGGCGCAGTGGCGCATACCTGTAATCAGCACTTTGGGAGGCTGAGACAGGAGAATCATGAGTTCAAAGCCAGCCTCAGCAACAGCGAGGCATTAATCAACTCAGTGAGACCCTGTCTCTAAATAAAACACAAAATAGGGCTGGGGATGTGGCTCAATGGTTGAGTATTCCTGAGTTCAATCCCTGGTACCAAAAAAAAAAAAAAAAAAAAAGACACTGAAGCCAACTCAAAGGAGCTCCACTAGCTAAATTTGAGACAATTTGAGCATGAAAATAACAATAATGAAAAGGTATAACTACTACCACTGAATGAAGAATCTATGAATTCACATTGATAGTAAGTGAATAAACAAATGGGTATGGGGGTAAAGTTCCTCCTTACGGTAGAAAGCCAATTAGTAAAAGTAGGAGTGATGAAATTAGAAAGTCACTATTTAGCCTAATGCAGTGGTACATAAATGTAAACCCAGCTAATGGAGAGACTGAGGTAGGAGGATTGTAAGTTCAAGGCCGGCCTGGGCAACTTATCAAGAGCCTATCCCCAACCTAAAATTTTAAAAAACGGCTGGGGATAGAGCTCAGAGGCAAATGCTACTGAGTTCAATCCCTAGTACCACCAGAAAAACAACTAATAAATCACTATTGCAGGCAAAAAATCATCACTGAATGACAAAATTAGTGGGTAGAAGTTTGAAGAGCAACTGAATATTTATATAATCTCAAAGTACTTCCCTATATTTATTAATATCTAATACAGAAGATACTACAAAATGTTATTGTGGAGAAACCTGGAAGACATCACCTTAACCAAATAATCAAAGTTACCACCACCACTAATGTGATAACACCTGATGAGAACTTGGCATCACTTTTGTAATGTTTGTCCCAAAAATGAGTAATCCAAAGTTAATCATAAGGAAACATCAGAAAAACCAAAATTCAGACATTCTACAAAATATGTGACCGCCGGGCACAGTAGCTCACGCCTATAATCCCAGCACTTTGGGAGGCTGAGACAGGAGAATCTCGAGTTCAAAGCCAGCCTCAGCAATTGGCAAGGCACTTAGCAACTCAGTGAGACCCTGTCTCTACATAAAAACACAAAATAGGGCTGGGGATGTGGCTCAATGGTCAAGTGTCCCTGAGTTCAATCCCCAGTACCCCCCAAAAAAAGTGACTCTTCTAAAAAATCAATGTTATGAAACACAATGTTATGAAACACAGACTTGGGAACTATATCTACAACTCACTGTAAGGGTTCAGATAAAACTATACACACACACAGAAATAACAGAGCAAATGTAGTAAGATATTAATAATCTGGGAAAACAGTACCTGAGAATTCTTTGTACTGTTACTGCAACTTTTCTCTAGGTCTACGTTAATAATAATAATAATTTGTGTGTGTGTGTGTGTGGTGCTGGGGACAGAATCCCAGGCCTTATGCATGATAGGCAAGTGTTTTGCCAATGAGCCACATCCCCCAGCTCCCCCCCTTTAAATGTTTTTAGTTATAGATGGACACAGTACCTTTGTGGGTTTGTTTTTTTTTTTAATGTGATGCTGAGGATAGAACCCAGTGCCTCACATGTGCTAGGCAAGAGTTCTACCACTGAGCCACAACCCCAGCCTCCACCAGCCCTTTTTTAAAAAAGAATTTTTAAAAGCCAGACTTCGAGTCACTGAACCTGAAACTAACAATACCTCTCCACTTGGTTCTCCTACTAAAGTTGAAAAGCAGTCATGCCAAGGAGCTGCCTGATACCTTGTTGTTTATGAAGCCGCTCCAACTCAGTCCTGAGATAGTACATTTTTTTCTGGCGGGCCTCCCGGTCACTCTTTAGTTTTTCCCTCTCTTCAATAACCTGCAAAGTACAAAGTACCACTGGATGGTAAGAGAGTCCCTCAGCTTCCAACATCCTCCCTTTTCTATTGTTCTCTTTCAGAAAGCCATGTGCTATATATCTTAAGCTAAGGATCAAATACCTGTACACAGTTCTGATTATGTAGTCAACCCCAGAATAGCATTATCCTTCTTTTTAGAACTATACTACCCAGAAAGAATTCTTTTTATGCAAGAGACAGCTAGAGTCACTGACAGCAACTACTGGACAGTGGTTCTGAGCACAAAAGGAACCAGGAAGAAGGAAACTAGCATTTATGGGTGCTTTACGTATTTCATATTATTTAATCCTCACATTTTTTCTATTTTAAGAAAACTGAGGTGGCGCAAGATTAAGTAACTTACCCAAAGTCACAGAGAGTAGATTAAAAAAAAAAAAAAGATATACTTGCCCTCAACCTCATGTTTCAATCACATTACTACCACCTAATGGAAAAAAACAAATACGGCTTAGTCTTTAATAGGCCAGTGAGAAAAACCTATGAATTATCAGCCGTGACTAAAGTGCTAACTCTTGAAAAATAAAGGGAAAGTGTTCAGTCTCCAAACACATGTCTCTGAAGTCTTAAGTTTTGTATTTGTTGAACCTATTCCCCTTTCCCAAAAGAACTCAATAAACCTAAAGGCTGAAGTTCAGGGTATCTAACTAACTACAACAGAAAATTAAGAGGAAGTATTTTGTTTTCTAAGAATTAGCTAATTTTTTTTTTAAACTGGAGAAAAAATGAGAATATGGAAGACTTCAAGGCTCCCAGCTCCTATCCTCAGTGTTCTAAGACCATTATTATATACCAAAAAATAAACATTTAGAAGTCAGGCGGGTGCAGTGGCACATGCCTGTGATCCCAGCAACTCAGGAGGCTGAGGCACACCTGCAAGCTCAAGGCCATCCTCAGCAATTTAGTGAGCCCCTAAGCAACTTGGGGGGGGGTATCTATCAGTCACAGTGACCAATGGCCACTTTTTGTTTAGTTATAATGACAAAACATGTGAGAGTAAATCAAAGGGACTATATATATATTACTTAGGATGATGACAGCAACATCCAAAGGAGTTGGAATGGCCTTATAAGTTTTCAGCCCCCTCTAAATGACAAATTTTATGTTAAAACAGAAAACTTGGACATGGGATACCCAAAGCTAATATTTACCTTCTGCTTCTGGGAGGCACGGTTCTTTTCATCAGAGATCTTCTCTGGATTATATCTTATGAGCGATGGAATAGACACCTGGACAGGCACTTGGGCAGTAGGAATTTGGCCTAGCACTGACTCCTCCTGTTTTGGCTTATCAGGAGTCACAGTGGGGATCACACGAAGATTGGGACGGCTACGAGTAGCTTGTTTGGTTATTGGCATTATTCTGTGGGGTTCAGGTAGAGGGTGGTTTGATGGTTGAGAAGCAGGGTACATGGGCCATCTTGAAGCTGCATATGCCATGTAGTGCCTATAGGCATCAAAGGAGGCAGGGGGGATGGCAGGTCCCTGGTAGTTTGGAGGTATTCGAGCTGCAGCAAACTGGGAGGTCCTTGGCATATGAAATTGAGATAAAGAAGCAGAGTGTGGAAGTCTAATTGGGGTAGATGGGGCTGATGGTAACATGCACCTGACTGCAACAGATGACTGAAACCCACTGCCAACCATGTCTGGTCCTGAAATACGACTCACTGGATGGTCAGACTTTAGGAATGGAGGGCTATTTTTTGTGAGCAGGTAAGGATCCACAGGGGAGGCTGGGTGTGGATGGGACACTTCTGGGGAGTGAGTATTGCTATGGTGTGCCTCCCTGCTCTCTAGTCTGTGGGGATCTGAGGAGCGCCGATCAGCTGAGAAACGGTGATCCACTGAGGAGCGATCAGATGAAAAGTGTCGGTCAACAGAGGAACGGCGGTCAGCTGAGGAGCGTGATGATGGCTTTTTGCCATGAAGTCGTTCCTGGGTGCGTGCAGCCAATTTACTAATCTCTGCTACTCCAATATCCAGCCCTATGGTCTTAAGCAAGTCATGAATCTTGGCATATTCTGGATTGGTATCTTCCAGTGATTCTAGTTTTATAGCTGGAGGCGAAGAGGACAAGGAGCTTGCCTTCTGCCGCACAACTTCACTCTCAGAACCCGCAAGGCTCTTTGGTGGGGATTCCACCTTTAAGTCTTCTTCTTCATCCCCATAGAGAAATTTCTCCTCATCCTCAATGTCAGGAAAGCTACGTCGTCTTTTTTCCTGTGTATTGGTAGAATCAGCCAACATGCTCAGAATGCGAGAAAAACCACTGCCATCCTGGCTAGCTCTCTCATGGGGGAGTAACAAATCTGTATGTCGCTCAGGTCCCTCAGATTTCAAATCCAATTTCTCCTTGCGACACAGAAAACTTCCAAACTTTTCTCTTAGAGGACTGCTGTCTTTGGGCAGCCCAGGGAGGGCACCCCATTGGTAGAGACTACCAGGAGATTCCTTCAGGGCAGTCTCCACTGTAGTTCCCTTGTTTTCAATCTCTGAGGCAAAAGCAGCAATAGCACCACTTAGTGGAAGAGATGAGTGTCCAGAGTAAAGAGTGTGATCCTGATTGGAGCTGGTACTACTGGAAAAACTCTCAAGCTGCAAAGATAAACAGTTGTATTTAGCTTCTATGCAGAATCTCAGAACCATAGTAATTGAGATAAATACTTAAAAACTTTGTTCTTCCTGAATTAAAAGGGAGATATAAGTATAGATAAAAGGAGTATAAACTGGGCATGGTGGCACATGCCTATAATCCCAGCGACTATGGAGGCTGAGGCAGGAGGATTACAAGTTCAAAGCCAACCTCAGCAACTTAGCAAGGCCCTAAGCAAATTAGTGAGACCCTGTGTCAAAATAAAAATAAAAAGGGCTGGGGATGTGGCTCAGTGGTTAAATACCTGGGTTCAATCCCCAGAACCAAACCAAACCAATAAAAAGAGTATGCTTAGCCAAGTTCAAGATTTGGGTCCACATATCTTCAGATATCGCTGCTGTAATTAGAAGAAACAGGAAATTAGGCATATTGGATGGAATCTTCACCTTTGCCCATTTGTTTTGGTCTTTATCAAGGAATTTGAATTCAAAAAGATTTGAGATCCCCTAGCTTGTTTTCATTTCTATGGATGCTCAAAGAAAAAAACATATACAATAACTGGTCAGGCTCTCCTTGCTTCTTTTTTTGGGGGGCGAGTACCAAGGACTGAACTCGGGTACTCGAACACTGAGCCACATCCCCAGCCCTATTTTGGATTTTATTTAGAGACAGGGTCTCACTGAATGGCTTAGCGCCTTGCCATTGCTGAGGCTGGCTTTGAACTCGCAATTTTCCTGTCTCAGCCTCCCAAAGTGCTGGGATTACAGGCGTGCACCACCTCTCCCCTTGCTTTTTTTTTTTTTTTTTTTAAATATTTTTTTAGCTGTAGATGGACATAATGTCTTTATTTTATTGCTTTGTATGTGGTGCTGAGGATCGAACCCAGGGCCTCACGCATGCGAGGCAAGCGCTCTACCGCTGAGCTACAATCCCAGCCCCACTCTCCCCTTGCTTCTTAAGTGCTCTTTTGCACTTTTTCAGAAGCTTTTTGCTAAACTAGTGGTCTTGCCTGGTCATCTTTCCATAGGTTAACAAAAGATATCAAAAGTCAGAATGATGAAGTAGCTTGTCTAAAATTCACACAGTAAGCTGGTGGCAGAGGTAGGTCCAAAATCAGAATCACTTGATTTCTAGTCTACTGTCTCACAACTCATATATGTGCCTTCCCTCTAAAGAGAGATGAGGAAGCTGGCGTTGTGGCTCAGTGGTGAAGTGCTCACCTAGCATGCATGAGGCACTGGGTTTGATCCTCAGCACCACATAAAAATAAGTAAGTAGCCGGGCGCAGTGGCTCAAGCCTGTAATCCCAGCACTTAGGGAGGCTGAGACAGGAGAATCGCGAGTTCAAAGCCAGCCTCAGCAACAGCGAGGCACTAAACAACTCAGTGAGACCCTGTCTCTACATAAAACATGAAATTGTGCTGGGGATGTGGCTCAGTGGTCAAGTGCCCCTGAGTTCAATCCCCAGTACCAAAAAAAAAAAAAAAAAAAATAAGTAAAATAAAGGTATTGTGTCCATCTACAACTAATTACACACACACACACACACAATGTATAAAGAGAGATGAGAAGGAAATTCAGATCATCTCTTGCCACTGCCCTTCAAGCTCCATTTCCAAGAAACCCATTCAAAGATTCCTACAGTGTTATCAATTTAAGGAAAAGACTTTCAGTAGATACTCCCCAAAAAGTCTGTTTAAAAATCTTAAGAGAACAGAAGCCTCTATGGGTACATTATGAGACCTATAGTTTCATTTGAAGAATCCTAGAAGGTATTGCTAATAGGCATTTAACAATTTTGGTCCAGCATATATTACAAAGATACCATTAGGGACACAGATCCCAGAAAAGTACCCAGGCTTTAATATATTAAAGGAACTAGCAAGAGACCGTAGAAGAAATGCAACAGACCTGCACAGAAGGCTCCATGTCCACCTCAATCCGCTTCTTCAGAATGGACTTCTTAGGCATCAGAGATGCTTCCTCAGGCCGATGCAAAGAATATCCTGGCTCTGATGCTGTTAGGACACCTGACAATCCAGGAATGGAACAGCTAGTGCTATCACCATCAACTCCCACCAGCTCCTGACTCAAGCTCCTGCTTCGTTCCTCCTCTTCCTCTCGCTTTCTCCTGGCAAGGTCCAGCTCTCGAAACTCAGGGTCTAGAAACCTAGGACTTGGGCTTCGTCTACGCTGTCGATAGTTGCGAGTCCCTGATGTAAAACTTGGGTGATCCCCTCCCATGCTGTGTATCTTCTCTGTGTCATCATAACGGGGCCTTTTGGCCTCTCGGTTCCTTTCCTCAGCTCGCATAGAGTAGGAGCCTTTGAGTTTGTCTCTATTCCGTTCTGTTCCCCGCAATAGTTCATCATGACAACTGACATGGGGACTATACTCAGATCGATGAAGGAAAGTTTCTCTTGTTCGGTAGTCCTCATCAAGTTGTCCCAAGAAAGGACTAAGAGGCCCCTCCTCCCGGGAAATATATCGCTCAAGACCGCGAGAACATTGGGAACTTCGAGTGAAGACAGAATCATCAGTCAGGTCATCCCTGAGGAAAGAGACAAGCATCAATGAATATAATGGACTTGAAAAGAACAAGACCAGGTAAGTCTAAGAAACTGGTATTTGACAAGGGGGCTATAGAATGCTCAAGGCAAAACACAATCATGGAGTCCAAGAACATATCTATACGTAATAATGAAACATTTCCTCTCTCTTTCCTTTGGGCCCATAGGTAGCTTCAGCTATTAACCAAGGGGTGATATTACCAATACATCTAGACAGAACTCTTAGGCTACCTTTGATTAGACTAGGGATTCAGAGTATCATACCAGGGTTTGGGAGATGTGAAAACACCACTAACAGACTACAAAGTGTCTCTGATTACACAAATCCATACTAGCTAAATTCTAGCTCTTTGCTATTGAAAGTGTGGTCTGGACCAGCAGCATCAGAATTCTCTGGGAACTTACTAGACTCTATCCCATGTCTACTGAACCAGAATCTGCATTTTAATGAGATCACTAGGTAATCTGTGTGTACTTTAAAGTTTGAGAAACACCAGTCCAGAACAATGTTTTTTAAAAGCTGTATTCCACCACAGAGATTCTAAAGAGTACTTAGGAGCTGCCTTAAGGAAAGATGTGCTAGGAAAGCAAAACCAGAAGAGCTGCAGGCTTTCTACCCCCATTTATATTATATTAGCCCCAACTCTTATGTCTACATACTAGTTTTATATGATATTTCATTTGGGAAAAGAGACTTTGTCATTGTGGAAAAAATTAAAAACCACAAAACTGTCCATTTTGTCACTCTCTTCCCTGTCTTACCTGGATATCTACAAGCACTGTGCTAATCTTGGGCCCAGAAAAATGTAAGTGATGATTTGGATCACTGTATGTTTTTATTTTATAGAAATACAAAGGATTCAGCCCTTTGTAGCATTAAAGGTTAAAATACAGGAAGAAACAGTTGTCCCTTTGGCTTAAGAGCTCTATACCACACACAAGAGACTTAACCTTTTTTAGGTACTATGGTCACAGAGTTTCTATGATCCAAAAAAGAAAGTTTCTGATTTAAGTCATAGAAATAAAGATCCTCTAGCACTTTAAGTATGCAAATTTTAAGAAATTTGAATAAAAAATGAAAGTGCATCCATGTCACATTACATCCTGAATTATCATCTTGAGATTGTACATACTTCTTCTACATCTTCTACAGTTTATAATAGCTACTTTTTGTTTTTTGTTTCTAGAAATGACTTGCCTTTTATTTATTCTTTTAAATAGTTGTTTTCTTATCTCTGGAACTACCTTAGCAAAACATCAAAAAGTTGCCTTTTCTGGGGCTGGGGTTGTAGCTCAGCGGTAGAGCGCTTGCCTCGCATGCGTGAGGCCCTGAGTTCGATCCTCAGCACCACATACAAAGCAATAAAATAAAGACATTGTGTGCATCTACAACTAAAAAAATATAAAAAAAAAAAAAAAAAAAAAAAAGTTGCCTTTTCTTATTCACCAACCCTGCCTTTGTTCATAGTTGTAGATTTGGGCAACAGCTACAAATAACTTTATGAAAGGTTACCAAGGCTAAACTTCATCACCTCTTCTACAAACAATGCCACCTTTGGGAATCCAGATTTCTGTTTTCTACTTCTTCCCCAGGAATCTGGGAAATTTTGAGGTCTCAACTTACCATGAAACAGGAAGGATTGAGAATGGATCAAGGGTGATCTCTGATATCAAACGTAACTGGAGTAAACAATTTTACTCTATAGATCTATCAACCACAAACACCTATGTTTGGAGACGAATGTTCACAAACTGAATTACATCACCAAAACACCATCTACCATACATATTGATGTGGGAGGGAAAACCCAAGCTACATGGTTAATGGCAAGTTCATCCAAGCTCTCGTGTTCAGCTCTTACTAGAACTATTACATATAACCACGAAATGGAATACTAGTTCATCATCTAATGGAACACTATCAAGATGCTAGAAGAATAAGATGGCTCTCAGAAAGCCTCAGTCCAGACTTGGAATCTCCAGTAAAAGAAAAGCATACAATGAAAGAACTCATATGAACAGTCTTTTTTAAAAAAGTTATCATATCAATATAGTCAGAAATAAGGTTGTTGGTGCTGGGGGTGTGGCTCAGTGGTAGAGCGCCTGCCTTGAACACGTGAGGCACTGGGTTCGATCCTCAGCACCACATACAAAATACATAAATAAATAAAATAAAGGTTTGGAAAAAATATTAAAAAAAAAAAAAGAAATCAGGTTGCATGTTCTCCCTTCTCAGGGACACCAAGGGATAAAAAAAAAACTGGCTGCAAAAAAAGTAAGTCCTAAAAAGGATCACATCTTCTGTAGGCTAGAATAATCCAGTAATGGACACTCTAAAAGCCTTGGCTAAATCCAACTGTTTCCGAAAATAAGGTCTATTAAAAAGCTGATTGTTAGATGCATGTAATGGATACATGGGTGTTGACAGTATACTTCTCTACTTTGTTTTTAAATTTCCATTAAAAAAGCTAAAACCTGTAGGGGGCTGAGGTTGTGGCTCAGTGGTAGAGTGCTTCCCTAGCATGCATGTGGCACTGGGTTCGATCCTCAGCACCACATAAAAATAAATAAAATAAAGGTATTGTGTCCATCTACAACTAAAAATAATATATTAAAAGAAAAAAAACCAAACAAACCTGTAGGGCTGGAGTATAGCTCGGTGGTAGAGCAATTGCCTAGCATACGTGAGGCCTTGGGTTCAATCCTCAGCACAAAAAGGAAGCTTGTATACTGAAGTGCATAGTAGCATTATTCATAATTGTCAAAAAGTGAAAACAGGGCCAGGTGCGGTGGCTCAAGCCTGTAATCTCAGCACTTAGGGAGGCTGAGACAGGAGAATCGTGAGTTCAAAGCCAGCCTCAGCAATGGTGAGGTGCTAAGCAACTCAGTGAGACCCTATCTCTACATAAAACACAAAATAGGGCTGGGGATGTGGCTCAGTGGTTGAGTACCCCTGAGTTCAATCCCCAGTACCAAAAAAAAAAAAAAAAAGTGAAAACAGGGCTGGGATTGTAGCTCAGTGGTAAAGTGCTTGCCTTGCATGCGTGAGGCACTGGGTTCGATCCTCAGCCCCACATAAAAATAAATAAAGATACTGTGTCCATCCACAACTAAAAAAAAAAAAGTGAAAACCACCCAATGTTACCCATCCATTCACCATTGTTGAACAAACAAATGTGGTATATGCATACAAGAAAATATTATCAGCAATACAAAGGAAAAATATAAACATGAATGAACCTTAAAAATATTCTGCTAGGGGGCTGGGATTATGGCGCAGTGGTAGAGTGCTCGCCTAGCGCGCATAAGGCACTGGGTTCGATCCTCAGCACCACATAAAAGTAAAATAAAGATATTCTGTCACCTACAACTAAAAAATAAACATTTAAAAAAAATATTCTGCTAAGTGAAAGCAGCACAAAAAAGACGATATATTATTCTATTTATATGTAATGTCTGAAATAGGCAAATCTATAGACAGAAAGTAGATTAGTGATTGTCAAGGGCTGACAGTATGGTGAGAGGAATAATGGCTAAGGGTGTCAAGTTTCTTTTTCTTCTGGCATAACAAAATTTTATAAAATTGTCGTGGTAGGTGTATAACCTTGTGATTATACTAAAAATCATTGACTTACACACTTTAATCAATTT
>CM053406.1:96448423-96464203 GCA_028644305.1 Xerus rutilus | reverse complement strand
TGGTACCAGGGATTGAACTCAGGGGCACTCGACCACTGAGCCACATCCCCAGCCCCATTTTGTGTTTTATGTAGAGACAGGGTCTCACTGAGTTGCTTAGCGCCTCGCCGTTGCTGAGGCTGGCTTTGAACTCGCGATTCTCCTGTCTCAGCCTCCCTAAGTGCTGGGATTACAAGCGTGAGCCACCGCGCCCGGCTACTTTAATCAATTTGTATGACATATTAATTTTATCTGAATAAAGTGTTTAAAAATTTATGATAAAAAAAAAGTTGTTCAGGGCTGGAGTGTAGCTCAGTAGTAGAGTGCTTACACATCATGCATGAGGCTCTGGATTCAATCCCCACTACCACACACACATATCTTTTAAAGCCTAAACTCTCCATTCTTTTCCTTTGCTGAATCCTCAAGAAAGATGTTTACTTCTGTATTTTCCCTAAGTAAATTAAAGGGAAAAAAATCCCTACTCTATCAACCTTTATCAGGACAAGGAGTTGTCAGGAAATGAGAACTCCATGAATGGAATGATTAATACCCAAAATAACATTAAACAGGAGAAACTGACTTCATATTTGCTAGTCTTTAGAAAGCCAAGAGGTTTAGAATTTTTCATTCAATCTGTTCATATTCCATTTTCAGAACAAGTTATACTCAGTTATAAGGATGTTCAAGTAAGGACTTCTCTTTTTTTTTTTTGGCACGGGGGATTGAACTCAGGGGCACTCAACCACTGAGCCACATCTCCAGCCCTATTTTGTATTTGATTTAGAGACAGGGTCTCACTGTGTTGCTCAGCACCTCGCTAAATTGCTGAGGCTGGCTTTGAACCTGGGATTCTCCTGTCTCAGCCTCCCAAAGTGCTGGGCTTACAGGTGTGCGCCACCACACTTGGCTAGTAAGGACTTTTTAAAAAAAATACTTTTATTTATTTTTATGTGGTAATGAGGATTGAACCCAGTGCCTCATGCATGCTAGATAAGCACTCTCCCACTGAGCCACAACCCCAGCCCACTAAGGTAAAGATATTAACAATCCTTGACTTGGGTAACTTGACTGTCACTCAAACTATACAAAATTTAACAGATTCAAACAAGAAAGAAAAAGAATAAAGTAAATAAAAAACTAAACATGTATGTACAAAGAATAGAGATGGCCTATTTCATTAGCTAAAGACTAGTCTGTCAGGAGGTATCTTGAGAATACCAATGGTACTATGGCCTGGTTTTAAATGGACAGTAATTATCTACACAAATCATACTGAGCAAGAGAAAAGGAACACAACTGTATAGGTGGTACAGGTGTAAAGAATGGCCCTATAACCTCCATTCAGAACCTTAATCTCAATTTCTTTAGACTAGTCTCTCTAAAGCACATAATTCTACAAAAAAAGATCACAGTTCTAGCTGGGCGTGGTGGCACACACCTGCAATCCTAGCACTTTGGGAGGCTGAGACAGGAGGATCATGAGTTCAAAGCCAGCCTCAGCAAAATGCAAGGTGCTAAGCAACTCAGTCAGACCCTGTCTCTAAATAAAATACAAAATAGGGCTGGGGATGTGGCTCAGTGGTCAAGTGCCCCTGAATTCAATCCTCAGTGCCAAAAAAAACCCCAAAAAACCTCACAGTCTTAAACTCTATAAGAGGAAAAATTTATAACTTAAAAGATAATTGGTTATCTGAAACACACATGGATAATGAGGTTATGAAAAGGGGAGGTGACATCCTAAGCCTAACAAAAGGAAATGCTGAAGTTACTTCAAAACCTCAGCAAGGAAGAGAATAACACCATGCATTACCTACCCACACTGACTATTCAATCATTTCCCAAAATAGAAGCAGCTGGAAGGGCAAGAGCTGTTGCCTCAATTAAGAGACATAGTCACATACCTTGAAGCCCTATCTTCAGAAGCTTCAGTATTATATGACATAAGACTCTGCTCCCTTGCTTCACTGAATCCATAGCCACTGGAACTTTGAAGTAAATATGAGCAACAGCAGCCCTGTCCTCAGACTTCCTGCCCAGCAGTCTCCACTTCCCTGCCTATACTCTGTGCACTACTGAACAGACAGTCTCAGTAAGAAAGAACACTTTTTGATTCACTGCTACTGCTAATCATTTATGAAAACTCCTAGTGTGCTGGACAGAGACCATAATAGATATGGTCTCAGCTCTGAGAAAAAGGGCTGTCCTGCATTCCCATGCTTACTTTTTTGGCTTTTGAGGTGAAAAACAGCTAATGTGATTATTTACTTGCTATATATATGTTAACTACGAAATTTATTTAAGAAGCACTCAATAGTTGTGAAGTAGTAAATGAACTTAAACATTTTTAAAAACCTCTAACGTTCTATTATCACTTTGTATGGTTAATATACAGACATATATTAGACAGGAATTTATCTAAACCCTTTCTGGAACTATATTTTGGTTCAGATAAACTTTTGAAGTTTTTTAAACACTGTTAAAAAAATTTTCCTATTTTGTCCAGAATTTTCCTTTGCATATGGGACTCCTCATAGTTACAATAGTTTAGAATCCATGCTATTTCAACTATTTTTTATTTCAGGGATTCTGATTATGCCCCTTCAGCAAACTCTTTTTATCTGTACCAAGATGAGCTTTTAAAAATAGTTTCCATCATAGAATTCATTCAGAAACAGTCTCCATATCCTCAGTATGTTTCCCCCACTCACAAAGCCTTTTTCAATGTTCTGGACACATGGACATAGGGAATAACTTCAGTGCTGGCACCAACCTTTTAATTACATTACGTGGAAAACAGCAACCTTTCTGCCTTCCAGTTCTAGTACAGCATACCTGTCTTAGTGAAGCCTACCTGTCCATGTCCTCCAGATTATCCACTGGTGACCCCAGCCGATCACTAAGCCGTCGACGTTCTGGTGTACTAACACAGAAGTGGTCATTGCCAACAGTGATCCTTAAGCTCTGTTCTAAAGAAGAATCAGAACGTAGACTAGGAGAGCGTCTCTACAAAAGTAAAAAAATTATATGGTATTAATATAAACAAGTCACTATACCTAAAAATGTTCTTCCTACTCACAAAGTTGCGGTTCAACAATATGAGAAACTATTGATAAGAAATTACACCAAAAAGCGTTTTTAAAATTTTCTTGTTCTTAGAAATAAAAGCCCACACCTCCAAACCTCCCTCTGGTTCTTAGTGGGCATGAGAACATTAGAGGTGCTCTCAGAACCTACACATTCTAGTGAAGGAAGCAAGCCAAAAACAGGTTTTTTTTTTTTTTTTTTTTAAGTACTTCTGATAGCAGTAAGTGCTGTAAGTTATTGAAACATACCATGAAAGACAGGAAAAGGAGGAGTTACTACAGATAGGTTAGGGATGGATTTTCTGAGATGGTATCATTTAATCTGGGCCATGACTGAGAAGATGTCAGTCTTGCAAAGAAAAAAGGATGTTTTAGGTGAAGGGAAGAACTACCTGGGTAATGAGCTTGGCAAGTTTTGGAAAACAGAAAGGCCTATATGACCAGAGCAAAGTGACACAGATAAAGAGAAACCATGGTTAGTAAATTCTGATTTTTATTCTGAGATAAGAACTACAGAAGGGTTTTAAGCAAGGGAGTGTTGTGATCTACCATTTTGCCTTCAGATGCACTGCTCACACCCTCACTTATCATCACTCAAATCACCTTCTTGGGAGGCTTTCTCAGTCTATCAAAAATTTCAATTCCAGGGCTGAGATTGTGGCTCAGTGGCAGAGTGCTTGCCTCACATGTGTGAGGCACTGGGTTCGATCCTCAGCACCACATAAAATAAGTAAAACAAAATAAAGACACTATGTCCATGTATAACTAAAAAATATTTTTTAAAAAATTTCAATTCCAGCAGGGCGCAGTGGCACACGCCTGTAATCCCAGCACTTTGGGAGGCTGAGACAGAAGAATCACAAGTTCAAAGCCAGCCTCAGCAAATGCAAGGCACTAAGCAACTCAGTGAGACCTCGTCTCTAAATAAAACCCAAAATATGGCTGGGAATGTGGCTCAGTGGTCGAGCACCCGTTGAGTTCAATCCCAGATATTTAAAAAAAAAAAAAAAAATTGCAATTCCCTTCTTTGCTTTATTTTTCCTTAGCACTTAATCACACTTAATGTGCCACTGCTTCTCTTATCCAATTCACCCTGCTGAAATTTAAACGGAAAGCAGGAGTTTTTGGTCTGGTTTGTTCACTGTCCTGCCTAATATATGATAGATGCTTAATAAATACTTATCAAATGTATGAAATGAGGGTTTGAAAAAATAATTTTTATTTCTGTATCCAGAATAAATTGGTGGATAGTAAGAGTGAAATGTAAAGAAGCCAAATGCAAAAATTCAGGGAAAAGATAATAAAACAAAAGTGTTGGCAAAGAATAGTTTTGAAGGTGTAATTTAAAGATACAAATGATAGGTTAGACAGATGTGGTTAATATGACAGATTAGATGTGGGGAGAAGAGAGATAATGACAATTTCTAATTTGAACAATAGGTGATACCATTTTGTGGCAGAAAAGACTGAAGTAAATAAACTATACAATGTAAAAAAACAAAAACAAAAACAAAAAACGGGAGGCTGTGGAAACAAGTATTCTGTCCTTGCTTCCTTTGTAGTGACTAACATTCAGACTGACACAGCTCAGTTTTGAAAATCTTAACAAAATGACAAGTCAATTCACCTATGATGAGAGTAGCCAGAGTACCTGGATACATGTTAGAAAGGTACTCAAGAAAACAGAAACTTTGTCACTGGGTTAAAAGACAGATTGACGAAATGAAAACTGAAACAAATTCCAAAACACCAGACCCTGTGCAAAAGCTCTAATAGAGTGGTGGTTACCTGAGAGGTCAATATTATGTCTAAGCTAAAATTTTTTTCCCCTTTGGGTGCTGAGGATAGAACCCAGGGCCTCACAGATTAAGCAAGCCCTCTACCACTGACCTATGCCCCCTACCTCCTAAATTAAATTTCTTAATTTCATGTTCTGTTCTTCTAGCAGTAAAACACAACGGTTAAAATCATGGGTTGTGGAACTAGATGTGAGTCGAATCACACCTCCACCACACTTTCACAGGCTCAGCTGTGTCACCTAGGTCAATTTACTTAAGCCTCTGGATTGGTTCCTCAGCTGCACAATAAGGAATAGTATTTGCATCACCTCAAAGGGTTGTGAGCATTAAAAAGAATGTGTGAGGAGGCTGGAGTCGTGGCTCAGTGGTAGAGCGCTTGCCTAGCATGTGCGAGGCACTGGGTTCGATCCTCAGCACCACATAAAAATAAAGCTATTATGTACACCTATAACTAAAATAAAAATATTTAAAAAAAAGAATGTGTGAGGAGCTAAGCACAGTCCCCATCCTACAATTCACTAAGTGGTAGTAACTATCAGGACTGTGGTTATGCTCGCCTCATTTCGGAAACAGTTCCAATCTAGATCCGCTGACATGTTATCCCGCTAAGGTTCCCTGACTCGCCACAAAGATGGACATTCCAACCGCTTCGCTCAGATCCAGGGGCCAGCTCAGGCGCAAGGGAGTAAAACCCCATGGAGCCACCAGGAAGCGTCAACTCTCCAAAAAGTACCAGACGCAAGCTGGATGAAAATCCCCTCGCCCTGGCAAACTTTTCCACACCTTCTTCTCCGCTGAATGAAACAGCCTCTCGCTAAGAAACACAGCACTCCCGCCCGACTAGACGCCCGTGCGGGTCCCGAGTCCGTTATTATATAAACGAAGCTCCCGTGGCTGACAGGGACCTCGGGCTCCGGCGTCGCCGAGGACTCCAGTCTGGAGGCCTTGCGGCGCCCGGGTTGAGGGCGTTTCTGGAAGCGGGAACTCTGGTCAAGGGGATTAGGCTATGAGGGAATCCCGGGTAAGGGGTGGGATTACCCGGCTGCCGCTGTCGCCTGGATGGTCTCCGCGGCCGTCCCGGGCGAAGTCGGCACGGGACTCCCCGCGGCTGCTGCCTCGGAAGCCGGCAGGGCCGGGCGGAAAGAGTCGTCGGCTCCGCGGTGGCGACGGGGAGCCGCGACGGGCCCGCGGCGGGGACGGGGAGACGCGACGACCCCGCGGAGGGGACGGAGAGGCCCGGCGGCCGCGGGGAGGGGACGGGGAGCCGCGGCGACCCCGCGGCGGAGACGGTGAGGCCCGGCGGCTACGGTGCCCTGTAGGCGAGCGGGGCCGGCGAGCCGGGGTCCGCAACGAGGAGGAACAGGAGGGCGGCGGCGGAGAGGTGCGGCGAACCGGGCCTGAGGAAGAGCCGGAGCTGCGGCCGATGCGAGAACCGCCCCCGCCGCCGTCTTTAGGTCGGTGCGAAGAGACAGAGGAGCGGGCACTGCTGCGGTACATGGCTCCGGCAGCAGCGGCCACGGCGGCAGCTCCGACGCGGGGGCGCCCTGGACGCGGGCCCCGAGCGCGTCGGCACAGCTGTAGCCGCCGCCGCCGCCGCCACCACGGCCGCCGCGCGCCGCCCCCTGTCGCCGGAGTAGCCCCCTCCCCTCGGCACTGCGCCGCGCCGCCCCTGCGGCCGGGCCGAGCGCGCTCCCGCGGCCGCGGCTGGCGGTTGGAGGGCACGAGCACACGCCCGACACACCCCCGCTCGCCGCCGGGCTCCTGGCTCCTCTACTCAGGGAGCTTCCACCGGAGCTCTGCGAAGTGGGGAGGAGCGCGGAAGCTAGGCGAGGGGAGGGGAGCTGAAGCGCGCGCCCAGCGATCCACACGCTCCGCCTCCCGGCCTGCAAGATGGCGGCTGCCGAACCACCCACTTCCCTCCCTGAGGCGATCACGTGACGTCGAGGGCCTCGGCGCGCGGTGGGCGGGGCGGAAGAGCGGGATTAGCGGGAGCTGTACTGGGTCTTCCGGCGATGCCCGAGGCCTCGGGAGCGGTCGGTTCCACCCTTGTGGAGCTTATGCGTGCTTTCCCTGCTCCTCAACCCTGTCAATGTATCAGGGGACGATAATTTATTATAAATGGTGAGAATATAAACACCCCGAAACTTTAATTCTGTCGGAAGTTACGCGCCTCAGCAAGAACCCACCAAAGCCCCCGCCCCTACAGAGGCAGCGTCACTACCATCAGTTTACTTTCTGGTCTGCCCAATTTCTAGAGGTTCGAATTGAGGATAGGAAAGAGCGGAGTGGGTGGCGAGAATCAAACTAAACAGACCAGTAAATTTTCGAGAAGTCCTGACCAGACACGGTGATCTGGCAGAGAGGTCACTTACCACCAGCAGCCCAACTGACAGGAAGCCTGGCCAGTTTCTGTGAGATTGAGACAATCCTCTGCTGGCACCGCTCCCATTCTATAACCAGAATTTTCCTAGACGTTAGTTCCAGGGCTCTGTATCCCAAATACAAAAGTAAAAAAAAAAAAAAACTACGATGGTCAAAATGTTTAAATAACAAATGGCTTAGTATTTTTAATATTTTAATATTTCTTATCTATCAAATGGACATACAAAACCAGAAATTGGTATAAAAAGCAGGTTTCTGATTACGAAGAAAAGTTTAGTCATATACTTCCAATTTGCTAGGGTTTTTTTTTTTTTTTTTTTTTTTTGCGGTACTGGAGGTCAAATCCAGAGCCTTGCTTATGCTAGGCGAACTCTTTACTACTGAGCTGCATCCTCAGCCCCTGCTAGTTTGTTTTTATATTAAATTTAAAATACATCCAATTCCACGTGTTTGTGTAACAGCATAGGCTTACATCATAGTTAAGCAAATACGAAGTAAAAAAAAAAATTTTTTTTTTGGTACCTAGGATTGAACTCAGGGGCACTCAACCACTGAGCCATATTCCCAGCCCTGTTATGTATTTTATTTAGAGACAGAGTCTCACTGAGTTGCTTAGTGCCTTGCCAGTTGCTAAGGCTAATGTTGAACTTGCCATCCTTCTACCTCAGCCTCCAGAACGGCTGGGATTACAGGCACATGCCACCCCATTGGGCAAAGTAAAAAATTTTTACTGGTTGAATTTTTCTTATCCTCAGCTCTTCACTCTATATAATTTATATAAAGTAAAATAATTTATTTTACTGAGAAAATAGACTGCCTGGAGTATATGCCCTGTCTTTATTAGCCTTTCTGTGAATTTTTGTTACCTACTTTTTTTTTGTTACCTACATTTTGATGAGATTTAAGTAAATATGAAGAAAATATGAATCTCTATGTATAGATACTTGGAGTTGATACTAGTCAATACATTTTAGATCAGGATTCGTTATACTCACCACTTTTCTTTCTCAATCCTTCTCTAATACTAATAAGTATTTTTATCAGAGAAGCCGAGCTCCATAGTATATAATCAGAAAACTCTCCTGCTTCCTTGTCACACCTGTCTAATGCATTGTTCTTTGTGTCCTACATGCAATTTCTTGTAGTTCTCCTTGTCAGTTTTCAGTGACAGCAGTAATCTTTTTGCAGTAGTGAAAATGTCTACCCCAGGGTAACAATTAAAACTTTACCAGCAACTTGAGAGGCTGAGACAGGAGGTCAGCAAGTTCAAGGCCAGTCTGGGCAACTTAGCAAGACCCTGTCCCAAAATTTAAAAAAGGAAAAAAGGGTTAGGGGTGTAGCTCAGTGGTGCAGCACCCCTGGGTTCAATCCTGGGTATAGGAGTACAGCTGGCTTCCATGCTGTCCACCTTACTTGCCATCCCAGCACAGCTAGTCAGCTAGCATATTGCTTTTGGACTTTTCCCAGGTGAGAGTTAAGACAAACCCTAGGATACATGAACCAAATGTCCTGAAAACTTCTAGTGAAGATCTCTATCTCACTTGACTTTAGGCGAAGAGGAAATATCCCTCTCCAATATGATGGGAGAGGAAATACAGAACTCATAGGTAGTTCTCCAACACAGTCCTCATTTTCTTATATAGATTTAATGATGAAACAAGTTAAGGTGCTCTGGCGCTCACCAGTCCTCCCCACCCCTCATACACACACACCATAGTAGCCATGTAACAATGACAAAATCTGAAAAAAGATACCTAGGCTCTGTGCTAAGGACTGAGTTGTGTGCCCCCTTCCAAGTTCATATGTTAAAACCCTAATACTCAATGTGATAGTTTGGAGATGGGGCCTTTGGGAAGTGATAAGGGTTAGATAAGTTCACAAAATGGGGTCCTAATAATGGGATTAGTCCCTTATAAGATGAGGAGACAGCCAGGCGTGGTGGCTCACGCTTGTAATCCCAGCACTTTGGGAGGCTGAGACAGGAGAATTGCGAGTTCAAAGTCAGCCTCAGCAACGGCAAGGTGCTAAGCAACTCAGTGAGACCCTGTCTCTACATAAAACACAAAATAGGGCTGGGGACATGGCTCAGTGGTCGAGTGCCCCTGAGTTCAATCCCTGGTACCAAAAAAAAAAAAGAGGAAGAGACACCAGAGCTCAGTTTCTGTGCCATGTGAGGTCACAGAGAGAAGGTAGCCATCTTCAAGCCAGGAAGGGAGCCTTACCAGGAACTCAATTGATGGGCACCTTGATTTTTGACTCCCCAGCCTCTAAAACTATGAGAAGTAAATGTTGGTTATTGAAACCACCTAGTCTATGGTATTTTTTTTATAAATTTTTTTAATATTTATTTTTTAGTTGTAGGTGGACAGAATATCTTTATTTTTATGTGGTGCTGAGGATCGAACCCAGTGCCTCACGTGTGCTAGGCGAGCTCGCTACCACTGTGCCATAACCCCAGCCCCTAGTCTATGGTATTTTGTTATAGCAGCTTGAACAGACTGATATACTCCAAAACAAGATTATCTCGCTTCCAAGAATATGCCAAAGTGACAGGCCTCCTAGGCTTTGAAATGAGTTTAGAAGCAAGAGTAGGAAATTTAGCTCCTGTGAAGTAATAGAGATACTAGTGCCTTCCAGAAGGAGGAGGACTTGGGCCAGGTTTTCAGCTTGCAGCTAAGGGAACCTCTGCCCCCACATGCAAGCTGAGCAAAGCTGCTGCAAATCTTCTGCTTGGGGCTATAAGCTTTATGGGGAAGCCATATGCCAAGTGAGTAGGAGGATAGAAATGTTGACAGTCTTTAGATGAGAACTGAGCCTAGGCACTCCCTGCTCAGTGACTAGAATGCCAACACCCTGATATTACTAGTGTTCCTATGTACCAGTAATAACAGATTAAAAATATGATCTTCTGTTAAACTTAGTGGATTCAATCTATGCATTTATCACTATTGAGTCCTAAACCCCACTTTTAAAAAGTTTTGTCTATTTTTAAATGCATAAACTCAACTGGGTGTGGTGGTACACACCTGTAATCCTAGCAAATTGAGATCCCCCAAGTTGAAGCCTAGCCAGAGCAACTTGGCAAGACATGATCTTAAAAAAAAAAAAAAAGTTGAGAGTATAGCTCAGTATCTTACCTAGCACATATGAGGCCCTGGGTTCAATCCCCAGTACCAGGAAAAAGAAAAAAAATATATATATATAGATAAACTCACATATCCAACCTAAAATGTGAGGGATGCTGTCTCACTTCTTCCAGGATGGTCTTGAGATGCAGGTTGTTTATAGAGAACCCAGTCGTAACATTCAGCAGTGTAATTGCTGTGTCCAGGCCAATGAAACATCTTCATAGTGGCTCTTTCTTTCCCTGCTTCACTCTCCTTGTCTCTCATATCTGCTCCTTGAACTCTCTAATAATAAAGTCAGATTCTGATTTCTAGGGAACCAGGATAACACATGAACAAGAAAAGATTGATACACTTGATTGTATTAAAATTAACAACTTCTGTTTATCAAAAGATTCCATTAAGGGGCTGGGGTTGTGTTTCAGTGGTAAAGCGCTTGCCTAGCATGTGGGAGACATTGAGTTCGGTCCTCAGCACCACATATAAATAAATGAATAAAATAAAAGTCTATCAACAACTAAAAAATATTTTAAAAAAAGAGAATGGGATGGGAAAATATATATGCTACCCCTAAAAAAGTACTATATCACAATATATAAACAACAGCTATAAAATGATATAAAAGACAAATAGTTCAGTAAAAATATGCATAAAATATTTAAGTGCTCAAAAGAAGAAATTCCAATGACTAGTGAAGATATATAACTTCAAAGGTAATCATGAAAATGCAGATTAAAACCAAAATGAGGTAACACTTTACACTCACTAACCTGGCTAAAATTCCAGACATTGGTGAGCATGTAGAACAAGGGACATTCTTATACATTGCATATAGGAACATAAACTAGTACAACCTCTTTGGAAAACAGTTTGTCTTTTCTACAAAACTTAAAAATGACCACACAATTCAATTTCCAGGTATATATTTTATAGAAATGGGTATATTTATAAGTACAAGAATGTTCACAGTAGCTTTATTTTTTAATTAATTAATTAGTTTTTGTGTACTGAGGATTGAACTCTGGGTGCTTTACCATTGAGCTTGCATCCCAACCCTTTTTATTTTTTCATTTTGAGACAGGATCTGGCTAAGTTGCCAAAGCTGACCCTTGTGATCCTCCTGAGTCACAGGAGGATGCACCACCACACTCAGTGTCATAGTAGCATTATTTGTGATAGCCAAATATTGGAAATAGTCTATATATACTGTAACAGTAAACCCAATGAATTTTGGTATGGATATACAAGGGCATACTATATAGCATTGTAAGTAAACTTTTTTTAAACAACATAAATGAATCTGAAGAACACAATACTAAATCAAGGAAAATAGACACAATATAATATATGCTGCTTTATTCCATTTATAGAATTTTTCATATTTTTATTAGTGTGTTATAGTTACACATAATGGCAGGATTTGTTATTACATATTCATACATGCAGGTGATATGACAATATAATCTTGTCAATATTTTTCCACAGTATTTCCCCTTTCCCTTCCCCCAGTCCTTGTCCTCTACTTTACTGATATCCCTTCTGTTTTCATGAGTCACTCCCATACCTTTGTTTTCCTTTTTTCTCTTTAGCTCCCACATATGAGAGAAAACATATGACCCTTGACTTTCTGAGCCTGTGAGTTTGACTTTTTTTCACTTAAAGTAATGCTCTCAAGTTCTATCCATATTCCTGCAAATGACATAATTTCATTTTTTTTGATGAATAAAACTCTATTGTGTATATATACCACATTTTCTTTATTTATTCATCCATTAATGGACACCTAGGCTGATTCCATAATTTGGCTGTTCTGAATTCTGCTGCTATAAACATGGGTATGCAGGTCTCATTGTAGTATGACTTTAATTCTTTAGGATTAATACCAAGGATTGGTAAAGCTAGGTCATATATGGTGGTTCCATATATGAGAAACCTCCATGCTGATTTCATAGTGGTTGTACTAATTTACAGTCCCACCAACAGTTTTTAAATTGTTCCTTTTGGGTTTGGGGATTTAGCTCAGTGGTAGAACACTTGCCTAGCCGGCACAAGGCCATGAGTTTTGTCCTTAGTCCTGAAAAAAAAAAGTGAGAAAAAAATCCAAAAACAAGATAGGGCTCAGTGGCAGAGTGCTTGCCTGGCATGTGTGAGGCACTGGGTTTGATTCTCCACACCGCATGTAAATAAATAAAGGTTTATTGACAACTAAAGAAATATTTTTAAAAACAAGGTAAAAATATTCCTCCCCTCTCCACATGTCTTCTCCAGCATTTACTATTGTTTGTATTATTATTATTATTTTTGGTACCGGGAACTTAACTAGGGCACTTGACCACTGAGCCACATCCCCAGCCCTTTTTTTTTTTTGTTTTATTTAGAGACAGGGTCTCACTGAGTTGCTTAGCGCCTCTCTATTGCTGAGGCTGGTTTTGAACTCGTGATTCTCCTATCTCAGCCTCCCAAAGTGCTGGGATTATAGGCTTGCACTACTATGCCCAGTTTGTTTGTATTCTTGATGGCTGCCATTCCAAATGGAGTGAAGGGCAATCTCAGTGTAGTTTTGATTTGCATTTCCTTAATTGCTAAAAATGTTGAACATTTTTTCATATACTCATTGACCATTTGTATTTCTTCTTTTGAGAAGTATGTTTAGTTCATTTGCCCATTTATTGATTGGGTTATTTGTTTTTTGGTTTTGGCAGTAAGTTTTTCTTTCTTTCTTTCTTTCTTTTTTCTTTTCTTTGTTACCAGGGATTGAACTCAGGGGTACTCGACCACTGAGCCACATCCCCAGCCCTATTTGGTGTTTTATGTAGAGACAGGGTCTCACTGAGTTGCTTAGCACCTTGCCCTTGCTGAGGCTGGCTTTGAACTCGCGATTCTCCTGTCTCAGCCTCCGTAAGTGCTGGGATTACAACCACCGCGCCCGGCTTATTTCCTGAGCTTTAGGAGTCCTACTGAGGAAGTCATTACCTGCACCAAAATGTTGAAGTGTTGACCCTACTTTTTCTTCTAGGAGTTACAAAGTTTTGAGTCTAATTCCTAGATCTTTGACCCATTTTGAGTTGACTTTTGTGCAGGGTGAGAGATAGAGATCTAGTTTCATTCTTCTACATATGGATAACCAGTTGTCCCACCACCATTTATGAAAAGAGGGCTCTATTTTCTGCAACTTATGCTTTTGACACCATTGTCAAGAGTCAGATGACTGTATCTTTTTGGATTTGTCTCTGTGTCTTCTATTCTGTTCTGTTGGTCTATGTGTCTGTCTTTATGCTAGTACCAAGCAGATTTTGTTACCAAAAACTGAAGTATATTTAAAGCTGGGTATCATGATGCCTTCAGCATTTTTTTTTTCCTTAGAATTGCTTTGGCTATTCTGGGCCTTTTATTCTCCCAAATGAGAGTTAAGACTCTTTTCCCTAGTTCTATGATGACTGTCACTAGTATTTTAATGGGTCTGTATTGAATCTGTATATTGCTTTTGATAATATGGCCTTTTTAGCAGTATCAGTTCTGCTTATACATGAACATGGAAAGTCTTTCCATCTTCTAGTGTCTTCTTCAATTTCTTTCTTCATTGTTCTGTAATTTTCATTGTAGATGTCTTTCACCTGCTTGGTTAGATTTATTCCTAGGTATTTTACTTTTATTTTCTTTAGGTTACTGTGATTGGGATTGTTTTCCTGGTTTCTTTTTCAGTGAATTCATTATTGGTGTATAAGAAAACAGTTGATTTTTATATATTGATTTTGTATCCTGTATATTACATTTTTAAATAGGTAAAACCAAACAACAGTGAATAAGAATGCAACTATAAAGAAAAATAAGCTTGGGGTTGGGGTTGTGGCTCAGTGGTAGTGTGCTTGCTTAGGACCTGTGAGGCACTGGGTTTGATCCTCAACACTACATAAAAATAAATAAATAAAATAAAGGTATTATGTCCCTCTATAACTAAAAAGAAAAATAAGCTTTTGGGCTGGGATTGTGGCTCAGTGGTAGAGCGCTTGCCTCGCATATGGGAGGCACTGGGTTCGATCCTCAGCACCGCATATAAATAAATGAATAAATAAAGGTCAATCAACAACTAAAAAAAATTTTTAAAAAATAAGCTTTTAAAAATCAACAAGGTGGTCACCATGGAGAATAGGAGAACGCGGAGCTGGGCGTGGTGGCGCAAGCCTGTAATCCCAGCACTTAGGGAGTCTGAGACAGGAGAATTGTGAGTTCAAAGCCAGCCTCAGCAATGGCGAGGTGCTAAGCAACTCAGTGAGACCCTGTCTGTACATTAAAAAAAACACAAAATAGGGCTGGGGGTGTGGCTCAGTGGTCGAGTGCCCCTGAGTTCAATCCTCTGTACCAAAAAAAAAAAAAAAAAAAAAAGAGAAAGCAGGTAATAGACAAGATAATGTGGGGGAGGTTTCTAGGGTGTGGGAATTGCTTCATATCTTAACCTGAGTGATTGGGTTTTCACAGATATTTAATAATTTACAAATTTACAAATCACGTGTTTTATATGTTTCTCTCACTCTGTGTGTGTGTGTGTGTGTGTAACGTTTGCAAGACAAAAGAGAAGGTGTTTGAGTCAGATTTTTTGCCACCATGACCAAAAGACCTGACAGGAACGATTTTTTTTTCCAAATTATTTTTAGTTGTTCATGGACCTTTATTTTATTCATTTATTTATATGTGGTGCTAAAACTTAGTGCTAAAACCAGTACCTCACACATGCTAGACAAGTGCTCTACCACTGAGCTACAACCCCAGCCCCTGAAAGGAACAATTTTAGAGGAGGAAACGTTTTAGGGCTCACAGTTTCAGAGGTCTCAGTCCATAGATGGCCGACTCCATAGCTCTGGGCCCAAGGTGAGGCAGAATATCATGGTGGAAGTGTGTTACGGAGAAAAGCAGCTGAGAACATGACACCAGAGTTAGAGAGAGAGCTCCACTTAACAAGGACAAAATATATACCCCAAAGGCACACCTCCAGGAACTCAGCTCCTTCAGCCATACCCTACCTGGCTACAGTTACCACCCAGGTAATTAATGCACTGATTAGTTTAAGACTCTCATAATCCAATCATTTCACCTCTAAACTTTTTCACATTGTCTCACACATGAGCTTTTGGGGGACACCTCATTTCTGAACTATAACAGAAGGCAAAACTATATTGTAAGAACTTTGAAGTGTGCAAGCAGGAACTTTAAATTTCTTAGATGTGGTAGTCATATCATGTGGTGCCCAATAACCCCTGTCCCCTAGTATTCACACTCTGGTGTGAATTCCTAATTTGACACCCTGAAATAGTCCCTTCTAATATTGTACCAAGGTTGGTCTGTGTGCCCAAGAGAATATTTGAGATAAGATATTTCACTTCCAATATTATGTTATAAAAATTATTTGGCTCT
>CM053406.1:96428522-96448323 GCA_028644305.1 Xerus rutilus | reverse complement strand
GCTTGTAATCCCAGCACTTAGGGAGGCTGAGACAGGAGAATCGCGAGTTCAAAGCCAGCCTCAGCAACGGCGAGGCGCTATGCAACTCAGTGAGACCCTGTCTCTACATAAAACACAAAATAGGGCTGGGGGTGTGGCTCAGTGGTGGAGTGCCCCTGAGTTCAATCCCCGGTACCAAAAAAAAAAAAAAAAAAAAAAATTATTTGGCTCTCATTTTGAGCACACTTTCTCTCTTGCTCTCTCTTAGGTCATTTGCATTTGGGAGAAAACATTTGCCATGTTGAACAACTCCATGAAAAGACTAATGTAATGAGAAACTGAGGCCTTCTGACTACAGCCAGCAAGGAATCAAAGCTTCTACCTCAGCCAGGCACGGTGGTGCATGCCTGTAATCCTAGCACTTTGGGAGGCTGAGACTGGAGAATTGCAAGTTCAAAGCTAGCCTCAGCAAGGGTGAGGTGCTAAGCAACTCAGTGAGACCCTGTCTCTACATAAAACACAAAATAGGGTTGGGGATGTGGCTCAGTGGTTGAATACCCCTGAGTTCAATCCCTAGTACTAAAAAAAAAAAAAAAAAACTTCTAGCTAACAGTCAAGTAAGTGATTCATTTTAGAAGCAGATTGTCCAGCATTTTCAGCCTTAGATGATTGTAGCCCAGCCAACATCTTGACTATATCTTCATGAGAGACCCTTAGTCAGAACTGCCCAACATTCCTGATTCTCAGAAACTGTGAGATAATACATGCTTGTTTTAGACTGCCAACTTGGACTAGTTTGCTATGCAGCAATAGATACCAAGCATAGAAAACAGACTTTGCTTGGGCTGGGATTGTGGCGCAGTGGTAGCGTGCTCGCCTAGCACGCGGGAGGCACTGGGTTCGATCCTCAGCACCACATAAAAACAAAGATATTCTGTCCACCTAAAACTAAAAAATAAATAAATATTTAAAAAAAAAAAAAAGAAAAAAGAAAACAGACTTTGCTTTTGGTATAGCCCCTGAACTTCTTCTAGGAAGCACCTGCCAATAACCCTTTTAACACTGAATTTGGGGAAGTCCTGAATGCAGGAAATAATTCATACATGGATGGTTCAGGTGTTACTTATATACCATTTGGTGACATGAATTAATAATAACAATCATATTAATCACTTAAAGCATAAATGTATAACCAAATATCAAAAAAGCAAAGACAATATTTTTATTTTATTTTATTTTATTTTAAAATCTCTTTCCATGAGCCGGGCGCGGTGGCTCAAGCCTGTAATCCCAGCGCTTAGGGAGGCTGAGACAGGAGAATCGCGAGTTCAAAGCCAGCCTCAGCAACGACGAGGCGCTAAGCAACTCAGTGAGACCCTGTCTCTACATAAAACACAAAATAGGGCTGGGGATGTGGCTCAGTGGTCGAGTGCCCCTGAGTTCAATCCCTGGTACCAAAAAAAAATAAAAATAAAAAAATAAAATAAAATAAAATAAAATCTCTTTCCATGAAACAGCTAACATTTATAGTAATGTGTTCCAAAGTGTAATATTCATACCTGGAGTAACTCTAGAGATTTATCAGAGACTTATATAAAACAAACATGAAACTTTATACTTTAATAGTTATGTATTTTCTGTTGTATTTTATTAAATGTACAAAAAAGACTTGCATGTCAAATTTATATTTTCATGAATATTGCTAAATTTGAAGTGAAGTTATAAAACTTATTTAAAGTTGTTTATTTTATTGTATTTTTTTTAGAAAAACAGAAGACATTTATTCAGAGCCTGCAGTAGCAAGGGAGGTAGCCATTGTTATTTGCATGGGGGCAGAGACTTAAAGGCATGCAAAACTGTATAGAGAGGAAAAAAGGAAGGCTGCAGGTGTGCCCTGATGGGAGGTTGTTGGCATGGTAAAGCAAAGGGAGGCTTTCTAGATGCAGGCCATCCTATGTGATTGGTTAAGAGGACATATTTGGCTCTCTCTGGTTGGTTCTGGTTGGAAGCAGGGACAGAATTCAGGGAGCTATCAGTTATTAATCATGACTTGGCCATTTTGGGCCAGTTGTTACAGAAGTTATTATTTAGATTGGATTGTCACTGGAGATAGCAATCTGGCTTCCTGCAAGCTTGACTTACAACAGCTTGGCTTCCTGAATTGTTTATTGTAAAGCATAAGTTTCTTGGACAAGTCACTGCATTTTTGGGGTTAAAGTTCTACTTTGGCATATTGTCTGGACATTGTTAGTTTGTCAATTAAATCTCTGAGTAGATACTAGAGTGTAACTAGTAATATCTGTTACATGGAATTATTGTAAAGAGATTTTTTTAAAAATGTTGCTTTGTATGTGTTATCTTATTTAATCTTCACAAGGATTCTGAGAGGGAAATTTGACACTTTGAGAAGATAAATATCATTACTAGTTGTACTAGTCAACTTTTTCATTGCAAAAATGCCTAACAAGAACAATTTTAGAGGAGGAAATTTTTATTTTGGTGTTCACAGTTTCAGAGGTCTCAGTCCATAGATGGCTGGCTCCATTGCTCTGGGCCAAAGTGGTGGCAGAATTTCATGGCAGAAGAGTGCAGAGTAGGAAAGCGAGGGCTCAGGACATGGTACTAGGAAGCAGAGAGCTTTAAAGTTGATTTTTAATAGTGTTAAATAATAGCCAGGCATATGGAACACACCTGTAATCCCAGTGACTTGGGAGGCTGAGGCAGGAGGGTTGCAAGTTTTAGGCCAGCCTCAGCAAATAAGCAAAGCCCTAAGCAACTTAATGAGATCCTATCTCAAAAGAAAAAATTAAAAAGGGCTGGGGATGTGGCTCAGTGGTAAAGCACCTCTGGGTTCAATCCCCAGTACCAAAAAAGAAAGAAAGAAGGGAAGGAGGGAGGGAGGAAAGGAAGGAGGAAAGATCTGGGCATGTTGGTACATGACTCTAACCCCAGCTACTCTGGAGGCTGAGGAGGGATCAAAAGTTTGACGCCAGCCTGGGCAACTTTGTGAGACCCTGTCTTATAATTTATAAAAAATTTAGCCTGGGGCCAGGCATGGTGGCACACGCCTGTAATCCCAGCACTTTGGGAAGCTGAGATAGGAGAATCGCAAGTTCAGAGCCAGTCTCAGCAACAGCAAGGCACTAAGCAACTCAGTGAGACCCTGTCTCTACATAAAACACAAAATAGGGCTGGGGATGTGGCTCAGTGTTCAAGTACCCCTGAGTTCAATCCCCAGTACCAAAAACAAAAACAAACAAACAAAAAGCTGCCACTGCAGAGCATGGGGAAACAGAAGACATTTTCAATAAGTGGTGCTGGGTCAACTGGATATATAAATATGGGAGAAACAATATTCTTAAACTTTCCAATTGCTGTGGCCTCAAAAGTATCCAGTATCGGCATAGTGGTGCACACCTGTAATCCCAGTTGCTTGGGAGGCTGAGGCAGGAGAATCGCGAGTTCAAAGCCAGGCTCAGCAAAAGCCAGGCTGACTAAACAACTCAGTGAGACCCTGTCTCTAAATAAAATATAAAATAGGGCTGGGGATATGGATCAGTGGTCGAGTGTCCCTGATTTCAATCCCCAGTACTCACCCCCCAAAAAACAGTATCCATGAAGGGCCATGTGCTAAAATCCCCAGCCTATGGCATTATTGAGAAGTGTTAGAAACTTTTAAGAGGTGGGGCCTAGTTGGCGGTCTTCCAGTCATTGGGAGTTTAGCTTAGAAGGGGACATTAGGACCCCCTCCACTTTCTCTTCCTCCCTTGTTTCCTGGCTGCTATGAGGTGGGTAGCTTGCTTCACCAACACTCCCCACTATGATGTACTGACACAGGCCCCCAAACAATACCACCAATCAATCATGCACTGGAACCTCCAAAACTGTGAGCCACAATAAGACCTTTTTTAAAAAAAAATATTTTTCAGTTATACATAAACAGTGTCTTTATTTTGTTTTGTTTGTTTTTATGTGGTGCTGAGGATTGAACCCAATGCCTCACACGTGTGAGGCAAGCGCTCTGCCACTGAGCCACAACCTCAGCCCACAATAAGACTTTTCTATAGATAAGTTAATTATCTCAGGTATTTGTTACAGTAATAGAGAGTCAACTAACACATATACAAGTTAGTTCCAGACTGCTGATAGATCTGCATGTGAATTTTACATGACAAGCAATGAATCTTCTATACTGTAAAGTACTTATTAAAAATAAAGTTTTTATGCACATATGGTGTAACTCTATATTTTGTACAACCAGAGAAGTGAAAAGTTGTGCTCCATTTGTGTAAAATGAATCAAAATGCATTCTGCTGTCATGTAAACCTAATTAGAATAAATACATTTTTAAAAAATAAAAATAAATAAATAAATAAAGTTTCTAGCCAGTCACAGTGGTACATGCCCATAATCCCAGCAACCCAGGAGGCTGAGGCAGGAGGATTGCAAGTACAAGGCCAGATTCAGCAACTAAGCACAGCCCTAAGCAATTTGGTGAAACTGTCTCAAAAATAAATAAATAAATAAAAAGGGCTGGGGATATGACTCAGTGGTACAGTCCTGTGGATTCAATCTCCAGTACCAAAATAAAATAAAATAAAGTTTCTAGAAGATAACCTAGGAGAATATGACCTTCAGTATGCAAAGATTTCTCAAATAGAATATAATAAACACTAACCTTAAGTAAAATGATTGGTAAATTGGACTATATATTAAAATTGGAACTGGGTGCGGTGGCACACCGCTGTAATCCCAGCACTTTGGGAGGCTGAGATAGAGAATCGCGAATTCTCTATCTCAGCAATGGCAAGGCACTAAGCAATTCAGTGAGACTGTCTCTACACAAAACACAAAATGGGGCTGGGTTGGGGATGTTGCGCAGTGGTTAAGCACCTCTGGGTTCAATTCCTGGTACTAGAACAAAAAACAAAAATACTAGCTTTGAATTTATTCTTCCCCTTTCTACTATTTTTCCCCCACCCCAGTTCATTTTCTTAAGTTTTTATCTACATTATGTATCTTCACTTCGGGTTTATTTTGTTATTCTTTCCCTAGCTTTATAAAGTGGACAATGGATTGCTTTTTTTTTAAAATTTGAGTCTTTTATATACCTTCTACATCTTAACTTTTTGATCATGTGAAATAATTATAATTTTTTTGTTTTAACAATATTATTTACTTTTCCTGATTATTGAATTTATCTATATTCATTAGAAAATTTGGAAAGTGAAATAAATGTGAAGAAGATAGTAAAAATTATGTAAACTCTGTTTCTTAGTAACAACCTCTAACATTTTGATATATTTCATTACAGTTGTCTTTCTATGATTATGAATGTCAATATGTTTGGTCCTTCAATTCTCAGATATTTTCTATAACAAAACACAGTATTGGCTTATTTACTATATTCAAGAGCAACAAATCACTTTTTTTGTAGATCTGACAAACTATAAATATTCAATATATAAAACTACTCAATATATAAAAATTATATAAATTATTCTATATAAAGAAATTTAAAACAGTCTACAGAAGATGTAGGAATAAGATTAAAAACACGAAATAGAATTAATCACATTGGTTTTCTGTATTCAACAAAAGCATTTCCCAAATAAAATGAATAATAAAATAGAAAGAAAATCAGAAAAGGAAAAAAAGAATATAGAAATAGAAAAAATAAAATTAAACAAGTTTTTAAACATTGTTTTAAAATTTAAAAACTGACTTCATGTTTCATCTCTGATATGTTAAAAAATCAAAAGCCATCAGTCTTATCCTTATAGTAATAAAAATATCTGAAAATCAACTTACTATTTCTTTTATTTTTAATGTTTATTTTTTAGTTGTAGGTGACAGAATATCTTTATTTTTTTTTATTTTTATGTGGTGCTGAGGACCGAACCCAGAGCCTTATGTGTGCTAGGTGAGCACGCTACCACTGTGCCATAATCCCAGCCCCCAACTTACATGTCTTGAACCCAACAATGCACTGCTAGAGCTGTCAACTAACAGAATGGCTGGAAACAAAATATAGGCTAATTTGAGATTAAGGAAACCTTGGGGTCCTGTAGATTAAGGGAAACCCTCGCTGTTCCACAGTTTTCCTTCCAGATACCCTACCAGTTTCCCACTGAAGATTCCAAAAAGACCTCATGACTTTGATAGGATTAGGTTGTGAATTAAAAACAAAGTCAATTAAGGACAAAGTTTCAAAGAAAAATATTGGGAATACTGCAGTTATAGATGGGAGTAAGGATGTCCGTGGGGGTGGTACACGTTGACGACACACTTGTGAAAGTCGTAGTCCTCAGACATAGACCCACTTAAAGACTGGATAAGATTAGAAAAAACTCCTTTGTCCCATACTTCACCTGCTCAATAGCAAGGATCTGGTATAATAACAATCAATTACAGCTGAAAGAGTTGTAATACACAGATTCTTTCTCCCTGAAGTAGTGTTTAAGGAAACTCAAACAGTGAGTCTTTTTTTTTTTTAATATTTTTTTTTAGTTGTAGATGGACACAATCTTTATTTTTATGTGGTGCTGAGGATTGAACCCAGTGTCTCACGCATGCGAGGCAAGCGCTCTACCACTGAGCCACAATCCGAGCCCCTCAAACAGTGAGATTTTTAAAAAGTACAGAGCCGGGCGCAGTGGCGCACACCTGTAATCTCAGCACTTTGGGAGGCTGAGACAGGAGAATCGCAAGTTCAAAGCCAGCCTCAGCAATGGCAAGGTGCTAAGCAACTCACTGAGACCCTGTCTCTAAATAAAACACAAAATACGGCTGAGGATGTGGCTCAGTGGTCGAGTGCCCCTGAGTTCAATCCCTAGTACTAAAAAAAAAAAAAAAAAAAAGTATGAGATGAAAACTTAAAGCCTCTGGCACCTTTAGCTGCATGCAAGCATTAAACACCAGACAAGTCCTCACCAGATAAAATAAATACTCCTATCAGTGGCCTATTTACCTTTTCTTTTTCTTTTTTCTTTTGTACCAGGGATTGAACTCAGGGGCACTCAACCACTGAGTCACATCCCCAGTCCTATTTTGTGTTTTGTTTTGTTTTTTTAAAATAATCTTTTTGCTTTGTTTTTTAGTTGTAGATGGACGTGGTACCTTTATTTTATTTATTTATTTTTATGTGGTGCTGAGGATCGAACCCAGTGACTCACACATGCGAGGCAAGCCTCTATTGCCGGGCAAGCGCTCTACCACTGAGCCACCGCTCCAGCCCCCTATTTTGTGTTTTATTTAGAGATAGGATCTCACTGAGTTGCTTAGCAGCCTCATTTGCCGAGGCTGGCTTTGAACTCACGATTCTCCTGTCTCAGCCTCCCAAAGTGCTGGGATTACAGGCGTGTGCCATTGCGCCCTGCTATTTTACCTCATTTTTGATTATTCAATAAATCATGTCTGGCTTTCAACAAAAAATTACAAGACAAGCTAGAAGACATGCTAAAATGTAGTCTGAAGATAAAAATCAGACTCAAACATATCATACATATTTGAATTGCCAAGTTAAAAAAAAACTAAAGTAATTATGATTAATATGTTAAATGGGAAAAAAGTATACAGCATGCAAAAACTTATAAACTATGTTAGGGAAAATGGAAAATTTAAGAATCAAAACAAAATTCTAAAAATCAAACATGCTGAAATAGAAAGGAAGAATGCCTTCTGGTGCCATCAATTAAATTATGGCCAAGGAAAGAAACCATGATCTTGATGATAAGTTAATTAAAAATTTCCCAAACAAAAATACAAAGGAAAAAAAGCAACCCAAGAACTGTGGGACAATATCAAAGAATAAAGCATGCATGATTAGAATACAAAAAGAAGAAAGGGAAACAGAGCAGAAAAAATATATGAAGTAAAATCATCTGAAAATTTTTCAAAAACTAACTTGAGATAAAAAGGACAGATTTTGAGAGAATATCAAATAGGATAAGTACCAAATATAAATAGGTGAATAAATAAATACCTAGTCATCTCATATCCAAACTATAGAAAACTAAAAAAAAAGAAAAATAATTGCCTTACTTATACAGTTATAGAAGAATAAGTATAAGTTCACTGGATAGCACAATAACCAATTTTCATTTTCAGCTGATGTTCCTAACACAGTCATTTTCTCCATTGTAGGCATAGTCCTAAGCCAATATCCGTGTGGATTCCACAATTCGAGTCTTTTTTAAATTCAACCTGCCAGTCTGTTTTTCAATTGAAGAGTTTAGGCCATTAACATTCAGAGTTATTATTGAAATATGGCTTGTATTCTCATTTATTTTAGTTTACTTTTGGTTTTTAACTTGACTTGGTTTCTCCTTTGATTGGCTTTGCCTTTAGTGTAGTTCCTCTGCTTGCCGATTTTCATTGTTGCTTTTCATTTCCTCCTCATGGAATATTTTGCCAAGAATGCTCTCTAGTGTGGCCTTTCTTGCTGCAATGGCTTTTTTTTTTTTTTTTTTTTGCTACCATGTATTGAACTCAGGGGCACTTGACCACTGAGCCACATCCCCAGCCCTATTTTGTGTTTTATGTAGAGACAGGGTCTCACTGAGCTGCTTAGTGCCTCACTGTTGCTGAGGCTGGATTTGAACTCCAGATTCTCCTGTCTCAGCCACCCAAAGTGCTGGGATGACAGGCGTGTGCCACCGCGCCCGGTTGCTGTAATGTCTTTTAACTTTTGTTTATCATGGAAGGTTTTTATTTCTTTTTCTTTTTCTTTTTTTAGTTGTAGATGGACACAATACCTTTATTTATTTATTTTATGTGGTGCTGAGGATCAAACCCAGTGCCTCACACATGCGAGGCAAGCACTCTACCATTGAGCCACAACCCCGGCCCAGGTTTTTATTTCATCATCAAATCTGAAGCTTAATTTTGCTGGATATAAGATTTTTGGTTGGCACCCATTTTCTTTCAGAGCTTAGTATATGTTGTGCCAGGATTTCCTGGCTTTGAGGATCTGGGTTGAGAAATCTGCTGAAATCTGAATTGGTTTCTCCTTGTATATAATCTGAACCTTCTCTCTTGCAGCTTTTAAAATTCTAGCCAGGCATGGTGGTGCAAGCCTGTAATCCCAGCACTTAGGGAGGCTGAGACAGGAGAATCGCGAGTTCAAAGCCAGCCTCAGCAACTGAGGCGCTAAGCAACTCAGTGAGACCCTGTCTCTAAATAAAACACAAAATAGGGCTGGGGATGTGGCTCAGTGTTTGAGTGCCTCTGAGTTCAATCTCCAATACCAAAAAATAAAATAAAATAAAATAAAATTCTATCCTTATTGTGTATGTTAGGCATTTTTATTATAATATGCCTTGGAGTGGATCTGTTGTGGTTTTGTACATTTGTTGTCCTATAAGCCTCTTGTATTTGGTTTTCCAATTCATGCTTCATGTTTGGGAAATTTTCTGATATTATTTCATTGAAGAGATTGTGCATTCCTTTGGTTTGTATCTCTGTGCCTTCCTCTATCCCAATAATTCTTTGATTTGAGCTTTTCATGTTATGCCATAATTCCTGGATGTTCTGTTCATGGTTTCTTAACATCTTCATTGTGTGGTCAACTTTATTTTCAAGATTATATATTTTGTTTTCTTTGTCTATGGTTTTGTCTTCCAACTTCTCTAGTCTGTTGGTGATGCTTTCTATCAAATTTTTTATTTGGTTTATTGTTTCCTTCATTTCAATGATTTCTGCTTGGTTCTTTTTCAAAGTCTCTATCTCTTTCTGGAAGTAATGTTTTGCTCCCTGTATTTGCTCTCCAATCTCTTTGCTGGAGTGATTAATTGTTGCCTGTAATTGTTCTCTTATATTATTCTGTGCTTCACAGATCATTTTAATTATGTACGTTCTGAACTCCTTCTTTGAAATTTTATCTACTGTACTGTCAATGGATTCTATTGTTTTAGCATCTTGATTTGTTTGAGGCATTTTCTTCCCTTGTTTTTTCATGTTGTTCATGTGTCTTCCTCTCTAGCAATGCCGATCTGAGGTATTACAGTTTCTACCCTATAATCTTGTAGTGTCCCTGCAAGTTACCAATACCTCACCTCTGGTGTAACCAGGCCTGCAGGGACCTCGAGAATAATCTTCCTGGTCCTGGCTGTTGACTTTAGATGGATGTAAGCAGGGACAGCCACCCATTGGTAGATGGGGGGCCGCAGTGCGGGCGGTCTCCTCCTCTGCCTTCCCACATCGTGGATTGCTTTCTTTTTTTTTTTTTTAATTTTTTTTTTTTTTTTTTTTAGTTGTAGACAGACACAATATCTTTATTTTATTGCTTTTTGTATGTGGTGCTGAGGATCGAACCCAGGGCCTCACGCATGCGAGGCAAGCGTTCTACCGCTGAGCTACAATCCCAGCCCCGTGGATTGCTTTCTTAAAAAATATTTTTTTCACAATAATAACATTTAAGGCTATACAACACCTTTTGCTATATGCATTAGGATTTCATATACAATGCTCTCTTTTTTCATTGCTTTCTAGACTTTATGATTTCTAATTTTTAAACTTAACAAAATTATTTTTAAATTAGAGAGAACTAAATACCTTAGTTCTAAGTAAAGTAATATTTCAAACCCAATTTCATTTCAAAATAAGACAAATTAATTACTTATGATTTTAGAGTTTCCTCAAAGTATTTGATTTCATTTACACACAAATGTACACATCTATAGACCTAAGCTTATCTTTTCAATAACACCTGAGAAAAAGTTATTTATGTATAAAAAATGAAAATAATTGTATAAATGTAAAATGAGCCTGATGGGTTTCATCTTATAACAAAGATAGTTTTCCTATAAAAATTTCAAAACTGTCAGGTTCAAGGGTCTGGGTTTGATTCCTAATACCACACACACACACAAAAAAAACAAATTCCAGTAAAAAGTTTTATTCTCTGATTTCAATAAATCTTAACTAAAGGCTATGAAGAGATTCTTAAACTAATATTAATACATTTAGTATCTAGACTAATAATAGAGAGGTGTTGCCTAAGCCTGTCTCTATTATTTTCTGTTAATCAGTTCAATTTTGATCTTTTCTTTTTTTTTTTTTTTTTTTTTTTTTTTTTGGTACCAGGGATTGAACTCAGGGGCACTCGACCCCTGAGCCAGGTCCCCAGCCCTATTTTGTGTTTTTTTATGTAGAGACAGGGTCTCACTGAGTTGCTTTAGCGCCTCACCATTGCTGAGGCTGGCTTTGAACTCGCGATTCTCCTGTCTCAGCCTCCCAAAGTGCTGGGATTACAGGCTTGAGCCACCGCGCCCGGCCAATTTTGATCTTTTCTTGACCCAAAAAAATGACTTAGGGATTTCTTTTTTCTTTCCTTTTTTACTTTTGAACTTTTAAAATTGTTTACATACTTTTATTTTGAAAAGGTGCAAATTGTATAAATAGAACTTTTCTTCATTGAATGGTTACATTGCTACTTATTGCCCCACTGCTCCTGAGAGTTTTTGTAGGTATTTCCCCAAATAGGATAGCTCTCTTCCATAACTCAAATACAATTTAAATTGACCCTGGCACATAACTATCATTTTTAATTATAATTATTATTATTACTACTACTTTATAAAATGAGGGATTGAACTCAGGAGTACTTTACCAATGAGCTACATCCTCAGCCTTTTTTATTTATTGATATGTTTTTTGAGACAAGGTCTCACTAAATTGCCCAGGCTGGCCTCAAATTTGCAATTCTCCTGCCTCAGTCTCCCAAATAGCTGGGATTACAGGCATGTATCACTATACCCAGCTGTCATTTACCTGAATTTAAAAAGAAAAAAATGATAACAGGGAATTTAAAAGCACAAATACACAGAAGGAATGGGAGGAATAATGAAAGCACACAGGAAATGTCAACAAAATCTTAGGAGCAAGAAAGGGATGGGGATGATTAACTGACTCAGCAAATCAGAAGCTGAGACTCAGGTACACAGAGGGGATCAAGAACCCAGGTGATTCATACACAGAACTCTGACCCTCTTGGGTATGTTTAAGGGTAGGTTGGGAGGTGATGCTGAAGAAGTAAAATTGGATTGAAAGTCAGTGTAAGGAGCAGCTGGATTCCTCCATTTGTTCTAGGCCAGATAGCCAGTTGAATGCCCCTTCCCTTCCCTGGCAGAATATCGGAGGTTATTTCTGGAACAGGATCCACTGTGGAGTATGGTGATAAGATATACTGAAAAAAGGACAAAAGTCTGGCAAGATTTTTCCACCCTCCAAGTTTTTTGTTTTTATTATGTAAAATATACATTGTGTGAAATTTACTATCTTAATCATTTTTAAGCATACATTTCAGTGATATTACATTTATTCACAATATTATAGCCATCACTACCATCCATCTCCAGAACACTTCAGCTCTGTATTGAATCTCTGTACTCATTAAACAGTAACTTCCCATTCCCTCTTACCCCCATCCTTAGAGGTATAGTTCCAGTCCCAAAGCTGGCAGACTTGAGTCCAAAGAAGGTCTAACATTTCAGTTTGGGTCTGAAGGCAGGAAAAGACCAATGTCCCAGGTCCGGCAATCAGGCAGGGAAGTTCCTGATTGGGTCAGCCTTGATCTATTTAGGATTTCAACTGATTGAATGAGGCCCACCCCCCAAATTAACACTATAGTCAGGCATTGCACAACAACGTTTCATCAACAACTGAGCACATACACAACAGTGGTTCCATAAGATAATATCACTTAGTGTTATGATTTAGACATTTGGTGTCCCCCAAAAGCTCATGTGTGAGACAATGCAAGAAAGTTTAAAAGTAAAATGATTGTGTTATTAATGTTGTAGCCTAATCAGTGCATTAATCCCCTGATAGGGTTTTACTGGGTAGTAACTATAGGCAGGTAGGGTGTGGCTAAAGAAGGTGGGTCCCTGGGGACATGCCTTTGGGGTATGTATTTTGTCCTTGTTGAGCAGAGCTCTCTAATTCCTGTTGCCATGTTCCCAGTTGCTTTCCTCCACCACACTCTTCTGCCATGATGTAGATACAAGGGACTCTTTTAGGTTCTTTTCTATAAAGATGAATAAAACATGGACCCTCTCTTTGACAAGCTCATAGGAGTGTTGTTTTATGTAGCAGCAGTTCATGGTATCAATGTTAAAAACACATCATGAGGTGATGAATCGTTGTGTCCAACTGTAGACAGAAGCTGTGTGTGTGGACAGGTCTTTGAGGACAGGGTTGGCCAAAGAAGGCTATACTTTTTGTCCTGAGAAAAGGTTTCATTGCAATGCACTTGGTGATTCCCAAGACAGCCAGAACTCAATTTGATTTGACTGGAGTTTTCAGGGGGAAGAAAGATCCTGAAAGGCAGGTTGGCTGCAGCCTAGTGGGAACCTTGGATTTCAGGGGAAGGAGTCGGAAATTTCCTGTGGCAGTTTTCATAGGATGAGAGAATGAAATGATCTACATTTTCTATACTTTAGGAAGAAAAAGTTGCTAGGTATGAGAAAAAGGAAGGGGCCAGACAGCCTGGGATTCTGCAGCAGTTAGAATTTTTAGGTGAAAGCAAGAAAAATCAACTCTAGCTAACCTAAGCAGAAAATAAAGTGATTGAAAGAAAACTGTGCCATTCACGGTTCTGGGAAATTTAAAGAATACTCAGAAAATCCCTTCTGCCTTTTATCCACATAATTATTCTTAAAAAAACAAAACAAAAAAGGGGCTGAGGTTGTGGCTCAGCGGCAGAGCGCTTGCCTTGCATGTGTGAGGCACTGGGTTCGATCCTCAGCACCACATAAAAATAAGTAAAAACAAAAATAAAGACACTGTGTCCATGTATAACTAAAAAATATTTTAAAAAAACAAACAAAAAAACCAAAAACCTCCTATCAACATACTTTAGATACCCCTTATATGTCTGCAAATCACTCACTGCCTCTCTCAAAATAGACAGCCTTGGGCTGGGGTTGTGGCTCAGTGGTAGAGCACTTGCCTAGTTTGTTTGAGGCACTGGGTTCGATTCTTAGCACCGCATATAAATAAATAAAATCCATTGACAACTAAGAAAATATTTAAAAAAAACATAGACAGCCTAGGTTTTCAGTGTTCACTGAGCTTAGCTATAAGTCCAGCATGCATCCATCTATCTACTTATCTTTCTTTCTTTATCTGGGTACTGGAGATTGAACTCAAGGGTTTTTAACCACAGAACTCAGGGGTATGCAGCCACTGAGCCACATCCCCAACCCTATTTTGTGTTTTATTTAGAGACAGGGTCTCACTGAGTTGCTTAGTGCCTCACTTTTCCTGAGGCTGGCTTTGAACTCGCAATTCTCCTTCTTTAGCCTCCCCAGCCTCTGGGATTATATTCCCAGCCCTTGTTTGTATTTTATTTAGAGACAGGGTCTCACTGAGTTGCTTAGGGCCTTGCTAAGTTGCTGAGGCTGGCTTTGAACTCATAATCCTCCTGCCTCAGCCTCCCGAGCCTCTGGGATTATAGGCATGTGCCATCGCACCCACCCTAGCATCTTTTTTAATGCCCAATCCTCATTCCGTCCAGTCTTGTCTGGATGTTTTTGTGCACTAGCTTGTAAAGTTATCAATCACAATGCATCATTTATTTTTTTCAAAGTGGGAAAGAGACAAAAGAAATTAATTTATATGTATGAATACATTTAGGAAAAATCAGGGAAGGAAACATAGGCAGAGGCTATGGTTCTTATTTCTGCAACTGGTCATAGACTGTGGGTATTTATGATTTCTGCCCTTCTTACATGTTGGGCAGAGTGCCTTAAGGCACAGCCTCAGCAGGTAAGCACTTTTCACCAAGTGGGTGACCCAAATCTCATTTCTGAGGGATCCCAGCTCTGGGGGTTCTGCCTAAACAAGAGGTTGAAGAAGTCTTTTATTAACTTTTAGTTCCGGACAAGGTCATATGAGGATGCAACCCAGGAATTTCCCGTGTCCTCTTAATCTGCCTCCTGACCCTAGTGTGAAGCCACAATCTTATTTTCTTGAAAATTAGGATTAATGACTCTTGTCAACAAATAGTTTCTCCCCCCACCCCATTAATCCACTGTTATAAGGAGTCCAAAATGGCCCAGTGGCAATATGACCCTAAATTTTGGTGCCTACTAGTGAACTCTTTCCCACCAGCAGAGCTCAGATTTGATAGATGGTGTTGGAGGCAGAATGGTCCCCAAAGATAACCTCATCTTAATTCCCCAAGCCTGTGAATATATTAGGCTACATGGCAAGAGAGGATTAAAGTTGCAGACAGAATTAAGTATGCTAACCAGATGACCCGGAGATGGGAAGATTATCCATATTATCCAGGTAGGCTCAATGTGGTCACCAGTGGTTACCTTATGAAAGAATGAGGGACGTAGTAGAATCAGTGTCAGAAGCAGCTTGAGAAAGATTCAACTAGCCATTGCTGGCTTTAGCTAGGAATGGAAGGAGGCGATAAAACAAGAAATGTGGGCAGCCTATAGAAATTGGAAAAGGCAAGGATACAGATTTGTCCCTGGAGCCTACAGAAGTAACTCACCGCTGATGACTCCTCAGTTTTAGCGCAGTGAGAGCCATTTCAGGCTTCAGACCTCCAGAATGGGAAGATAATAAATGTGTTGTTTTTAGCCACCATATTTATAGCGATTTGCTAGAAGTATACTAGAAGTATGATTTTAAGGGGTACCATCTCACTTACACACCTCATCCCTAGACTTGTTTAATTGGAGAATAATAGAAATAGCTCCTATAGCTGGTCATTTGTTCAGAGTATATGTCATGTAGGATGCTATAGGACAGCATTTGGATCTTACAAAATATTATCCCTGTCTGCAAAACCAAATTAAGATCACATCAGGCCTATTCTATAAAGCCAATTGGAATACATATTAAGACTAGGGAATCCAGCCAGGTGCAGTGCGCATGCCTGTAATCTCAGCACTTTGGGAGGCTGAGACAGGAGAATCTCCAAGTTCAAAGCCAGCCTCAGCAACAGCGAGGTGCTAAGCAACTCAGTGAGACCTTGTCGCTACATAAAACACAAAATAGGGTTGGGAATGTGGTTCAGTGGCGGAGTATCCCTGAGTTCAATTCCCGGTACCAAAAAAAAAAAAAAATGACCAGGGAATCCCTTGAGGGTTGACTTATGCACCCTGACTGCCTTATTTCTTTCACTGGAAAAGTATCCCCATGGCCAGAAGCAGTATTGTGTGGAATGTCATTTGGAATGCCTTATTAGGCATTCAGTCAGTTTCTGGATGGTGGTGCTGGTAAAAATATGGTGATTAGGGAAAGTATGTAGAAATCTAAAATAAGGGCTGGGGCTATAGCTCAGTGGTAGAGCCCTCGCCTCGCATGCGTGAGTCACTGGGTTCGATCCTCAGCACCACATAAAAAATAAATCAATAAAATAAAGGTATTAGCATCCATCTACAACTGAAAAAAAAATATTTAAAAAAAAAAAGAAATCTAAAATAAGTTTCTTCTACAACAAGGATAAATTGCTGCCCCCTCCATGATGGAAGGGGTCCAAGTTGGCAATAGGCAGGCCCCTCAAGTGTGAGAAAGTCCACATTGTTGAGCCCTTGCATTGCTCCCATCAACAGCCCCATGTCACTTTGTTCATGAGCTCATGGAGCAAGTTCTGGTGTAGCTAGTGTGGAGGACTGACATCATCCATGGGGCAGGTCATGTTATCTACCTGATTGTTGAGTCTTTTCTACTAATGGGGCACAAATCTTCTGATTACCATAGAGTGGGTTTCTTAACATACTATCTAAACTCTTCCTAATGTTCCTTTCTACACTCAGTCTAAAAAGCTAAAAAGTATACATCTCAGACCCTGATGCACTGAGGGTTCCAGATGTGACTGAGACTTTGCTAATCACATGCACTTAAATAAGACTTGAATCTTAGCTAAGCAGGTAAAGAGGACAGTCAGGATGTGAGTTTCCCATTTTGCTGCTAGATATCATGACAGAGGAAATGTGTTTCTGTGGTTACCGGTTTGCTGATTTGCTGGTTTCCTGCAGTGGAAGGCACAGCTTACCCAACTAAGTGGAATCAGTGAGATTCTGGGGTAGGGAGAGCTCCTGAAAGCTCCACCTAAAGTTTGCCCTTCTAATTCTCACAAATACCTTAAAAGTCATCTAATCCCTGGTAATAAGTACTTTTTCTCTTAAACTAGTATTTGTGGTCTGCAGTAGCATCATGGAAGTTATTGTCGCATTTGGGAGCCATTGAGAGAAGTGCATCCATATTTTTACTTTTCTAAACTTCCTTTCAATATTACTTCTAATTCCCCAATGATCTGGTCAAACCATTAACCTCTGTTCAGGAATCAGTGTAGATTCCTACCTCAGGTCTTTTTCCTTCTGGGAAAACTAGACAGCTGTATTTCTTGGAGTCTTAGGATTGGTGACTTCTTGATATATTATTGTTTATTGCCTGTTTAATCTTCTTACTTATTTTTCTACTGGGTTGTACTCTTTTTTTATTGATTTTTAAGTTTTTCAGATGTTCTGGTTATGACTCCTTTGTCAGTTTTATAATGTGCAAATGGTTGGGTTTTTTTTCCCCATATGGTGACTGGTTAAATACCCCTGGGTTCAGCCAGGCACGGTGGCACAAGCCTGTACTCCCAGCACTTAGGGAGGCTGAGACAGGAGAATTGCGAGTTCAAAGCCAGCCTCAGCAATAGTGAGGTACTAAGCAAATCAGTGAGACTCTGTCTCTACATAAAACACAAAATAGGGCTGGGGATGTGGCTCAGTGGTCAAGTGCCCCTGAGTACAATCTCCAGTACCAAAAATAAAAAATAAAAAAAATAACCCCTGGGTTCAATCCCTAGTACCAAAAAATTAAATTTAAAAATAACAATAATAATAAAATAAAATAAATAAAAAATAAAACTAGTTCAAAGAATCATATTTAATAAGTATTAAATTGAGAACATTTAGAAAAATGTCAATCTTGTTTTTTCCATTTGTATAAAATGGAGGTTTGGTGGCTATTCATAATTATTATCAACTTACTTTGTTCTCTGTTAATATAAATATGCCCTTTGGAATATAATTTGAATAAAGGGGTCATGTAAAACTATTGTTCTGGGGCTGAGATTGTGGCTCAGTGGTAGAGCACCTGCCTAGCATGTGTGAGGCCCTGGGTTCGATTCTCAGCACCATATATAAATAAATAGAATAAAGTTCCACTGACAACTAAAAAATATATATTTTAAAAAAAAACTATTGTCCTAGAAAAATTACTTTCAAAATATACTCGTAGTTCTTTTTTTTTTTAATTTTTTTTTTTAGTTGTAGATGGACACAATGTCTTTATTTTATTGCTTTGTATGTGGTGCTGAGGTTCGAACCCAGGGCCTCACGCATGCGAGGCAAGCGCTCTACCGCTGAGCTACAATCCCAGCCCTACCTGTAGTTCTTATTTCTTTTCTTTATGATCATTTGTTTGATTTATTACCCAAATAATAGTATGCTAACCAGTATATCTGTATTCTTTTTTTTTTTAAATTTTTTTCAGTCATAGGTGTATGCAATATCTTTATTTGATTTATTTAATTTTATGTGGTGCTGAGGATCGAACCCAGTGCCTCACGCCTGCAAGGCGAGCGCTCCACCACTGAGCCACAGCCCAGCCCCTATATCTGTATTCTTAAACATTATGCTTGGTGGCCATAATATCACATCAGTCTGTTTCTTTCTAACACAAAGCTATAGTGGAAACATAGCTATAAACTAATCTTTAACTGGGGTTGGTGGTGCAGGCCTGTAATCCCAGTGGCTTGGGAGGCTGATGCAGGAGGATCACAAGTACAAAGCCAACCTCAGCAACTTAGTAAAGCACTAAGCAATTCAGTGAGACCTTGTCTCTAAATAAAATACAAAAAGGGACTGAGAATGTGACTCAGTAGTTGAGTGCTCCTGGATTCAATCCCTGGTACCAAAAAATAAATAAATAAAAATAAAAAAACCAATCTTTATTTTTTTCCTCTGCAGACACCTGGTTGTAGGGTATATCGCATCCAGTCATGGTGGTGAAAAGAAGTAGGGTTATGGTGCTGGTAGCCACCTGTGTCTTCAGGATCTGCTCTGGCTTTGTTTTGTATATATCATATCTGCTTGATGATAAATCCATAATTAGCTTCATGCCTAGGAACTAGGTTTTTTTTTTTTTTTGGTACTGGGGATTGAACTCAGGGACACTCGACCACTGAGCCACATCCCCAGCCCTATTTTGTGTTTTATGTAGAGACAGGGTCTCACTGAGTTGCTTAGCGCCTCACCGTTGCTGAGGCTGGCTTTGAATTCATGATTCTCCTGTCTCAGACTCCCAAAGTGCTGGGATTACAGGCATGCCTGGCTTAGGAACTAGTTTTATAATGTAGAATATTTCTCTCTGTTGATTCGATGAAGATGGGATGTCATCTTTCTCATAAGCAGTTTTTTTAAAATATTTTTTTAGTTGTAGATGGGCACAATATCTTTATTTATTTATTTTTATGTGGTGCTGAGGATCAAACCCAGTGCCTCACACATGTGAGGCAAGTGCTCTACCACTGAGCCACAACCCCAGCCCAGTTTTTTGTTAATTTTTGACACTTTTTTTCCCTCCTTAAGAGTAGGGTCTCAGCCGGGTGCGGTGGCTCAAGCCTGTAATCCCAGCACTTAGGGAGGCTGAGACAGGAGAATCGCGAGTTCAAAGCCAGCCTCAGCAATGGCGAGGCACTAAGCAACTCAGTGAGACCCTGTCTCTACATAAAACACAAAATAGGGCTGGGGATGTGGCTCAGTGGTCGAGCACCCCTGAGTTCAATCCCTAGTACCAAAAAAAAAAA
>CM053406.1:96332047-96428022 GCA_028644305.1 Xerus rutilus | reverse complement strand
AAAAAAAAAAAAAAAAAAAAAAAGTACTTGATGTTAAATTTAACAGTTAGCATTTTAACTGTGATTTAATTATATATCTAACAAACACATTTGAGTAATCCAATGTCAAATCTGATTTACTCATTTCTCCCTTGTTGAAGAAAAGTCCTAGAAAAAAATGGATATTAGACATTTTATAGACATTAACATTTTATTAGTTCTTTGACCGCCTAGAAAGACTCATGAGTTAATTTTAAAGACATCTTTACTTTTTTTTTTTTTTTTTGGTACTGGGGATTGAACTCAAGGGTACTCGACCACTGAGTACTCGACCACATCCCCAACCCTATTTTGTGCCACCATGCCTGGCTTAGAAAGATTTTTAAGGAGACAATGTAAGGGGGAGTCTGCCGGAAGAGAGGAGCCCAATCCCATTCTGCCACCTGGAGTCTGAAGCATGTCCTAAAGGACATCCCAGAGCAGGACAGGAACAGACAACAGAGAGACTAGCCAGATGAATTGGATTGTCACCCAAATGGCTGAAGTCAAACCTCTCCTGGAGAGGTCAGAGTCACGGATCGCCTGATGCCAGGATTTTCAGAGAATTCGATCCAGGAGAATTTGATCCAGACAACAGAGAAGGTAAACAAGCAGGGGTCAGGACACTCCTGCTGGCAGAATCTGAGGTAAAAGGAAAGGAGGGAGGAGGGAGAAGGTAAAGAGTCTATGAGAGTGGGATGGAGATTGGAGGTCCACCATAACCATGAAGGTAGTAGTGTGGTGCGGTCCTCCCTTTGGGGCAGTCAGGGGGCCACTGGACACTCAATGACTGGTCAGCCTTGGGAGTCTGCCTGTAAAGTTGTAATGTCCTTGAAAGGGGAACTCACAGAATGAAGGTCATGGTGGGTGCAGAAAGATGACGATCAAAAAAATGGATGAAGGCTAGTGAAGGTGCAGTCTCAAGTTCAGGATGAGGGGCCTTGATAGGGAGGCTCAACCTCATCCCGGGTTTCTGCACCAATGAAAGTTTCGCTCTGAACTGGACACAACACACTCCATGTAACAAAGAGATCTTTATTCATGGGGGTCAGCACAAATGGACGCTCAGAGAGAGGGAGGGGTGCAGAGCATGGGATTCTATAGGGCCTGAGGTAAATGTGTTGTAGATTGGTTATTTCAGGCTGGTGTGCCAGGTAAGGATTGGTGGTTGTTAGGTCGGTTCAGGGCCCAAGATGTCCAATTAGGGGGACCGGTCAGGGCAGCTGAGGAACGGAGCGGCTAGCCAGACACTGACATCACCAGTAGACACGCCTCCTGTCAATCAGCGGGTTTTTCCTGACCTATCCAGGAAGGACTCTGGCCTTCTCTTCCTGCCCCCCAAGCCCTTCCCTTCCTGACCGGGCCTTTTGAAATTGTCTGTTCGCCCAAACGGGGCACCACTCTCCTGGACACACTCTGATGGACGGGAGAGTTCAACCCAAGAGCGTGTATTTCCAATAAAGCCTTGCACAGCGGCTTTAATTAGCCTCTTTTTGGTCATCTAGTCTTTACAGACAGCACATGGGAAGGGGATAGCTTCTTCTCCCTTTTCTTTCCTTCCCCTGCCAGCTGTTACCATGGAGCCCAACTAGTAACATCTTCTCTTATGTCTGAAATGTAAACATCTCTGTGAAGCTCAGGCTCAAGGCCAGAAGCCTTGTTAAAGTATCTGTCCTTCTTGTTACACTTTGCATTTACAAATACACTTCCCCCTTAAAAAAATTTATAAACCATTATATTGTTACTACACTAGATAGTCCAAAAATGTTTTTGAAAAACTAGTAAGGGGGCATTCAGCACCTGGAGTGCTGATCTCTTTCAGGCCGGTGGCCAAGCAAGATAAAACAATAGGAAATAGGAAGTCTAACTACATTGAACTCTTTTGTTGATAGTCCTAAGATCAATTATGGTGCAGATTTCTGGAGAAGCTTAATTAAGATTAAGCTTCTTAATCTTAATTAAGAAGAGGGTGGAGGAGAGGGTGCCACTACAAGAGGAGAAATAATTGGGTTGTGAGAGTCTTAACCCAATCAGTGAATTAAATCCCCTGATAGGGATTAACTGAAGGCTGGTAGGGTATGGCTGGAGGAGATGGGCTTTGGGGGCCATGGGTTTGGATTATATATTTTGTATCTAGAGACTGGAGTCTCTCTGTCTCCTTCCTGATCATCGTGTGAGCCACTTCCCTCTGCCATGCTCTTCTGCCATGATGTTCAGCCTCATCTGAAGCCCCTGGGGAATGGAGCTGGCTGTATATGGACTGAGACCTCTGAAATTGTGAGCCCTCAAATAAACTTTTCCTCCTCTATAATTGTTCTGCTCAGTTCTTTTAGCCATGACAGTGAAAAATGTAACTAAAACACAAGGGAACTGCATCCTCCATCACTTACTGCAGAAGGCCAGTGGGAATTAGGATCCCTCAAGTGGGTGTGAGCATCAAGTTGACCATGAGTTGGGGCAGAATCTTTAACAGAAGCATTATCTGTCCCTCTTACTCTCTTTCAGAAGTGGCCTCTGGTTCTGAGATCCCACACATTTAACTTCACACTATCCACTTTAGCTCAGGCCTCTGTATAAAATGATGTATTTGTATATGGCAACTGAAACTCGCAGATACTTGCTTCCCTACTCAGCTGGATAGTCATGTTTGGGCATGTGTGTGTGTCTGTGTGTTTTTCTGGGGATTGAACCCAGGTGCTCCCACATAACAGGCAAGTTCTCTACCACTAAGATATATCCCCAACCTTACCACCAGCGTTTTACATTTTCTCTATATTTTCCTACACTTCTACATTTCAAACTAAAAAGCTTCTTCTGAACAAAAGAAAAAATCAATGGGGTGAACAGACAGCCTACATTCTGGGAGCAAACTTTTGCCACACACACATCAGATATCCTGATCTCCAGGATATATAAAGAACACAAAAAACACCGAAAAAACAAACAACCCAATCAATAAATGGGCTAAGGAACTGAACAGGCACTTCTCAGAAGAAGATACACAATCGATCAACAAATATATGAAAAAAACGTTCAACATCTCTAGCCATTAGAGAATTGCAAATCAAAACTACTCTGAGATTTGATCTCACACCAGTCAGCATGGCAGTTACCAAGAATACAAACAAGTGTTGGTGAGGATGTGGAGGAAAAGGCACACTCATACATTGCTGGTGAGACTGCAAATTTGTGCAACCACTCTGGAAAACAGTATGGAGATTTCTTGGAACACTTGCAATGAAACCACCATTTGACCCAGCTATCCCACTCCTCGGTCTGTACCCAAAGGATATAAAACCAGCACACTACAATGACACAGCCACTTCAATGTTTATAGCAGCTCAATTCACAATTGCTAAACTGTGGAACCAAACTAAATGCCCTTCAATAGATGAATGGATAAAAAACTGTGGTATATATGTACACAATGGAATATTACTCAGCATTAAAGGAGAATAAAATTATGGCATTTTCAGGTAAATGGATGGAGTTGGAGAACATCATGCTATGTGAAATAAGCCAATCCCAAAAAACCAAAGGCTGAATGTTCTCTCTGATAAGTGGATGCTGACCCATAATGGGGAAGGGGCCATGGGAAGAATGGAGAAACTTTGGTGAAAGGGGAGGGAAGAGAGGAGATAGGACATGGGGCAGGAAAGAAAAAAGATTTAAAAAGTAAACCACCGCAATATCACTTTCACATTTACATTTTAAAAAATTATTAAAATCATGTACTATCCAGAGTATTAAAATATTATTATTATCTCATCACTTTTTTGGGGAGAGGGTTAACAGATTTAACAAAGGAGTGCATAATCACTGCACCACATTCCCAGCCCTTTTTATTTTTTATTTGAGACAGAGTCTTGCCAAGTTGCTGAGGCTGGCTTTGAACTTGCTAACTCAGCCCCACTGAGTTGCAGGTATTACAGGCATGCACTACTGCACTGAGCATCTTATCACTTTTTCAAAATAATTTCTGCACTGATTTAAACATTACACAATGTATGCATGTATCAAAACATTACATGATAAGCTGGGCACAGTGGTGCACATCTATAATCCCAGTACTTTGGGAGGCTGAGACAGGAGAATCATGAGTTCGAAGCCAGCCTCAGCAAAGGCAAGGCTCTAAGCAAATCAGTGAGACCCTGTCTCTCTATAAAATCCAAAATAGGGCTGGCAATGTGGCTCAGTGGTCAAGTACCCCTGAATTCAATCCCTGGTACCAAAACAAAACAAAACAAAACAAAAAAAACATTACATGATACCCCTTTATTATGTACAATTTTTATACTTGCATGTACCCGTTATAAAGTAAACTTTAAAAAATAATTTGTCCAAATCAGGACCCAAATAAAATTTATACATTACAAGTGGTTAGCAGACCTTTTAAGTTTCTCCTTACTTATAAGTTTCCTTTTCCATCTTGTTTCTCTTGAGATTATTTTGTTATAAAGAAGTTACGTCATTTGTTCTATACAGCTTCCCATAATCTGAATATTGATAGATTATGAATAATATTGCATCCTTGTAATATCGTTTAGCTATTCTTGGGTAGATAGTTTAGCCATGAGAAGGTGGGTGGGGGGAAGAACAATGAAGGACAGTAACTTATAGGGAAAAAAAATCAAAATCAAATGTATGCATCAAAGAGAGTCCATGAGTCATGGGACTGGGAATCATAGGGAACTTCATCAAAACAGACAAGCAAGCTGGGCGCGGTGGCGCAAGCCTGTAATCCCAGCACTTAGGGAGGCTGAGACAGGAGAATCGCGAGTTCAAAGCCAGCCTCAGCAACGGCGAGGTGCTAAGCAACTCAGTGAGACCCTGTCTCTACATAAAACACAAAATAGGGCAGGGGATGTGGCTCAGTGGTTGAGTGCCCCTGAGTTCAATCTCCAGTACCAAAAAAAAAAAAAAGAAAGAAAAGACGAGCATCTGGAAAATAGGAACTGGTATGCCAAATCTCCCCCAGTCCTAGTTAATTGTAATCCCTTAAGGAAACATTTTCAGATCATTCACACTCACTGCTGGTGACCAGGTCTTCACTGAAACAATGTTGTACCCACCCCATGTGACTAGATCAAGACCCTTACAAAAGCCAGGCATGGTAGTGCATGCCTGTAATCGCAGCAATTTAGGAGACTGAGTTAGGAGGATCACCTATTCAAGGCCAGCCTCAGCAATTTAGCAAGACCTTGTCTCAAAATAAAAAAATACAAGGGTTGCGAATGTGGCTCTGTGGTAAAGCACCCTGAGTTCAGTCCGCAGTCCAAAAAAAGAAAAAAAGGAAAAAAAAAAGAAATCTTCACAAAGAAAACTTGCTGAGGGCTAAATAAAAAGGTCACTTAAGAGAGGAATGTGAAACTAAGACAAAGGAACCCAAAACCCTTAAAAATCCCAGATTATGTAACAGCCATGCCACCATTCTCTCTGGAGGCATTCCCTGCAGTGCCTAAACTGTATGTCATCCTCATTTCTCACTTTTCTAATAAATTTCTATCTATACTCTGTGCAAACTCACTTGAAATTCTTCCTTCGGGATCAAAAGAACAGGTGGCTATGGACCCCCACGGCCACTTTGGATTCACAGGCACATCTCCTGTGCAATACTATTGCCTATATTTCCTGCAAGCAGATAATTATACCTGTAACAAAGGTCCATTTTATGCTTTGAGTACAAGCCTTGTTTCTCAGCTTCAGGTGAGTCTTTTTTTTTTTTTGGTACTGAAGATTGAACTCAGGGCTACTTGACCACTGAGCCACATCCCCAGTCCTATTTTTTTGTGTGTGTTTTTTTAAACATTTATTTTTTAGTTGTAGGTGGACAGAATATATTTTATTTTTTTTATGTGGTGCTGAGGATCGAACCCAGCACCTCATGCATGCTAGGCGAGCACGCTACCACTGTGCCATAACCTCAGCCCCCTATTTTTTGTGTTTTATGTAGAGACAGGATCTCACTGAGTTGCTTAGCGCCTTGCTCTTGCTGAGGCTGGATTTGAACTCGCGATTCTCCTGTTCAATCCCTGATAACAACAACAACAACAACAACAAAAAAAAAAAGATTGTGAAATGACAATTTTCATGGAGACGGGGAGAACACCAGGATTGAACTCAGGGGCACTCGACCACTGAGCCACATCCCCAGCCCTATTTTGTATTTTATTTAGAGACAGGGTCTCACTGAGTTTCTTAGGGCCTCGCTAAATTGCTTTGTACTCGCGATCCTCCTGTCTCAGTTTCCCAGAGCCACTGAGATTACAGGTGTGCGCCAACCAGACCGGTCATAGTCCTAATATACGAAAGAAAATGGTTTGTAAATTGCCTATTCCTAGCAGCCACGTTTGGACTCCCAGCTCTCATAAGCTTTCTGCATTGAAGTGAAATGCATGTGCCAGCTAGTAAGCAGTGGGTAGATGGGAGCGAATACTCCAAGTGAGATGGTATAAAATGAATCTGCGCTAGGTAACGGATCAGTCCATATGCAAGGTAGACAACAAGCGTGCCCACACAACGGTGCGATGCCAGCGGAACACGTGAACAGATACCACACCAAGCAAAGAGCGGTGCGCAAGCGCGTGTAAAAGCCCTGCGTATGGGCGGGCGACCACCACCTGACAGGTCTTCCCAACTCTAGGGGGCGCCAGCCCAGCCGGGCCCAGCAGCCTGATCTGGCAGCACGTTCTTTTCCATCCACCTGTTCTTGAGGTATCGGAATCCGGCGGAAAGCAACTTCTTTAGGTCTGAGGTTCCGGATCATTGGGGGAAGAGAGTCAGGGGACGGGGAGGAGTTGGGCTGTGTGGCTGACTTGGTAGGGTCCAGAAATCCGGCAGCTCTAGGAAGTGAAATTTCTTTTCTATCCTCGGAGGTACCGCGAGAATGGGGGGGTGTAGTTCGAGGCGGAAGCGAGGGGAGGTTCAGGATCCGGGGGCGGGGCCAGGGGTGGGAAACCCAGTTAGGACGCGCCCCTGAGCGAGCTTTCTTTACCGGTTTTCTCTCCGTATTCTGCTCAGGTGAGATGTCCATGGAGCGGCTCCTGGCCCAGCTCTGCGGCACCAGCACTGTGCGGCCACTCCCGCTCTGGGACGGGAACACCACAGGCCACTGCTTCACTCAGCTGGTGCTCAGTGTCCTGCCCCACGCGCTCCTCGCGGTGCTCAGTGCCTGTCACCTGGGTACCCCGAGGTGAGTACAGACGGCTGCAAGATGTCTGTCCAATGTGTGCGAACAGACTTCGCCCGCAGCCCACATTTCCCCGCGGTGTCACCAGAATTGCAAGATCTCTGGAGTAAGAAGTAAAAACTGAGTGTACCACTTACAGTAGTGTGGCTGTTCTTGGGCAAATTACCTACCTTCTCTTAGTGTCAGCATTGTCGAGAAGGTTCAATTAAATAATGCACTTAAACATCTAGTGCAGTAGCTAGCATATATTAAAGGCCCAATGCATGGTAGAAATCATTCCTATTGCAGATTTTAAGATGCCCAAATACAACTGTCATGAATTGAGTGAACAGTGGTCTAAGAAGATGACGTGTGCGTGTATCTGTTTCTTTTTCTTTTTCTTTTCGTAGTGCTAGGGATTGAACCCAGGGTCTTGTACATGCGAGGCAAGCCCCTGTGTGTGTTTGTTTCTTAATTGCAGTACTGGAGATCAAACCAGGGCGTCATGCATGCTAGGCAAGAGCTCTGCCACTGAGCTACACCCCTAGCCCAAGAAGGATGACTTGTGATTAAGTTGTAGGGCCAGTTTATTCCTACTTCCATATATGAAACCTTTATTTCTAGGCTAAGAAAAGCTTATGTAGACTCAGCTGCCTAGGAGACAGTAGGTAGAAGAGTAAAATCAAAACCTTAAGGCTTCCCAGGTTTAGACCTGAAAGATGTGGGTGCTAAACTCACCTTGATTTTGTGCTTTGTTCTTGGATCACTACAGATGGCCAAAGGTAGTCTGTCTCTGGCTGCTGAGAAGGCAGGAAGGCAGTCTGGTATCAGCTTTTGGGAGTTCCTAGTCTGATAGAAAGAGAAGTGTCTCTATCCAAGAGGAATTAGGAAATTGATGAATCCTTGCCTTTTTAGGAAAAGCAGCAGACCTGCTTGGTTGGGGAGGAGTCCTGATTTGTCTCTGACACACCTGTGATCCCAGCACTTTGGGAGGCTGAGACAGGAGAATCGCGAGTTCAAAGCCACCCACAGCAACAGCGAGGCACTAAGCATCTCAGTGAGACCCTGTCTCTAAACAAAACAAATAGGGCTGGAGATGTGGCTCAGTGGTCAAGTGCCCCTGAGTTCAATCCCCAGTACACACAAAAAAAAATCTAGAGCAGATTAGTCAGCATAGGCATTCACAGCCTGCTCAGAGGAGGCACTATTAAAAATTGGCACAGGCTTGGCCTGGCTCAGTGGTGCATGCTTGTAATCCAAATTACTTGGGAAGGGTTACTTGAGCCCAGGAGTTTAAAACTAGCCTAGGCAACATATTGAGACCTCATCTCAAAACAAAAGATGCTGGGCACGGTACGCCTGTAATCCCAGTGACTCAGGAGGCTGAGGCAGGAGGATCACAAGTTGAACGCCAGTCTCAGCAACTTAGTGAGACCCTATCTCAAAATAAAACACAAAAAGGGCTGGGGATGTGGCTCAGTGGTTAAGTGCCTCTGGGTTTAATCCCCAGTTTAAAAAAAAAATGGCATGGTCCTTTGGGAACTCACAGTCTAATGAAAAGGTTGAAAAGCCATTATGTACTCAATTTAAATTGTGGCTGTCATTTCACCTATCAGGCTTTTGTGCTTTGCTGATAAGGATTAGAGAGATCTGGAATCTCAGGAAAGGATGTGAGAGGGCTTTGGGTATCACCCCTTACTGCTTTCTCTACTGATAGGAAAATAAGGTATATAGGGAGGGAGAGACCTGCCTGAGGCTAGGAGACTGGTTAATGACCTTGGACTCTGTTCTTTTTCTGTACCCATATTTTAGGCTGATTTTAATTCCAGTCTAAAACTCCTCCATATAACTGTCACCTGGGGGAAATTTAAGAAAACCCAAAGTATTTTAGTTTCCAGCTAAACTTTTTCAGTAACCCAGCTCTGCTGACAAAGGGCATGACATACTCAGTCTTCTTTCTTTTTTTTGGTACTAAAGATTGAACTCAGGGTTACTTGACCACTGAATCACATCGCCAGCCCTATTTTGTGTTTTATTTAGAGACAGGGTCTCACTGAGTTGCTTAGCACCTTGCCCTTGCTGAGGCTGGCTTTGAATTTGTGATTCTCCTGTCTCAGCCTCCCTAAGTGCTGGGATTACAGGAGTGCATCACCGTGCCCGGCTACTCAGTCCTCTTTCTTTTTTTTTTTTTTTTTTTTTTTTGGTACCAGAGATTCAACTCAGGGGTGCTTGACCACTGAGCCACATCCCAGCCCTATTTTGTGTTTTATGTAGAGACAGGGTCTTACTGAGTTGCTTAGCACCTCGCCGTTGCTGAGGTTGGCTTTGAACTCGCGATTCTCCTGTCTCAGCCTCCCAAAGTGCTAGGATTACAAGTGTGAGCCACCACGCCCGGCTCTACTCAGTCCTCTTTCTATATGACCTTCAAGGCATTCTGATACTCATGTCTGCTGGTATGTTTTCCTGTATTGATTCTTAATGAGGACCCTTTGTTTATTAAAATAAAATTTAAAAAATTTTTTCTATGCCCAGAAGATAGAGACAAAACTGAAAAGACATTTTTCTTTACTAAATGAATTGATTTAATTAATTAAAAATTAATTAATTTTAAATTAATTAATTTAAATTAATCCACACCCCTTTTTACCATCAGTGGAAAGACAGAGAATAGAATATTCTGAGGCTTTATAAAATTTAGGTTCTTCTATTAGAGTATAGAAACTGTAAGCAAATTTTTGATTTGTCTCATAATGCTTTAGGTGAGTTCAAGGGTAATCTTAAGTTGATACTTTTGTAAAAATAAATATGTATCTGGTAGTGGTTACCTGTGTGGAAGTTTGCAACTTTTTCTAATTGTAGCCTTCATGGTAAGTACAGCCTTAACTCAAAATTGTTAATACCTGTGGTGAAAGAATGAATCTAAAATGGTATGGGTCAATTTTGGAAGGTTTCCTGGGAGAAAATGCTCTGGGTTCTAAGGTAAAGTCAGAGCGGGATGTACTATTTACAAGGCAGGAAAGAGAGTTCATTCCTTCTAGGTGAGGGACATGTCTGGGCCCTGAGTCATGACATGCCTTGCCTTCTTTTCTCTCTTCCCCTTTGTCCCCAGGAATACAAACTACAGCCTACTTTGCAGTCCTGGCTGGTACCTCCGAATTGCAGCTTCTTTCCTGCTCTCCATCTTCCCACTGCTTGATCTCCTTCCAGTTGCTTTGCCACCAGGAGCAGGACCAGGGCCCATAGGGCTAGAGGTGCTGGCAGGGTGTGTGGCAGCTATTGCCTGGCTCAGCCACAGCCTGACTCTGTGGAGATTAGCTCATTCCCCTCATGGCCTCTCCCGGGGGCCCTTGACCTTGGCTCTAACAGCCTTCCTGCCAGCCCCAGCCCTAGTGCTGACCTTGCTCTGGCATTGCCAGAAAGGCACATTACTGCCCCCACTTCTCCCAGGGCCTCTGGCCCGCCTATGTCTTCTCATTTTGCAGCTGGCAGCAATCTTGGCCTATGGACTGGGCTGGGCAGCTCCCTGGGGCCCACAAGAACCCTGGACTCAAGAGCCCTTCCTGTCCTCTGAAGATCAGGAACCCGAGGTGTCTGAAGATGGAGAGAGTTGGCTATCACGCTTTTCCTATGCTTGGCTGGCACCCTTACTGGCCCGCGGAGCCCATGGAGAGCTCCGGCAGCCCCAAGACACTTGCCATCTCCCCCGCAGGCTGCATCCAGCCTACCTGGCCCGTGCCTTTCAGGCACACTGGCAGGAAGGTGCCCGGCTGTGGAGGGCACTATATGGAGCCTTTGGGCGGCATTACCTAGCACTTGGACTGCTCAAGCTGGTGGGGACCATGCTGGGATTCTCAGGGCCTCTGTTGCTGTCCCTACTGGTGGGCTTCCTGGAGGAAGGGCAAGAGCCACTAAGCCATGGCCTGCTCTATGCCCTGGGGCTAGCCAGTGGGGCTGTGTTGAGTGCTGTGCTGCAGAATCAGTATGGGTATGAGGTACGTAAGGTGACACTGCAGGCACGGGGGGCTGTGCTGAACATCCTGTACCGCAAGACTTTACAGCTGGGGCCTAGTCGTCCTCCTGCTGGGGAGGCCCTCAACCTACTAGGCACTGACTCTGAGCGGCTATTAAACTTTGCCAGCAGCTTCCATGAGGCCTGGGGCCTGCCCCTGCAGCTGGCCATCACGCTCTATCTGCTGTATAACCAGGTGGGCATGGCCTTCGTGGGTGGTCTGGTCTTGGCAGTGCTGCTGGTACCTGTCAACAAAGTGATTGCTACCCGCATCATGGCCAGCAACCAGAAGATGCTACAGCACAAGGATGCACGGGTCAAGGTGAGGAGCTGCCAGGATCACTCAGCCATCTGGTGACCACCCCCCAGCACCCAAACACAGAGAAGAAGACACATGAGCAGTGTCTCCACTTCACACTGCTCTCTCATCCCCTGTCTCTAGCTTGTGACAGAACTGCTGAGTGGCATTCGAGTCATCAAGTTCTTTGGGTGGGAGAAGGCACTGGGGGCCCGAGTTGAGGCCTACCGGGATCGAGAGTTAGGACAACTCCGAGTCATCAAATACCTGGATGCAGCCTGTGTATACCTGTGGGCTGCCCTGCCGGTTGTCATCGCCATCATCATCTTCATCACCTATGTCCTCATGGGGCACCAGCTCACTGCTACCAAGGTGAGGGCTGAGAAGGGAGAGGATGGCTCTAGGAAGGCAGCCGTAAGGAGACTGCAGTAGAGTGGAGATATGTGCTCAGGCCCTCAGTGCTGGCAGTGGAAGAAGGTAGGAAGATCTCTGGCTGTCTCGTCCCTTCCCAGCCCAGGGGACACTGGTCTTTTTTGAGATCTTGGAGATATAACCCTTCCTTCTGTGGAGGAACTCCTTTTCTTCCTCTACTCGTCCTACTCCAGCATCCCATCAGATCCAGGCTTATAGTTAGATCCTTTTATCCTCAGCCTAATGACCTTGAGGAAAAAAATTCCTAATCGAGTGATGGGTCTGCCCAGGACCAGGTGTTGTTACCACTTAGAAATTCTGAGGTCTCAAGTAAGCTAGGCCTGGGCATCTATAAGGATGCAGCCTGGAGGGCTAGAGTGTAGCTCAGTGATGGAACATGTGCTTAGAGTGTATGAGGTCCTGGGTTCCATTGCCTGCACGCACTCTCCTACCCCCCTGCAAAAAAAAAAACAACCTGGATCCCTAGAGGAACATCTGGAGCTGCCAATTGTAACCCAAGGATTCCTCAGTCAACCCCTAAGCTCTCCTACTCCGTTCTTTCTTCCACAGACTTTTCCATGGGGCCATCAGAAAAGCAGGCTGTCAGGTTGTTCCCAGGCTTTGGATGATGCTTTCTCCCCTTCCACCCCACTCAGGTGTTCACAGCCCTGGCACTGGTGCGCATGCTCATTTTTCCCCTCAACAATTTCCCTTGGGTCATCAATGGCCTCCTGGAGGCCAAAGTGTCCTTGGTGCGGATCCAGCATTTCCTTGACCTTCCAAACTACAATCCCCAGGTGTACTACAGCCCAGGTAATAGGAAGGAGCAGGATGTAACCACCTGAGAACTATACATAGATGCTGTGGAGGTTGGGGGTGGGGTCTGAGGCAGAGCAGAGCCAGACTGAGATTGAATTACTTTGGGAGGGTAGATGAGGGCAGGTGACATGCCCCAGTTTACCCTTCCCATCCACACAGGTTGGTGGTAGATTAGGATCCTAAGAGAAGTGGCTTCTTGCCTTTTCAGATCCCCCTGCAGAGCCATCTACAGTGTTGGAGTTGCATGAAGCCTTGTTTTCCTGGGACCCAGTTGGAACTAGCCAGGAGACCTTCATTAGTCACCTTGAAGTGAAAAAGGTTTGTTGGACAGATATCCTGGGGCAGTCCCCAGATAATGAGGGACATGGGGACTCGGTAACAGATAAACAAGAGCTGAGCCAATCAGCTGGATGTCCCTTTAGTTCTAATGATTGAGGAAAGGACTAGAGGGGTTTGATGAGTAGGTTCCAGTCTAAGGGATGACATCTCTTTTGTTTTTGTTTTGGTTCTAGCAGTACTGGAGCTTGAACCCAGGGGTGCTCTCCCACTGAGCTACATCTGCAGCCCTTCTTATTTTTTATTTTGAGACAGGATCTTGCTAAGTTGCTTAGGGCCTCACTAAGTTGCTGAGGCTGGCCTCAAACTTTTGATCCTCCTGCCTCTGCCTCCTGAGTCCCTGAGATTATAGGCATGTGACACTGTACTGAGCAACCCTTCATCTCTGAATTTCATTTTCCCACACACAGTTTTTCAGAGTAATTATACCTCTCCATGGTCTTAGACAGCTCACATCCTCCCAGTCCAGACCAATGGGTACTTTTGCTTCCCTGTGTTCCTCACTGGCTACAGAGTTCAGAATAGTCCCCAGTTTATTCAGCATCCCCCTAGGCTGAGGACCTAGGGGAAAGTCCTAACAACCCTCTCAAGGAAAGATTTTACAAATGGGATAGATGAGCCTCTACTGAGTCTGGTGAAGCAGTCAAGCCTTGTGACTCATTCTACATAGTCAAAGAAGAGCTTATGACAGGAAAATTTCTGGTAGAAAGATGACTCCCGTTCACCCCACTCCTGAGTTTTTCACTTTCTCCTGACCTCTGTCCAACCCTTTGCCCCACAGCTCAACCCAGAGTTCTCCAGTGGTGGCTGAATTGCCTCCACCACATTTGGCTCACATTTCTGGCTTGGGTTGTATGTTTTGTTTTTCCTCTTAGTTCAGGCAAGACGAGGCTGGAATTTTTCAAAGGAATTTTACTAATGTGTTAAGACTTTTTTTAATATGTAAGTCATAGAAACCCACTGGAGCTACCTTAAGCAAACAAGAATTTATAATAAGGATATAGAGATGAATTGCAGAATCCAAAGGCAAGAATGCAACCAGATCTTAGAAACAGTTCAGAACCAGGCCTCAACTTGCAGAGTTCTGTCTTCTGTCTGCTACTCTGTGTTTGCCCTGTTCTCTCTGTGGACCCACTCTCCACTGAGCAGGAGGTGTGACTGCAGAGAGCCCTCCCATTTATAGGCTGCATCCAGCAAGAGAGAGAAGCTGCCTCTAGGACCTTATCCCACAATCCCAAGAAAGGTCACAGATGAGTTTGGTGCTCATTTGCAGATGGGTTAACCCTGGCTGGCATTATAGGGCATCACAGACAAGTAGAGCTTCTGAAGCTGGGCATGGTGGCAAACCCCCGTAATCCCAGCAGCTCAGAAGGCTGCAGCAGGAGGATCCCAAGTTCAATTTAGCAAGGCCCTAAGCAACTTAGCGAGACACTGTCTCAAAATGAAAAATAAAAAGAGCTGGGGATGTGGCTCTTTTTATTTTTTGGTACTGGGGATTGAGCTCAGGGCCATTTGACCACTGAACCACATCTCAGCCCTATTTTGTGTTTTATGTAGAGACAGGGTTTCATTGAGTTGCTTAGCACCTCACCATTGCTGAGGCTGGCTTTGAACTCGTGATTCTTCAGTCTCAGCCTCCCAAAGTGCTGGATGTTCTTAAGATGGTTTCCTCTCATTCTCTCTGGCAAACTGCTTGCCCTCAGAGGACCTTCACACAGCCAGTGAAACTGAGAATAACTCTGAGTGGAGAATGTAACATCTGCTTCAGGCAGATGAGACAGGCAGGCCCTGAGTGCACATGTCCTATGAGGTGGAAAATTGTTTTTCCTGCATACTACCTAGGGCCTAGAGAGAAGCCTCAGTGGGAGAATTAACAGCCTACAGCCTCAATGGGGAGACCATTGCCCCTTCTGTCCTTCCTCTGCAAACAGTGGGTACTGACTCTGATTTCTTTGCAGGGTATGCTGGTGGGCATTGTGGGGAAGGTAGGCTGTGGAAAGAGCTCGTTGCTGGCTGCCATTGCTGGGGAACTGCACAGGTAATGAACCTCGAGTGCCTCCTGTCCTTGGCTCTCCTTTAGCAAACACCTACTGAGCCCCTTATATGTATCAGACAGCTTTTTGGGGGTCTCAGGTGCCAAGAGGAGCAAGACATGACCCCTTTCCTGGAAGAGTTTTCAGCCTGGAAAGGGAGAGGCAGTTCAAATTGTCAAGAATTCAATTGATGAGGGGCTGGGGCTGTAGCTCAGTGGAAGAGCACTTGCCTCACAAGTGTGAGGCACTGGGTTCGATCCTCAGCACCACATAAAAATATATAAATAAAGCTATTGTGTCCATCTACAACAAAAAAAATATTAAAAAAAAAAGAATTCAATTGATGAATTGTCATCATTGTCGCACCAGAGTGCCATAAATGCATAGAGAGTGAAGAAAAAGAGTAGAAAAGCTATCCAATGTCACTTATTTTTTCAGAGAATGTGGTTCTCAGGTGAGAATGAGCAGTGTGGTGCCTCACTCTTCTCTAAACTCCAGAGCACATAGACATGGTAGCTGCTTGCCTATAGGCAAAGAGCAGTTTCTTTCTTCCCAGGCCACAATAAGCCTGCAGCCTCATTAGGACCCCTCAACTCAGAGGTCATCAACTCAGAGTCATGTAACACCCAAGGGAACCCTATATAGAAGGCAGCTGTCTGAGGAAGTTTCTGGGAGGCAGAGGCTGTGCATGGAGGGACCCAGTGGGGAGCCAGTCCCCATGTTACTGACCTGACCTTCCGTAGGTTGCACGGGCATGTGGCAGTGTGGGGGCTATCCAAGGGCTTTGGCCTGGCCACCCAGGAACCCTGGATCCAGTTTGCCACCATCCGAGACAACATCCTCTTTGGGAAGACACTTGACGCCCAGCTGTACAGGGAGGTGCTAGAGGCCTGTGCCCTCAACGAGGACCTCAGCGTGAGTGCCTGGCCTTGAAACTCTCAGTGCCTGCTTCCCTCTGTGTCCTTGATGCTTAGAGATTTGCTTCCCTGGAAAGGGTTTGTTTCTACTCAGGCATCATTTAGGACTGGTCCTCAGACTGGTCCTCCCAGAGGGTCCAGCTGCTTGGTTCCTACTTCCCCTTGGGCCCACAGGGGTGGTGGTAGCTGGATGTTGACAAAGCACCTGGGAGATTCCTGAGGGGTCCAGGCAAGGGTTCCCTACAAGGCTCTGCTTTGCACAGGTCTGGCCATTGGTTCCAATTCAGAAGGCCCTCCCTACTTCCACCGCAAAGGTTAGGAAGAGTCAAGGGCTCATTTGGAAACCTTGGGAAACCTGCCAAACCCATTGGATCCTCCCACACACCCCCAGTTCAGAGTACCAAATTTATCAGGAAAGAGATTCCAGATTTTGCTGGGTGTGGTGGCTCACACCTGTAATCCCAGCACTTTGGGAGGCTGAGACAGGAGAATCGTGAGTTCAAAGCCAGCCAAAGCTATGGCAAGGCGCTAAGCAACTCAGTGAGACCCTGTCTCTACATAAAACACAAAACAGGGCTGGGGATGTGGCTCAGTGGTCGAGTGCCCCTGAGTTCAATTCCTGGTACCAAAAAAAAAAAAAAGAGAGAGATTCCAGATTTTTCCCATGATTTCTCCACCCAACCTCCATGTATACCCCAGGACTCATTACTACTACCTTTCCAGATAAATATGGAACTTCCCTGAGGACCATGACTTTGACCATGGTGTATCCTGTGTTCATTTTTCATTTGTTTCTATATTAAGCATTTCCCAAATGTTTCCTGGCTCCTCAGTGCTGTTCAAGGGACTAAAAAGAGAGACAAATAGCAAGGCTTTCTTTCAGAAGACTCAACATCTGCCGGGTGTGGTGGCACATGCCTATAATCCCAGCACTTTTGGAGGCTGAGACAGGAGAATCGCAAGTTCAAAGCCAGCCTCAGCAATGGTGAGGCGATAAGCAACTCAGTGAGACTCTGTCTCTAAATAAAATCCAAAATATGGCTGGGAATGTGGCTCAGTGGTCGAGTGCCCCTGAGATCAATCCCTAGTACCCGCCCCCCCACCAGAAAAAGAAGATGACTCAACATCTAGTGAATCATAGGTGCTTGCTCTGGTTATAGGGACCTTGTGGCTTAGTAGACCACTCCTAAGGCCACAGGAAAGCTCAGGGTACATTCATTCTCTGAAAACCTATGAAAGTTTTCACATCAGATTGGCCCATCATCATCCTTGCCTGTTAAAAAGGCAAAAAAAAAAAAAAAAAGCAGGATAAAGTTGGGCACAGTGGCACACCTATAATCCCAGCTACTCAGGAGACTGAGGCAGGAGGATCACAAGTTGAAGGCCAGACTGGGCAACTTGGTGAGACCCCCCCTCCATCTTTTTTTTTTTCTATTTTGGTACCAGGGATTGAACTCAGGGGCACTCGACCACTGAGCCACATCCCCAGCCCTATTTTGTGTTTTATGTAGAGACAGGATCTCACTGAGCTGCTTAGCACCTCGCCATTGCTGAGGCTGGCTTTGAACTCACGATTCTCCTGTCTCAGCCTCCCAAAGTGCTGGGATTACAGGTGTGTGCCAGCATGCCTGGCTTGAGACCCCCAATCTTAAAAAAATTAATTGAAAATTAAAAGGTAGGGTAGTAAGCATGACGCAGTAGTTAAGAATCTGGGTGTGTGTCCTGCCCCTTAGCAGCTGTGAGCAAGGTATTTAATCTGCCTGGGCTTTGGTTTCATCTGTGAGAAGGAAATAATGCCAACTTTGTAAGATCCTGTGGGGTTCAAATGAGATAATGCCTATAAAGTGGTAAGCATATAGTAAGTGTTCAATAGATGCTAGATATTGTTGGAGATGTGGCTTGTCAACCCTGATTGGCTCACCCCAAATATAAATCCAAATCCAGTCTCAAGCTCCCTAGTTGTCTTTTCTTTTTCTTTTTTTTCTTTCTTTTTTTTTTTTTTTTGGTACATGGGATTGAACTCAGGGGTACTCGACCACTGAGCCACATCCCCACCCCTGTTTTGTATTTTATTTAGAGACAGGGTCTCACTGAGTTGCTTAGCACCTCGCTGTTGCTGAGGCTGGCTTTGAACTTACGATTCTCCTGTCTCAGCCTCCCAAAGTGCTGGGATTATAGGCATGCACTGCTGCTCCTGGCTTCCCTGTCTTTTGATGCTTATCATCTCTTTCCTACAAAGGGACAGGAAATGGGGTAGAAAGTATCTGAGGAGCTGGTTGACAACTGTGATGTCTGTTTCATTAGATCCTGCCTGCAGGAGACCAGACAGAGGTGGGGGAGAAGGGTGTGACCCTCAGTGGGGGACAGCGTGCCCGGATTGCCCTTGCTCGAGCTGTGTATCAGGTAAATTCAAGGACATGGTGTCAAGGGCAGGGAGGTTGAAGCAGTACAAAGCTTTGAGAGCTTGACTGAGTGGGGGGATAGGAATATTTTCATTGACATCTACACCTACATCCTCCCTGAACCCATGCTCATGATGTATTAGCTATCCTATCCTCCTTTTGCAAGTTTGAGGCAGAATTAAAGGGCTGAGAAACTGGTACCCTATAAAGAACTGGCCCTGGGTCTCTAGTGTTGCTTGATTTTGAGGGAAGTCCATGCTCAGGTCTCACTTCCTTCCCTATCACTGTGAGGGTGGCCCCCAGAGGTGCTTTCAGCTGTCTTCTCTGGCTGCTGTGAGACCAGGGCATTCAAGAGGCCCTGGGCCTGGCCTCTTTCTAGGAGAAATCGCTCTATCTCCTTGATGACCCGCTGGCTGCTGTGGATGCAGATGTGGCCAACCACCTGCTACACAAGTGCATCCTGGGAGTGTTGAGTCACACTACACGACTGCTGTGCACCCACCGCACTGAGTACCTGGAGAGGGCTGACCTAGTGCTGCTTATGGAGGCTGGGCGCCTTGTCCGGGCTGGTAATAGGGGGAAGGAGCCAGCCACGTGAGGGAGGTGCATGCCCAGGTGTGATGAGGGGAGAGAGACAGGTGGATTTTCAAGTATAGACCATGCCACCCCTTCCATGTGTGTCCTGAGTCCAGGTCTCACCTCATCCTGACTTCACAGAACTTGTTTAAGAAACTGGAGAACAGCGGGCTGGGGTTGTGGCTCAGTGGTAGAGTGCTTGCCTGGCATGTGTGAGGCTCTGGGTTCAATTCTCAGCACCACATATAAATTAATTAATTAAATAAAGTCCACCAACCTTTAAAAAAAAAAAAAAAGAAACTGGAGAACAGGAGGGAAGAGGCATGTACTAGTGAAAGGCCAGCAGTGGGACTCAGGGGTTTTCTGACTGAGTGCTCTTGGGAATTTAGAGACCCAGGATCTCAAAGCAGTCTGATGTTCTCAGAGAGGAGAAAGCAGTCGGGTTTAGAATAGCATTTCTTTAAAAATATTTATTTTTTTTTGTAGGTGAACACAATATCTTTTATTTTATTTTTATGTGATGCTGAGGATCGAACCCAGTGCCTCAGGCGTGCTAGGCGAGCACTCTACCACTGAGCCATAACCCCAGTCCCTAGAATAGCATTTTTGTTGGGGCTGAGGTTGTGGCTCAGTGGCAGAGCACTTGCTTTGCACGTGTGAGGCACTGGGTTCAATCCTCGGTACCACATAAACAAAATAAAGACACTGTGTCCATGTATAACTAAAAAATATTTTTTTAAAAAAAGAATAGCATTTTTGTAAAGAAAACAAAAACAAAAAAAAGTAAGGATTATATATCCTGAGGGCTATGACCACCTGCAAGTTCACTGGGAGAGACACAGGAAGAAATGAGGCCCAACTGGAATATCAGAAACTGAGTGTGAGGAATTGAAAAGCTGTGAAATGAACAGTTGAACCTGATCAGGGTGCTCATGTTCTCCTTTGTCCATCTGCTGGTTGGACTCTGGGTGCAGAAGGATGGACTTGCTGAGTCCTGCTCACAGGTAGGGGGACACAGAGCAGCATCCCACTAGGACAGGTTAGGGAGGACCAAAGAAAGAGGTGGAGATGGACATGGTGTTGCATGCCTGTAATCCCAGCAACTTGGGAGGCTTAGGCAGGAGGATCACAAGTTTGAGGCTGGCCTGGGCAAGTGAGGAGGTCCTGTCTCAAAATAAAATTTAAAAAGGGGTTGGGGAGATAGCTCAGTGGTAGAGTACTCCTGGGTTCAAACCCCAATACTGCAAAAAAAAAAAAGAAGAAAAAGGAAAGAGGTGGGATTGTACACACAGTTAGAAAGGCATACTATAGACACTCGACAGCGCCCTCTAATCTCCCTTTCTACCTTCCAGGGCCTCCCTCTGAGATTCTCCCATTGGTACAAGCTGTCCCCAAAGCCTGGGCAGAGAATGGACAAGAACCTGACTCAGGTGTGACCCAGAGGTGGGAGGAAAGAGCTTGCTTTTCACTGCCACACCGTAGTTTTTTTTGTTTTGTTTTGTTTTTAAAATTTGCCTACTCCTCTGAAACACCAATAGTTTGAAAATGATAGCTTTCAGCTATCATCCTGTGAGCTCAATTCCTCCATGATCTCCCTGATTCTCATAGCCAAGGCCCTGTCAGCACAGGACCCAGAGAAAACCAAAGAAGGGCCAGAAGTGGAGCAGAATGAATCTAGCCGTCTGCTGCAGGAGGAAAGCAAGAAGGAGGGCGCTGTGGCCTTGCATGTGTACCGTGCGTACTGGAGGGCTGTGGGCCAGGGCCTGGCCCTCGCCATCCTCTTCTCTCTGCTCCTTATGCAAGGTGAGAATGTGTCCTGGAATCCCTAACCACCCGCTCCTCATTCCACAGCCATTTTGTCCAGGTGCCTGTCACCGCCATCACCTTGTACTAATCATCACAAAGCTACCTGGACAACAATTGAGACAAAAGGCATCCCCTTGATTCTGAGAAAGTCCCTGGGGCTAGAGTGCTGCACTCCATAGGGGTCTTTTGATAAGCCCCCCACGTGAGCCCCTTTCTGCAAATTTGAATTCATACCATTTTCAGAGCTGAAAGGTGATGGGCCTAGGAAAGACGCTCACACTAGGGAGGGTGCAGAATAGTAGCAAGAAGGGGAGATCCAAAGGGTTGCAGAAAGGTAGGAACCAGAGTCAAGGGCAGAGGAAGAAGATACTTGAATAGAACAAAAGAGATGAGTCTCTTACAACTTCCTCCTCCCACCCCCATCCAGCCACATGCAATGCTGCTGACTGGTGGCTGTCCCATTGGATCTCTCAGCTGAAGGCAGCCAGGAATGGCTCCCAGGAGGTGCTGGCCTCCACCAGCCCAGGCTCCTCCGGGCTTTTCTCTGGACAGCTACTCCTCTTCTCTCCCGGAAGCCTCTAGTGAGTGGCTGGGGCTAAGAGGAGGCCTATTCCTCTGAGTGGCCTCCAGGGAGAAAGCATTGAGGGCTGGGTGTTTCAGGGACTTTGTGTCCTAGAGGGTGGAGACAAGTGGCCTGGGAGAGGGGAGGGACTCCCAAGTGGCCCTACTTGGGGTTACCCATAACCCCCTCCCCACTACCCAGCACCCCAGTGTTCTCATTGCCTAAAGCTGCCTCCAATGGCTCCTCAGACGTCCGTTTCTACCTCACCGTATATGCGACTATTGCTGGTGTCAACTCTCTCTGCACCCTTCTCCGGGCAGTGCTCTTTGCAGCAGGTACCCTCCAAGCAGCTGCCACCCTGCATCACCGCTTGCTGCATCGAGTCCTCATGGTGAGGAGATGGGAGGGTGTGGGGGAGTTCATGGTCTCCATTCAGGGGCCATCATACGTCCCTAGTCCTCAGAAGTAAAGAGCCCCTCACAGATGGGTGCAGCACAGTGGTGACCTTTGAGACTGGGGAGACCGCAGAGCAGAGTGGCTTCTAGATTCCAATCCAGTGACTTAAACCTGTAGTTTTTTCATTTGTAAAATAGGGCAAATAAGAAAACCTTCCTCAGGGTTACTTCAGTTTTGAATTTGAAGTACAAAGGGTTGACCTTTTGGTTTGTACAAGGCCTCTTTTCTGTCTCATTTGTTTATCCCTTTGTATCTCTATACCCTATTTCTACCTCCCCTCCTGTCCTTGATAAACAACCGTTTCCAGTGTGTTCAGTATGTATCATTTAGTGTCTGTTTTGCAAAATGCCTGTATTTTAGGTGTGCATGTTTTTAATTTATGTAAATGATACTGCATTAGAGCTCACATTCTGTTTCTTACAGTTTTTATTTAGAGCTGTGTCTAAGACTCATCCCTGTTGCTAAATGTATATCTATCTAGTCTACTGCTTCCTTATATATTGGATTACACTAATTAGCTTATGGAAAATGCTTAGGATAGTGCTGACACAAATAAGTGCTCATTTAGCAATTATTATTATTATTATTATTATTATTATTATTACTATTATTATTATTTTGGTACTGGGGATTGAACTCAGGGGCACTCAACCACTAAGCCACATCCCCAGCCCTATTTTGTGTTTTATGTAGAGACGGGGTCTCACTGAGTTGCTTAGCGCCTTGCCGTTGCTGAGGCTGGCTTTGAATTCGTGATTCTCCTGTCTCAGCCTCCCAAAGTGCTAGGATTACAGGCATGTGCCACCACACACAGCTTAGCAATTATTATGAATGTTGTTATGACAGTCTTTTCTTGTCCGTTATTGGGACCTTACAATATCCCCATTTCACAGATGAGGAAAATGGGAGTTGAGCTGGCCAAGGCTAGTTCTGTGGAGAGTCAGTCTGTACACCCAGCACTGTGTGGGTCTTTTTAGGGCCTACCTCTCCTCTAGGAGCCACGCAGAAGTTATGCTGTGAAGAAACTGATTTCTCAGCCGGGCGCGGTGGCGCAAGCCTGTAATCCCAGCACTTAGGGAGGCTGAGACAGGAGAATCACAAGTTCAAAGCCAGCCTCAGCAATGGGGAGGCACTCAACAAATCAATGAGACTCTGTCTTTAAATAAAACACAAAATAGGGCTGAGGATGCAGTTCAGTGGTCAAGTATCCCTGAGTTCAATCCCCAGTACCAAAAAAAAAAAAAAAAGTCATTTGACTTAGTCCTCTGCCTAAAGATAGGACTGTTCCTAAAGTAAAGGCAGATGAGAGATAGGGAAGGGAAAGGGCTATCTATCTTTGAAACTGTTCCTTCCAATACTAGTCCAAATAGCTAACAATTATTGAGTGCTTATTCTGTGCCAGACCAGCAAGGCTAAGCACTTGACTGCTGTGTACCTGGACTTTAATTCTACTAACAGCCCTGTGAGGTATGCTTCCATCATGGTCCACATTTTTCAGATGAGAAACAAGGGCCATTGAGAGATAAATGTGTCCTTTGCATGGGGTCTCATGTCTCCTAAGTGGCAGAGCTGGAATTTGAGTTGCAGCCTGACTCCAGAGCCTGAAATCTCAACCATGACTTTGAGTGGTAATACTTACTACTCTGTCTAGTCATAGGCAATCAAGGTGTTCCTCCTGACATCTAACTAGATCCCACTCAGTGGCCTAAAGCTCCTATCTTCTGGATAAATATTAGCTCCCTACCCTTGAAGGAGTAGTAGTTATGTTGGCTCAGAGTAGGTAAGGTTGCCACTGGCCAGAGGAATTAGGGAGTGTTTCCCACCCTGGGATAGTCTTCCTCCAAGCTCCACCTATACTTCCTCTGTCCCCAGGCTCCTTTTCTGTTTTATACCCCACCTCTCCTAGGGCTGCCTACCAACCCCCTTTCTGTAGACCCTGCCTTGCCCAACCCCACCTCCTCTTCCAGGCACCAGTGACTTTCTTCGACTGCACACCCACGGGCCGGATCCTAAACCGCTTCTCCTCTGATGTGGCCTGTGCAGATGACAGCCTGCCCTTCCTCCTCAACATCCTGCTGGCCAATGCAGCAGGCCTGCTGGGCCTCCTGGCTGTGCTGGGCTTTGGCCTGCCCTGGCTGCTGCTGCTGTTGCCACCTTTGAGCATCATGTACTACCGTGTGCAGCGCCGCTACAGGGCCTCCGCACGGGAGCTGCGGCGCCTGGGCAGCCTCACCCTGTCTCCACTCTATACCCATCTGGCTGACACATTGGCTGGCCTCCCTGTGCTCCGGGCAGCTGGGGCCACCTACAGGTGTGTGAAGGCTGCCTTTTCTAACCATAGCTCAGGGCGAGGTGTGCTATGGGGAGGATTGAAGAGACCCCTGAGAAGAGGGACATGTCAGGTAGGGAGATCCAGACCTTCTGGGAGAGAGGATACTAGGGTAAAGGAGGAAAACAAAAGAAAGAGAAAGTGAGGCAGAGCAGGCCCCCTTCAAAAGAAACAAGTGGGCATCTCTGCCTCCCTATGTGAGGCCTATGGTGTGAAAATGGCTCCCAAGGAGGTGGACTGTAAAGGAGTCTGGGTGGGTCGACGTAGCAGTGGAGTGGCCTTGCTTCCCTCCTGGTCTTCCGCAGGTTTGAGGAGGAGAACCAGCAACTCCTAGAGCTAAACCAGAGGTGCCAGTTTTCTTCCTATGCCACAGCACAGTGGCTGGACATTCGGCTACAGTTCATGGGGGCAGCAGTGGTCAGTGCCATTGCAGGCATTGCCCTGGTGCAGCACCAGCAGGGCCTTGCTAACCCAGGTACCACCCAACCCTTCATCGTTACCCCAGGAGCAAGTCATTCCCACACCCTGCACTATTCCCCCAACTCCCCCTCCCACTTGGGGTTCCCTGTGAAGATGTCTCATCATTATCACTGCCATTTAGAGCTGAGGAAACTCTCTCCAGAAGTGACTTCTTTGGTGGTGTAGGATCTGGACTAGAATGAGTCTTCTGATCTGAATCCCTTTCCTGTTCCCATCCTTGGGTGACAACCCCCTGCCCCCAGCCCACCTCAGTCTTCCACCTGTCACCCCTCATGGCTTCTCGATGCCGCTCTGCTCCCTTGCATCCAGCCTCCTATGGTCCTGACCTAGGTCTTATCGTTTGCCTGCTTCTCTGCCAACTTCCTTTAACCACCCATAGTCCACGGCTGGGATTCTCTTGTTCTGCTCCCAACGTCCCACACATGTCTCAGTGCGCAGGCCTCCCCCAGCAGCTGGTGCTCTTCTCCCCAGGGCTGGTGGGCTTGTCGCTGTCTTATGCCCTGTCCCTGACAGGCCTGCTCTCAGGCCTGGTGAGCAGCTTCACGCAGACGGAAACCATGCTAGTGAGCGTTGAACGCCTGGAGGAGTACTCCTGTGAACTGCCCCAGGAGCCTCAGGGCCAGCCGCTGCAGGTAGGCCTGTACTTCACCCTCAACCCAGGCCAGAGCTCCAGATCCCTGCAGGGTCTCCTGAAGGCCTCAGTTTCTCCCCAGGCTCCTTTTATTTTGCTCAGCTTCCTTAGCTTCTCTGCATGATTTCCATTTACCGTGTCCCTCATCCCTGCATTCAGCCTCCCATCTTTCCCCATTCCCCCCACCTTTCCTCTCAGACCACCCATTTCTCATTATTCTCCCCTCTGTTCACCCTCCAACCCCCTCCTCACTGTCACTGTCACTCTTCATCTTACCCATTTTCCTCCATCTCCTACTCATGAGCCCCTTCCCCCATGCAGGGCATCAGCTGGCTGACCCAGGGAAGTGTGGAGTTCCAGGATGTGGTGTTAATGTACCGGCCAGGGCTGCCAAATGCCCTGGATGGGGTGACCTTCCGTGTGCAACCTGGAGAGAAGTTGGGCATTGTGGGCCGCACAGGCTCCGGCAAATCTTCCCTGTTTTTGGTGCTTTTCCGGCTGCTGGAGCCCAGTATGGGGAGAGTGCTGCTGGACGGTGTGGATACCAGCCAACTAGAGCTGGCTGAGCTCAGGTCTGGGGGGAAGGAGGTTGGTCAAAAGGGAAGAGGGCAACCAGACTACTGGCACCTAGAGGAGGGCACAGCTAGAAGGTTTCTATACTCTCAGGACAGCCAGAGTCAATCGGGATAAGGTGGAGAAGATGGGCAGGTGAAGCCAGCAAGCTCCTGCTTAGGTGCAGACTCAGCCAGTAGCCTCAGGGTCTTCCTCACCAACCCAGGCCACATTTCCAACTCCGTCTTTATTGTCTCCACTCCAGACACTAGTCACTGCCTTCTATATCAGAGATTCCCAGAGGATGCTATGATCCCTCGACTCTCAAGCTCAATAGGCAGTTCTTGGGACAACTGGACACTTATGCCACAAGTGGCCTCATCTGTTGCTATAGAGCCCTCAACCCCTAGCCCCAGGTTAACCTAGTATTTTCTTTCAGTTCCATGATGTGGAAAAGGTAGGCAAGCTGTGTGCTAAGCCTGCACACATGACCCCTCCGTGGCCCTGCCTCTTCAGTCTTCTAAGTTTTGGCCTTAACCTTGAATCCCAGCCTCATAGCTCCTCAAGACCCAACTCCAAGTCCCTTCATCCAGAAGTGCCCCTCTTCATTTAGCCACTCTGGTCATTCCCTGCCTAGCTACTGCTGTCCCTGGAGTCTGTGCCACACAATTTAGCCCATTTTTTTCCTGTTATTTTTTTGTATCTCAGTGAGATGTAGGTTGCTTGAGGCCAGAGTCTGGGCCTTTGGTCTCTTTGGTGTTACTCTTGGTGCCAGCACAGTTCTATGTGCACAGCTAACTGACCGGCCAGTCAGAGGAGATGGGCTGGGAAGCAGAGCTGGCGGCGTGCAGGTCTCCTCCCCAGGCTTTCCTGGAAGAACAAGCTCCAGAGTTAAAACCTGTGCTGCTGGCAGAAGTGGCCACATCTCCAGCCTGGATCCCTTGTCCTTGTCCTACCAGGTCACAGCTAGCTATCATCCCCCAGGAGCCCTTTTTGTTCAGTGGGACTGTTCGGGAAAACCTGGATCCCCAGGGCCTATATGAGGACAGGGCCTTGTGGCAGGCCCTAGAACAGTGCCACCTGAATGAAGTGATCATCTCCATGGGTGAGTGCTGGGTCCTGACCCTGGCAGCAGGGAAGAAACAGGGAGAGGTCTGGCCCGCAATGAAGATGCTCCCCCTTACAGGTGGTCTGCATGGCGAGCTGGGCGAAGGGGGCCGGAGCTTGTCCCTGGGACAGAGGCAGCTGCTATGTCTGGCCAGGGCTCTCCTCAAAGATGCCAAGGTAAGGTGAGAGGAAGAGACACTTAAGAAGATCAGGAAGGAGGCAGGGTGAAGAGGTGGGGAGAGGTTTCAAGGCAGAGCTGGCTATGGGGAGCTACAGTTGCACACTGGGCTATAGCTCCCTATGCCTGCCCTCCCCCGTCCCTCCCCTCAACATATATTCCAGGTCCTGTGCATTGACGAGGCCACAGCAAGTGTGGACCAGAAGACAGACCAGCTGCTCCAGCAGACCATCTGCAAACGCTTTGCCAACAAAACAGTACTGACCATAGCTCACAGGTGTGCAAGTATCCAGAATAAGACTAATCAAAGACTCTGGTAGCATGGACCCAGAGCCTGCCCTCAATATTTTCAGGAACCCAAGGATCTGGGCCCATAGATCTCAGCTCCTCTTTTTCCACACACTGTTCTGGGCTCTTTGTAGCACATTATCTGAGGGAACCCAGCATGGAGGGACTAATGCCTGTGAGGACTGACTTCTGCAGTCCTGAGGGGTGGGGACAGACAGCAGGCCAACTTTCTCCCTTAGGGCATCGTCCTCTGTTCTCTACACTGACCACCTTCTCCCACACAGGCTCAGTACAATCCTGAACTCCGACCGGGTGCTGGTTCTACAATCAGGGAGGGTCGTAGAGCTGGACTCCCCCTCTGCCCTGCGTTACCAGCCCCATTCACTGTTCCAGCAGCTGCTGCAGAGCAGCCAGCAGGGAGGCCCCTCTTCTCCCGGAGGACCTTGAGCCCCACACTGCACCCTCCAGAATTCTCTCCTCCAGGTGACCAAGAAGGGCTTGCTTCTCCTCTGTGGCTCTACCTCTCCCTCACTTCCTCAGAGGAGAAAAGGGCAACTTGATTCCTCTTTGGAAACCACTCCCCGAGGGCAGAGTGCCAAGGCTTCCCCAGAATCAGGCTCTGGTCTGGCCCTCTTGCACCTGTGACTTGAGGTGGGTTTTTCTGGCATAGAAGCCCACTTGCATTTTCATAGTTTTATTTGATAAAATTTCTATCTTACATTCTGTATATTAAAAAAATAATATTTCTGGTGCAAGGCTGAAGTCTCCCCTCAGTATGTATACCCAAACTGAGGGGTAGCAAGAAAGGACCACTCCAGGCTGAGGTGTGGAGGAAGTAAGGAAGGGGGCCAGAAAGCCCCCACCTCCATCACAGTGCTGTGGTCTTTCCAGGCTCAAGGGGCAGGTCAGGTGGCAGGGGGAGCCCTGCTGGCAGCATGCTCACCTGACACTCCTGGTCTTGCCGTGCTGGGGCATAATGTGGGGCAGGATAGCAACAGGGTCCAGGGGGACAGATGCCCCGGTGCCAAGCCCTCAGGGTCAACAACACAGTAGACAGGACCAGGGCAGCAGTGAGGGCCCCAAACACCACTAAGGCCACCAAGCTAGACTCACCCAGCCCAGCTTCTTGCCTCCGCACCACCTCCTTCACAGAGATCCGCAGAAGACCCGCCCCCACACTGTGGGGGGCTGGCCCTGTGGCAGGTACCACCACAGCTGAGGTGGGTCCTAGTGGGGTGCTCACCATGGTGGCAGGGTCTGGGACAGGTAAGACAAGCTCACAAGTCTTGCCACCATAACCACTTGGGCAGAGGCAGTCAAAGTCATGGACACGGTCCCGACAGCGAGCCCCTCTCTGGCATGGGCGGCTGGCACAGTCATCCAAGTTGATGGTGCAGAAGCGTCCAGCAAATCCCTCAGGGCAGAGGCAGGAAAAGCGGTTTATGCCATCAAGGCAGGTGGCACCGTTAGCACAAGGACGCATCAGGCAGTCGTCTACATTCACCTCACAGTGGGTGCCCACAAAGCCCGCCAAGCAGCGGCACGTGAAGTTGAGGGCAAAGCCCTGGTCGTCCTGGCACTGCCCGCCGTTCCGACATGGGGAGCTGCAGTGGGGATGGGAGAGGATATTGATACCAACTTCTAATACCTGCAGGATAGCTTCGGTCAGCATCCTGACCACTCCCCCCCCTTCATAGCTGTGTCACCTTGGGCTACTCTCTAGGTCTCAAATCGCTCATTTTAAAAATGAGAATAAAAATAGTACTCGGCTTCACAAATTGTGAGGGTTAAATGAGAGAATCCAATGTCAAGCAGTTAGCACAGGGTCTGGCCCAAAGGCAGGGATGAGGATAAGTGTGCTATTATTATCTCCCCCAAGCTCTTATCCTGAAGCAGAAACAAGGACAAGTCCATCCCTGTGGGGCTGTTTCATCATCCATACAAAGAGGTATAAGGCTGTTGTGCGGGACATCTTTAAGGGCTGCTTGCCAGTTTCTGTTCCCTCATTCTCCTCTCACCCACCTTCCAGCCAGAGCAGTCATACATAATCTGTTACACCTCCAGCTCCTATAGCTTGTTGAAGAAATGGCTCAGAAGATACAAGAGAAGTTGAAAAAGAAACCCTGAGCCAGGGGTTTTATTGTGGAGTGTGATCATGTGGGACTGTCCCTCAGTCCTCCTGGCTTTACAGTTCTGCCTCATTCATCCTGTCGACCAGATTCTAGTCTAACCTCACCACAAGCCCAGCACTCACCCTGCCTGTTCACAGGGTCCGGCCTTGCGCTCGCAGTCACGCCCATGGAAGCCTGGTAGGCACACGCAGTGGTACTCACCACCCCCATCATACACACACTGGCCTCCATTCCGGCAGGGGGACTGAGAGATGCAGATATGCTCATCTGGAGAAGAGATAAAAGGCTCATGTCTGGTCGTCAGACCTGCCCAGGCCTACATGGCTAGCCCTTCTGGACCCAAGGCTCTGTGGGTGTGGTTGATACTACAAACCCACCTAGGCTGAGAGGGTGGACTGGGGGAAACCACACTGAAGTTGGAGTCAGGAGGCACCTGGCTCTTGTTCTGGTAGTCTATCTCAAACTGACTTTAGGCAAGCTATACCTTTTCTGTGAACCTGTTTCCTCATGTGTTAAATAAGTATTTTTAGCAGCAACTTTTCCAACCTCATGGGGTTATGCTGAAGGCAAATTCATACAACAGGTAGGTATGAAATCAAAAAGGATAAAATACCATGTATTTGAGGATTTAAAACACAACAGGTGCTCCATAAAGACTGATGAATATTCTAAGACAGGAGGACTCCCCAGCCAACAGCTTTCCTCCCCCCCTACCTTTGTCGCAGAACTTGCCTGCCCAGCCACTGTGGCAGATGCACTGCCAGGGCTGGTGGCAGGTACCATGCTGACAGCCAGGCATTCTCACACAGCGCTCACAGTGCAGCCCCTCCCAGCCTGGGTCACACCTAAGAGGAAGAAGCACAAGGTAAGGGTTCTGGGAGGAGGCGGAACCAGAGCTTCTTGAAACCAGGACACACGACAGCCCCTTGGGAACACAGAACTGTCTCAGGGAGGTATAGGTCTGTGCAGGATCATAGGACACATGGAATCAGACCATCAGACACCAGTGTTCAAGTGCTGGTTCTGTACTTTGTCTAGCCTTTCTGAACCTTAGTGTACTCACCAGGAAATTGAGGATACACCTTACAGGCTTGTGTTGAAAAAATAAGATCATGTCTGTAAATGCCTCCAGTACCACTTGTAGCATGTCGAATGTGTTTACAGCCATTTAAGCAAAGACTGACCTTGAAAGGTCATCAGGGTTATCTTCCTACTGAATTCCAAGGCAAACACCTCACATTATTTTAAAGCCCTCGCAAAGATGTAGAGTCTCAAACATTCCCAGTCCATTGAGCAACCTGCCTCAGCTCATTTCTTATGTCCACTTTCTTCCTGCTACAGATTTTGACACACCCTCCACCCCAGTGAGTTAATTGTTCCAATTCATCCAGAAAGAGCCTCTTACATCACAAGTGCTGCTCCCCAGTTACTGCCCTTGAAACATCTTTCCTAAGTTACACCTCTATCTCTATCTTCCCCTTTCCTCATGGCTTAATCTCCAAACTCTCAAGCTTCAAGTCTCTCTCCAGATGTCTTGAAGAGCAATGTTTCAGAATCGCTGGGTCAGATTTGGGAGAGAAACAAGAAAAAGCAAGAGAGAGATGAGGCCAATGGGAATGGTGGGGTGGGGAGGAAGCTGGCCAGTCTGCCATATGTGCTATAAGAAGTGATAGGATGAATGGGCTGGGATTGTGGCTCAGTGGTAGAGTGATTGCCTTGCATGTGGGAGGCACTGGGTTCGATCCTCAGCACCCATATAAATAAATGAATAAATAAAGGTCAATCAACAACTAGAAAAATTAAAAAAAAAAAGAAGTGATAGGATGAGCAGTAGGGTCTTAAGCCCCTGGGGCCTGGCCTGATTGTGGGTGAGGAGGTCTGGGAAATGGAAAGAAAAGGGTTTGGGGCAGTGCTGGGGCTAGGTACCTGCAGGAGCCATCAGGTGCACAGCAGCCATGGGCCAGGTCACAATGGGAGCTGCAGTCATTCGCTGGAAGAGATTGATTTTGAAGGGTTGATTCCGGGTCAGGGTTCAGGTTCCTGGAATATGAACTCGGGAGAGGATTCAGGGTTCTAGTAATAGGGTGGACTCAGTTCTGGGCAGGGCAAGCAGACCCATCCCACTTTAAAGGTAAGACCAAAGTCTCGCCGGGTGCGCGGGTGAGAGTGGCTGCAGTGCCGTCTCTAGCCAGCAGAGGTCAACGTGCAAGCTAGGACTGCCTGACAGGGAGGCGACTCGAGACCCCGGGCTCGCTCACCTCTGACAGGCTGACCCGATGCCCGCAGGATGCACAACAGGCACACGAGATGTAGGCGGCGGCAACTGCTGAGCATGGTCAGCGTCCGCCCCAGAAGGGACCGACGGATGGAAGGCCAGACGTGTAGACACCTGTGGGACTGCACTGGCTGGGAGGCGGCCGGACGCGGAGATAGCGGCACGGATATGGGCTCCAATTGACAAAAGCCGACGAGGGAGCAGGGCGCTGAGACAGAAGTGGATGGGGGTAGCGGGAACCTGGAACCGAGAAGGCTTGAGCAGGAGAAGGGACTGGAGCCAGGAACTCGGGAGAGGGGTCTTCAGGAAGGAGGCGAAGGATGGGCAGCGCCAAGCGAGGCCACTGCGCGGGAACCGCTGGGGCTGGCGGGGATGGGGACAGAACCGAAAGGCGTCCTCGAGCACGGAGTGAACGCGTGGGCCAGAAGGAAGGACTGCTCCCGGTTCCCGGCAGTGAGCAGTCTCTTACCCGCACCTACGACACCCACCCTCTAGGACTGGCTCCCACGTTCCCTTTCTATCTCAGCGCGCTCGGCGGCGGCTCAGGGCCTGGAATCCCCACAGTGCCTAGCCCCGCGCGCCCCTGTCCTCACCTCCGGCTGCGAGGCGGCGGGTCCCGGGCCACAGAGCGAGGCCGGATCCGACGGGCTCCGCCGAGGGGCTGGGCAGGGACGCGATATCGCCCCTAGCTGGCCGCGGGGCCAGGCTCCAAGGCGGCTGCCATGCCAGCCGAGTGCTCGGGAATCTGGGGCTCGAAGCGACCCCGAGCAGCGGCGGCGGCGGCGGCGGCTCCTCGCGCGTGTTCGGCCCCCTGCCAGGGGCGGCGTGTGCCGGCGGAGCCCGCCTCTCCCAGCTCCCGGCCGCTGCCGGCCCGCCCCCAGCCCTCCTGCGTCCAGCGCCCACCCCCGGCCACGCACCGCCACACCTCACCCGCGCGCCAGCCCCAGCCCTGCGCCCCCTGAGTCCCCGCCCTCTGCGCCCACCTAACCTCCCAGAACCTCGCTTCCAGCAACGAAAATGATGAAATCTTGGGGGTCTAAATGGGCGCACACTGTGATGTGCCCGCCAAAGGTGCGTGTCCCTGCTATTATCCCATTTCCCATCCCCGCTTTCCTGCCCCGTGCCCCTCACCCCACGCCCCACCTCCGCTCTCACCAGTCGGCTGCCCATCACGCTTCTCATATATATCCCAGGCACACTCAGGGCGCACTTGCTCCCCGCCCTCCTACTGTCACCAGCCCACGCCTCCCTCCCCTCCACCCCGCTTGTAGAACCTTCTTCACTGGCTTCTGTCAGCTCCTTTTCTCTTCGGGCCCCCTGCCCCCCGCCCCCCGCTTCTTTCTCTCCTCATTATCATCTACAGCCTTCCAGGAGTAACACATGCCTATCTAAATATCAGCCTGGTCCATCTCTCTTTGCTTTCCTCCATCAATCTCAGTCTTTCCACCGCATTCCTTCCCGTAACCACTTCTAGGAAGCCTCCCTGACTCTGTCAATATGTCCCCCTAACTTCCTGCCTGTGGACTCCATCATAACTATTCTTAGCCTCCGGTTAATACTGCCCTAACCCGGAGTTCACATTAAGAGTTTTGTAGGGAGCCGGGGGTGGTGGCGAACGCCTGTAATCCCAGCACTTAGGGAGGCTGAGACAGGAGAATTGCGAGTTCAAAGAGCCTCAGCAATGGCGAGGCGCTAAGCAACTCAATGAGACCCTATCTCTACATTAAAAAAACAAAAAACAAAAAACAAAAAACACAAAATAGGCTGGGGATGTGGCTCAGTGGTCGAGTGCCCCTGAGTTCGATCCCCAGTACCAAAAAAAAAAAGAGTTTTGTAGGGGTGAGGGAGAACTGCTCTTTCAGGCCTCTTATCTGTCCCTGCTAATGGCTTAGACACTCGAACAAGACAAGGACCTGAAAGGCAGTTTCTTGTTTGCCCAGGACAGGAGTGCAGGAGGTCAGGAAGGCTGCTGTCCATTTCTAGTCCCTCTGATGGAAATTTTGCCATCTTTAAATTCGGAACATTGGAAAGAGTCCCTAGCTTTGCAGAGCAGCTTTCCATAGACAGCCCCATAGGGGCAGAGCACCTGTGTTCATTTTTACTGAACAGTCTCCACTGGATGTAACACCCACGCTGTCCCCACTCTCTAGCAAGTTTACTGTCCACTTTGATCTCCTCTTTCATAAAGAACTTTATGAGTTGGAATAGTGACATGGTTCTGTCATTTATTTTGTTCTAAGATAATTTTCGGCAAAAAAATTACAAACTATAATGTCAAAGTTTACTGTAGGCAAAATAGATTATGGTATTTCAACACTATGTGATTGTTAAAAGTCACCTTTTTGAAGTCTAAAGGTGTCCAAAAAGCTAAGGATATGTTAAGTGGAATGGGGAGAACAAAAAACAAAGCGGAACCTACTTCACTGGCAATAGTGTTCTCTGGATGGTAGAATTATAAGGCTGTTATTTTTTTCTTATTCTTTTCAACATTTTCACTTTTTCTACAATGAGCACGTGTACCTTTTTTTTTTCCTTTGTGGTGCTGGAGATTGAGTGCAGAGCCTCAGGCATACTTGGCAAGTGCTTTCCCTGAGCTACATCCCCGGCCCTAAATTTTTTTTCTTTTTTTTTTTTTTGGTACTGGGAATGGAATCCAGGAGTGTTTTACCACTGAGCTACATCCTTAGTCCCTTTCACTTTTTTCACTTTTTATTTTGAGACATAGTCTTGCTAAGTTGCTTTAGATCTCACTAAATTGCTGAGGCTGGCCTAGAATTTCCAATCTTCCTGCCTCAGCCTCCCAAATTGATGGGATTACAAGTGTGTACCACCACGCCCAGCCCCCCCAATCCAACTTTTTTTTTTTTTTAATATTTTTTTAGTTGTAGATGGACACAATGTCTTTATTTTATTGCTTTGTACGTGGTGCTGAGGATCGAACCCAGGGCCTCACGCATGCGAGGCAAGCGCTCTACCACTGAGCTACAGCCCCAGCCCCCAATCCAACTTTTTAAAAAATAAAGGAAAAAGGGAAGAAATCACTCATAATCCTACTAGCTTGATAAAACCACTCTATTATTGGTTTGATCCCTTTTCCTATCCAGCTATGTATACACAGTTATAATCATAACATACTTACAATGTTGTATCCTGATTTTTAAATTCCATGAAATATATGGATAATCCTTGAAAGCATGATTTTCAATGACTGTAGGATATTCCATTGAAGAGACATACTATAATTTATTCAACCTAACCCTGATTATTGGCCACCTAGGTTGTGTTTATGTCATTAATTCATTCAACCAATATGTATTGAGCATCTAATCTATGTGCTACTTCCAGGTGCCAGATATCATCTTAGGCACTATAAATACAGCTTCTAGATAAACAGAAGTGCCTCAAATATTTATGCATGTAGTTATGTCACTGTTTTAGCTCCTTTTTTAGGATTCAGAGTCTGAACTGACAAGTGACGGAGTCAAGAAGTTGTGAAAATGAATAATTCCTCTTCATTGATTAAACGTATTAAAATTCACTGATTAAAAACTACAAAGATATTTGAAGCTTTTAATGTTGATGGCATCCGATGACACCACATACTTCCTCTTCATGCTTTGAAGATTTTAGCACTTGTCTTATTGTCATTCCGTTCACTCCCACTTATGTCAAATTCTTTTTTTTGTATTGAGGAATTGAACCCAGGAGCACATTACCTCTGAACCACACCTCCAGTCCTATTTTATTTTCTTATATTGAGACAGGGTCTTGCTAAGTTGCTGAGGCTGGCCTCAAACTTGCAATTCTCCTGCCTCAGCCTCCCAACTTACTGAGATTACAGATGTGCACCACCGTGCCTGGCTCCTTGGTGATTCTTGATGATTCAGTATGAAATAGACAATTTTTCCAATAAGTGAGATAAATGTTTGCAACAATGACTATACTACCTCTTCTCCCATATGGTCCTTTGCAATGATTTTGCTGTTTCTCCAAGCAAGAGGCGAAGTCTGTTTCAACACCTTTAATCTGGGCTGAATTTACCACTTGTTTTTACTAATTGAATGTAGCAAAAATGAGTGTGTGAGTTCCTAGAGTCCTAGAAGTTCTTCCCTTGTCTTCTCAAAGTACTTCCACCATCATGTAAAGAAGTTCAGTCTGCTTTACAGAAAGATGAGAAGCCTCATAGAGAAGAATCAAGGTACCTTGGCCAGTGACTACCAAACAAGTCAGGTCATAATGGGTTACCTCGCCCAGTCAAGCTTCCAGATGACTGCAAGTCCAACAGAAGAACTGCATACGTTGGTGAACTATAAGCACATAAATGATATATAAATATAAGCCACTAAATTTTGGTGTGGTTTGTTAATACAGCAGCAGGTACCTGAAAAAACCAACTTCATATTTTGTTGATTTCTTTTTTTTTTTTCCTGGTACTGGGGATTGAACTCAGGGGCACTCGACCACTGAGCCACATCCCCAGCCCTATTTTGTGTTTCACTTAGAGACAGGGTCTCACTGAGTTGCTTAGTGCCTCACCATTGCTGAGGCTGGCTTTGAACTCGAGATTCTCCTGTCTCGGCCTCCCTAAATTCTGGGATTATAGGCGTGAGCCAACGCGCCCTGGCAATTTCTTTTTTTCCAAGAAGCCTCACCCTAGATCTTGTTGCTACCAGTAGCTTTTACACACTCCATAAACCTCAATTGTAAGTATCACACTTTCCCATTACTAACTCCTATCTCTCTGGCTTTCTACTACCTTGGCTCAAACAATTCTATTACCCCACTGAGATCTCTCATAGGCCTGCATTGTGACTTTTATGGGCCCCAAGTTTTTTTCCTTCATGTGTCCCTTCCTCCATAAAAGAATATTTAAAATTATATTGTATAGGAGCTGGGGATATAGCTCAGTGGCAAAGTGCTTGCCTTGCCTGCATAAGGCCTTGGGTTCAATCCCCAGCACGACCTTTTGAAAACATTATACTGTATAACTGCAATGGACTAACATTATCCAGTGTGAATTTATTATTTATTTTATTTTATTCATTTTATTCTTCTCATTTTTTTTTCTTTCAGTACCAGAGATTTAACCCAGGGGTACTCTACCACTTAGCTACACCCCTAACCCCCCTTTTTTTTGGTACCAGGGATTGAATTCAAGGGTACTCAACCACTGAGCCACATCCCCAGCCCTATTTTGTGTTTTATGTAGAGACAGGGTCTCGCTGAGTTGCTGAGGGCCTCGCCATTGCTGAGGCTGGCTTTGAACTCACGATTCTCCTGTCTCAGCCTCCCAAAGTGCTGGGATTACAAGCGTGAGCCACCGCGCTCGGCTCCCCCCAGCCCTTTTTATTTATTTTTTTCTTGAGACAGAGTCTCGCTCAGTTGCCAAGACTAAGCTTGAAATTGCGATCCTCCTGCTTCAGCCTCCTAAGTTGGTGAGCTTACAGGCATGCACCACCACACCCAGCCATTTTCATTTATTTTAAAATCAGAAGATCTGGGCACAAGAGCACATGCCTGTAAGCCCAGCAGGCTGAGGCAGGAGGATCGCAAGTTCTAGGCCAGTCTTGGCAACTGAGCAAGACACTGTCTCAAGAAAAAATAAGTAGGGCTGGGGCTGTAGCTCAGTGGTAGAGCACTTGCCTAGCCTGCATGAGGCCCTGGGTTCGAGCCTCAGCACCACATATAAATAATAAATGAATAAAATCAAAATCCATCAACAACTAAAAAAATTTAAAAAAAGAAAAAATAAGTAAAGAGGGGCTGGAGTTATGGCTCAGTGGTGGAGTGCTTGCCTATCACGCATGAGGCACTGGGTTTGGTTCTCAACACCACATAAAAATAAAATAAAGATATGTGTCCACTTACAACTAAAAATAAATATTAAAAAAAATAAATAAATAAAGAGAGGTGGGGAGTGTATCTAAGGTAGAGTGCCCCTAGGTTCAATCCTGAGTACCACAAATAAATAACAAATAAAAATAGAATAAAGCAGTGGAAATGAAAGCATCTTGTGGGCCCCCAAAAGTATTATAGGCACTGTACCTCATCCATTGATCAAACCTCCTGTCCACTGTTCCTAACCCCATCACCTCCACCCTTCTCTCCTTACCCAGCCTGGATTCCATGGTCTATCATAACTAGTTCCTTGCATATATACTCAACTCTCTGCCCCCTTTCTCCTTCCATTGTATTCAGCTGGCAAAATCTCACCCACTACTGTGACTTCTCCAGCCTGCACCCAAACAGGTAATTGTGGCTGGGGAAAAAAACAAAACAAAAACATGCCTTCCACTTGACTGGTCTCACTTAAATCCATGATGCTCTCATGCACCTTCTGTTGACCACCAATACTCCTACATTTCCTCAGTTCTGTACCCACCCAGCCAGGCAACTTTTATTCCCCTCTCTCTTCCAACCTCCACCCCCCTTCTCCTTTCTGCCCACTCTACTGATGGTCTTGCTTCCAAATCCATGGAGAAAATAGAAGCAGTCGAGAGAATTTCCATAGGCTTCCACCGCCTACATGCATTTGCCTCCGTATATTCTGTCATCCCTCTGTTACTGTAGATGAATGCCAGTGTTCTTACCTGGAGGAGCCACTATACCTGGGCACTAGTATCCATCCCTTCTCACCACAGAACTGCAGAGCTCTGCCAATTTCCCTCAGATCTTCTGCAGCATCCATTTGCTTCTCTCTCTGGAATTCTATCATCAACCTTTCTCCTTTTTCAGGGGGGGGGGCAGGTATCAGGAATTGAACCCAAGGGTGCTTAACCACTGATCCACATCCTCAGCCCTTTTTATTTTTTATTTTGAGACAAGGTCTCACTAGGTTGCTTAGCCTCGCTAAGTTGCTGAGGCTGGTTTCGAACCTGCGATCCTCCTCCCTCAGCTTCCTGAACTGCTGGGATTACAGGCGTGGACCACCCCACCCTGCTACAACCTTTCTCCATCTTGAAGTAAGTAAATAAATAGCTTTCCTCAAATTCTGAATCTCTTCCAGATACATTTTTCTGCTCTATTTTACTGAAGACTCTTCAGAAATATTTGTCTATCCTTGATGTCACCACTTCCTCTTTTCTAATATTCTCTTGAATGCACTCTTACCCCTCTTCCCCAAAATTATTCTTATAAAGGTCATCATTGCCAAATTCAAGGATGAATTCTCAGTCCTGGTCTCACTGGCTCTGTGAGCTATATTTGACACTGTTGTTTCCTGGGTTTCTAAGATCACTCTCACTAGTAGTGCTCCATCTACTGAAATGGCTACCCCTCCTTAGTCTCCTTTCTTCATCTTTCCAACTTCTTTACCAACCCCAGGACTCAGATCTCATACGTCTTTTCTTTTCTATCTTCACCCACTCCATGATCTCATTCAGCTTACTGGCTTTAAATACTGACTATAAGCTAAAGACTCCCAAGTTGATATTTCCAGCCAAACTCTCTCTCTGAAACCCAGATTCATGGACTGAATTGGGACTATTTATTCAACACATCCCCATGCATTTGTCCACGTGCAACTCAGACTTGGCATATCTACTGCAAATTCCTGATTGCCGTCTCTAAACAGTCTCCCTTTGTCAATTTTACCCATTTCAGTCAAATTCCATACATGTAGTTATTTAGACCTAAATCCTGTAGTCATGTTTAACTCTTCTCTTTCTTTTACAACCCACATCCTGCAAATCTTGATCTGCCTTCATATTCATACAGGATTTGATCACTTTTTGCAGTTCCAACTCTAAAGTCCATACCACCATTACTTTTAAACCAGACTACTGCAACAGCTTTCTAGTTGGTCTTCTAATTATCATGCAGCATCCAGACTTGATCCAATGAAATGAAGCCAGCTAAATGTGATATGGCATCCTAAGTTGGGTCGTCAAACACAAAAAGATCATTAGTGGTTAGTGGAAAAACGGGCAAAGTCTGAATAAAGTCTGGAATTCACTGTATTCTAAGGTACCATGATGGCTTCTTACTTTTTTTTTTTTTCACACAAAAGGAAGGTTTATTCATCTGCTGGGCTGGGGAAAGGTAGGCTCTGGAGCCATACTTCAGTATGCTGTTGTCTTGGACTTCTGTTCATTCTCTGTCAGTCCGCTCCAGCTCATCCTGCCTCTTCTCCGTGGCTACCCGTCCTCTCCTCTTCTGCCTGGGGTTTTAGGTAACTATAGCCTTTGGCTCTGTAGGCCTGGCCGAGGACCAGGATGGAAGCCCGGCATGATGACGCATGACTGTAATCCCAGCACTTAGGGAGACTGAGACAGGAGAATCATGGGTTCAAAGTCAGCCTCAGCAATGGTGAGGTGCTAAGCAACTCAGTGAGACCCTGTCTCTACATAAAACACAAAATAGGGCTGGGGATGTGGATCAGTGGTCAAATGCCCCTGAGTTCAATGCTCAGTACAAAAAAAAAAAAAAAAAAAGGACCAGGGTGGAGTAGGGGCCGAGCCTGATGAGCGGAGAGATCTGAGTGGAGAGACCTACACTGGCAGCACCATCTTGTTCCTGACCTCAGCTTCTTACTTTTGACACATGCACCATGGTAATATATAACGTTAGCACTAAGGGGAATTGGCTGAAAAATATATTGGAACTTTCTTTACTATCTTTGCAACTTTTCTATGAATATGAACTTTCTTTCTTTTCTTTTTTTTTTTCGGCACCGAGGATTGAACTCAGGGGCATTCGACCCACTGAGCCACATCCCCAGCCCTGTTTTGTGTTTTATGTAGAGACAGGGTCTCACTGAGGTGCTTAGCGTCTCGTCATTGCTGAGGCTGGCTTTGAACTAGCGATTCTCCTGTCTCAGCCTCCCAAAGTGCTGGGATTACAGGCTTGCGCCACTGTGCCAGGCTTGAATATGAACTTTCTGAAAAAAAAATTTTTGTGAAGAGTGGCCTGTGGGGCATAGCGTAAGGGCTTTACTGAACCAGTTCTCCCAAATCTCCAAGACTAGCAGCCTTGACAAGTCGCCTCTTATTTTCCAGGGGTAGTGCTGGTCCAGTACGTATTCACCTTGAAGGGGAAGATGTGCCATAAACCCAAGAAATGACTAATCAAGAGTCTGCTGTAAGCCGGGCGTGGTGGCTCAAGCCTGTAATCCCAGCATTTAGGGAGGCTGAGACAGGAGAATCGCGAGTTCAAAGCCAGCCTCAGCAATGGCGAGGCGCTAAGCAACTCAGTGAGACCCTGGCTCTACATAAAACACCAAATAGGGCTGGGGATGTAGCTCAGTGGTCAAGTACCCCTGAGTTCAATCCCCAGTACCAAAAAAAAAAAAAGAGTCTGCTGTAAGGAAGATTGTAAGTTTGAGATCAGCCTCAGTAATTTAGCAAGACCTTGTCTCAAAATAAAAAATAAAAAGGATAAATTGTGCTCCATATGTGTACTGTGAATTGAAATGCATTCTGCCAGGCACAGGTGGCACAAGCCTGTAATCCCAGCCATTCCGGAGTCTGAGACAGGAGAATCGCGAATTCAAAGCCAGCCTCAGCAATTTAGGCACTAAGCAACTCAGCGAGACCCTGTCTCTCTCCCCCCACCTTCCCTCTCTCTTTTGGTCCTAGACATTGAACTCAGGGGTACTCGACCACTGAGCAGCACCCCCAGCCCTATTTTGGGTTTTATTTTAGAGACAGAGTCTCACTGAGGTGCTTAGCACCTTGCCTTTGCTGAGGCTAGTTTTGAACTTGCGATTCTCCTGTCTCAGCCTCCCAAAGTGCTGGGGTTACAAGCATGTGCCACCACATCCAGCTGCATTCTGCTGTTTAATAAATAAATAAATAAAAAAGACTAGGGCTGTAGCTCAAGTGCTAAAGTGCCCCTGGGTTAAATTCACAGTACAAAAAAAAAAAAAAAATCTTTTGATGTGCATGTCAAAATGATGTCAGAATTCAAGAAAAGTTCAGTTTATATCAAGAACCCTATAAGAGGCGGGCATGGTGTTGCACGACTATGATTCCAGCAGTCTGGGACCTGAGGCAGGAGGATTGCAAGTCAAAGCCAGCCTCAGCAAAAGTGAGGTGCTAAGCAACTCAGTGAGGCCCTAAATAAAATAGAAAATATGGCTACTGATATGGCTCAGTGGCTGAGTGCCCCTGAGTTCAATGCCTGGTGCCAAAAAATAAAAATAAAAAATAAAAGAACTCATAAGAGTAGAAGAAATTATTTGTGATCTTAACAAAGAAAGAGCTGCCAAACTTCAGATTGTAATAGACTTTGATATGATATGAAGTAGATTTTCCTACAAAGGGAAAAGATGCCCAATATGTCACAATGTCATTGATAACTATTAGCTGATTACAGATGAATGTTGAAAAAAGTTAGTCCAGGGATTGTAAATTAGTACAACCACTATGGAAATCAGTATTGAGAGTCCTCAAAAGACTAGGCATGGAACTACCATATGATATAGCTGTATCACTCCGTGGTATCTATCCTAAAAAATTTAAATCATCATACCATAGCGATGCATGCATACTCATGTTTATAGCAGCACAATTCACATAGCCAAACTATGGAACCAGCCTAGGTATCCATCAACAGATGAATGGATAAAGGAAATGTGACACAGATACACGATGGAGTTTTATTCAGCCATAAAGGAAAACAAAATTATGTAATTTGTAGGAGAATGGATGGAACTTGAGACTATTATGTTAAGCAAAATAAGCCAAACTCAGCAGGTCCAGGGTCATAATTTTTTTCTTACATGTGAATGCTAGAGAGGAAAAAGGAAAAGAAGAGTGGAGGTGAAGATCTCATGAAAATCCAAGGGATATCAGTAAAGTAGAGGAAAGAGACTAAGGGGTGGAAGATGGGAGAGGAGGGGACAGGGGAAGTGCAGATGAGCGATATTAGCCAAACTATATTTTATTGGGTGCATGTATGAATGTGTAACAAGTCCCACCATTATATACAACTGTAATGCACCAATAAAAAATGTGGAAAAGAAAAAGAAAAAAGTGAGTGCAATTGAAGTAACAGTATTGCTCTATAGAAGTTGATCCTGTTTTTACTGTAGAAGAGAGTATTCTTTTTTTATTTTTATTTTTTTAGTTACAGATGAACACAGTATCTTTATTTATTTTTATGTGGTGCTGAGGATCGAACCCAGTGCCTCACACATATGAGGCACATGCTCTACCACTAAGCTACAGCCCCAGCCCAAGAAGTGCTCTTAAATGATAAAATGGTATACTAAATGACATGGTTTGCTTGTTGAACATGCTATACTAAAAGTTAAACTTACAAGAAATTGTGACAGTATATGAGAATTTCTTTGATAATCTCTAACAGCACAATATCCTTGTATTCTTATTTTCAGCCGGTATCAGTGATACACTAGAAGTTATCCATCAAGCTGGGGTTTATCATCCAAATGTCAAAGTAGAATCCAACTGCATGTATTTTGATGAAAAGGGATCCTCAAAGGGTTTAAAGGAGAACTAATTTATGTATTTAACAAACATGATGGTGCCTTAAAGAATACAGACTATTTCAGTCAACTAAAAAATGGTAGCAACATAATTCTGCTGGGAGACTCCCAAAGAGATTTAAGAATGGCAGATGGCACTTAGGGAGGCTGAGACAGGAGTAATCGTGAGTTCAAAGCCAGTCTCAGCAACAGTGAGGTGCTTAGCAACTCAGTGAGACCTTGTCTCTAAATAAAATACAAAATAGGGCTGGGGATGTGGCTCAGTGGTCGAGTATTGCTGAGTTCAATCCCCAGTACCAAAAAAAAAGAATGAGCCGGGCGCGGTGGCTCAAGCCTTTAATCCCAGCACTTAGGGAGGCTGAGACAGGAGAATCGCGAGTTCAAAGCCAGCCTCAGCAATGGCAAGGCGCTAAGCAACTCAGTGAGACCCTGTCTCTACATAAAACACAAAATAGGGCTGGGGATGTGGCTCAGTAGTCAAGTGCCCCTGAGTTCAATCCCCAGTACCAAAAAAAAAAAAAAAAAAAAGAATGGCAGATGGGCTGGGTATGGTGGTGCACACCTGTAATCCCAGGGACTCAGGAAGCTGAGGCAGGAAGATCGTTGCTTAGGACCTCACTAAGTTGCCAAGGCTGACTTTGAACTTGTGATCCTGTAATCTCAGCGATGAGGGAGGCCTCAGATTATAGGTGTGTGCCACCGTGCCTGGCTCTATTCAGTCTTTTTTGTTGTTGTTTTTTAAAAATATTTTTTGTAGGGCTGGGATTATGGCGCAGTGGTAGCGTGCTCGCCTAGCAAGCGGGAGGCACTGGGTTCGATCCTCAGCACCACATAAAAATAAAATAAAGATATTGTGTCCATCTACAACTAAAAAATAAATATTTAAAAAAAAAAATTTTTGTAGTTGTAGGCACAATACCTTTATTTTATTTATTTATTTTTATGCGGTACTGAGGATCAAACCCAGTGCCTTATACATGCTAGGCAAATGCTCCACCACTGAGCCACAACCTCAGCCCCCTCTATTTATTATTCATTTATTTATTCATTTTTGTGGTATTGGAGATTGAACCCAGGGCCTTGTGCATACAGGGCAGGTGTTCTACCAACTGAACTATATCCTCAGCCCCTCCTCTATTCATCCTTTTTTTTCAAATATATTTTTTAGTTGTTGATGGACCTTTATTTTATTCATTTATTTATATGTGGTGCTGAGAATGAAACCCAGTGCTTCACACCTGTGAGGCGAGTACTCTACCACTGAGCCATAATCCCAGCCCCTTTATTCACTTTTTTTTTAAAAATTTATTTATTCTAATTAGGTTTACATGACAGAATGCAATTTGATTCATTGTACACAAATAGAGCACAACTTTTCATTTCTCTGGTTGTACACAGTAGAGTCACACCATATGTGCAGTCATACATGAACCTAGGGCATTGTTGTTCATCACATTTCACCATCTTTCCTGCCCTCATGTTCCATCCTCTCTCCTCCATCCCCTTTGACCAAAGTTTCTCCATTCTTCCCATGCTCCCTCCCCCATTATGGATCAGCATCCACTTATCAGAGAGAACATTTGGCCTTTGGTTTTTTGGGATTGGCTTATTTCACATAGCATGATGTTCTCCAACTCCATCCATTTACTTGAAAATGCCATAATTTTATTCTCCTTTAATGCTGAATAATATTCCATTGTGAATATATACCACAGTTTCTTTATCCATTTATCTGTTGAAGGGCATCTAGGTTCATTCCACAGTTTAGCTATTGTGAATTGAGCTGCGTTAAACATTGAAGTGGCTGCGTCACTGTAGTATGCTGTTTTTATACCTTTTGGGTATAGACCAAGGAGTGGCATAGCTGGGTCAAATGGTGGTTCCATTGCAAGTTTTCTTTCCTTTTCTTTCTTTTTTTTTTTTTTTTTTTTTTACCGGAGATTGAACTCAGGGGCAAATGACCACTGAGCCACATCCCCAGCCCTATTTTGTGTTTTATTTAGAGACAGGGTCTCATTGAGTTGCTTAGTGCCTTGCTGTTGCTGAGGCTGGCTTTGAACTTGCAATTCTCCTGTCTCAGCCTCCCTAAGTGCTGGGATTACAAGCTTGCACCACTGCGCCCGGCTGGGTTGTTTGTTTGTTTGTTTTTTGGTGTTAAGTTTTTTGAGTTCTTTATATATCCTGGAGATCAGTGCTCTATTTGATGTGCGTGCGGCAAAAATTTGCTCCCAGAATGTAGGCTTTCTGTTTACCCCATTGATTGTTTCTTTTAGTTTGAATCCATCCCATTTATTGATTCTTGCTTTTATTTGTTGCACTTTAGGAGTCTTTTTAAGGAAGTCGGGGCCTAATTTGAAATGATGAAGATTTGGGTCTTTTTTTCCTCAATTAGGCACACGGTCTCTGGTCTACTTCCTAGGTTCTTGATCCACTTTGAGTTGAGTTTTGTGCATGGTGAGAGATAGGGGTTTAGTTTCATTTTGCTGCATATGGATTTCCAGTTTTCCCAGCACCATTTGGTGAAGAGGTTATCTTTTCTCCAATGTCTGTTTTTGGTACCTTTGTCTAGTATGAGATAACTATATTTATGTGGGTTTGTCTGTGTCTTCTTCTTCTTCTTCTTTTTTTTTTTGGTACTGGAGATTAAATTCAGGGGCACTCAACCACTGAGCCACATCCCCAGCCCTATTTTGTGTTTTATGTAGAGACAGGGTCTCACTGAGTTGCTTAGCACCTCGCCATTGCTGAGGCTGGCTTTGAACTCGCCTCCTGTCTCAGCCTCCCTAAGTGCTGGGATTACAGGCTTGCGCCACCGTGCCCAGCTCCCAGCCCTGTTTTGTGTTTTATGTAGAGACAGGGTCTCACTGAGTTGCTTAGCGCCTCGCCATTGCTGAGGCTGGCTTTGAACTCACAATTCTCCTGTCTCAGCCTCCCTAAATGCTGGGATTACAGGCTTGCGCCACCACGCCCGGCTCTCTTTTGTTAGATTGATTCCCAAGTATTCTATTTTTTTTTTTTTGAGGCTATTGTAAATGGGGTAGTTTTTCTAATTTCTCTTTCAAAGGATTCATCACTGATGCATAGAAATGCATTTGATTTTATATCCTGCTACTTTGCTGAAATCATGTATTAATTCTAGAAGTTTTCTGGTGAAATTTTTTTTTGGTACTGGAGATTGAACTAAGGGGCACTCGACCATTGAGCCACATCCCCAGCCCTATTTTGTGTTTTATGTAGAGACAAGGTCTCACTGAGTTGCTTAGCACCTTGCTGTTGCTGGCTTTGAACTTGGGATTCTCCTGTCTTAGCCTCCTTAAGTGCTGGGATTACAAGCTTGCACCACCATACCGGCTGGTGGAATTTTTTTGATCCTCTAAGTACAGAATCATGTTGTTGGCAAATAATGATAGTTTAAATTCTTCTTTTCCTATTTATATCCCTTTAATTACTTTCATCTGTCTAATTGCTCTGGCTAGATTTTCAAAGACTATGTTGAATAGAAGTGGTGAAAGAGGGCATTCCTGCCTTGTTCCTGTTTTTAGAGGGAATGTTTCCAATTTTTCCCCATTTAGGATAAAGTTGGCCTTTGGTTTTGCATAGATAGCTTTTACAATGTTGAGGTGTGTACCTGCTATCCCTAGTTTTTCTAGTGTTTTGAACTGGAAAAGGTACTGTATTTTGTCAAATGCTTTCTCAGCATCTATAGAGATAATCATATGATTCTTGACTTTAAGTCTATTGATGTGATAAATTACATTTATTGATTTCTGTATGTTGAACCAAACTTGCATACATAGGATGAAATCCACTTGATCGTGGTGCACTATCTTTTTAATATGTTTTTGCATGCAATTTGCCAGAATTTTATTAAGAACTTTTCATCAGTGATATTGATCTGAAGTTTTCTTTCTTTGATGTGTCTTTGTCTGGTTTTGGAATCAAGATGATATTAGCCTCATAGAATGAGTATGGAAGGTTCCTTCCATTTCTATTTTATGGAATAATTTGAGGAGTATTGGTATTAATTCTTCTTTGAAGGTCTTGTAGAACTTGGCTGAGAATCTGTCTGGTCCTCGGTTCTTTTTGGTTGGTAAGCTTCTATTTCCTTGCTTGAAATTGATCTGTTTAAGTTGTGCATGTCCTGATTCAGTTTGGGCAGATCATATGCCTCTAGAAATTTGTTGGTGTCTTCAGGATTTTCTATTTAATTGGAGTATAGATTTTCAAAATAGTTTCTAATTTCTTCTGTCTTTTTTCTTTTCTTTTTCTTCTTCTTTCTTTTTTTCTTTTTTCTTTTGTTTGTTTGTTGTTGTACCGGGGACTGAATTTAGGGGTACTTGACCACTGAGCCACATCCCCAGCCCTATTTTGTGTTTTATGTAGAGACAGACTGAGCTGCTTAGAGCCTCACCATTGCTGAGGCTGGCTCTGAACTCGCAATTCTCCTGTCTCAGCCTCCCAAAGTGCTGGGATTACAGGCATGTGCCACCGCTCCCAGCTATCTTCTGTATTTCAATAGTGTCTGTCGTGATATTCTAATACACAATCTCTCCCCCATTTAAAAATCATTTATGAAATAGGCTCTTGTTTTACTTCTAGGATTTCCAAGAACACCCAATCTCCTGTCTTTGGCAACAGTCCCATTACCCTCTGGGTAACAGAGACTGGAAACTTTAAGGCCATCCTTGATTCCTCTATTCTCCCATTCCCTGATTTTTGTTGTGTCTTCCTCCCGCCATGGCCCTGAGTCTATTCTATTTCACTGCCTCAGCCCTGTCTCTTACCTTTAGGCCCAGCCTTTTCTTCCATGTACCTTCTGTATGCCTTCAGGTTAAACATTTGTCCACACCATCATTATCTCTTGCCTTGTAGCCTGTAATCATTCCTATTACTCTTCTAGCTGTTGGATGTCAAGGCAAGAGTATTAGCAGCTGCTTCAGATCTGGCTGTAGCTAGGTGACCTTCAGGAGACCTCTCCCTTTTCTGAGCCTCAAGGTCCTTGAGGGATATGTAGGGATATCCTACATACCAGGTATTGGTCCACAAAGTACTTTGTGTGCATAAACTTATTTGGCCCTCAAAACAGCTCTGTGAGGTAGATGCTATCTATGCTTAACTGCCTTTTACAGATGGGAAAACTAAGACAGAGAATTTCAGTTATTCGTCAAGAGTTGGGATATGAACCCACGATGTCTGTTTCAGAGGCCCTGTTTAATCCTTGCCCTATGCCAGGGGAAAGAGACTGGAATCATAGTGAGGAGTCCTTGGCTGATGCCTATCAACTCTTGGCTGGAATTTCCGCTTCACAGTGTACAACTTAGTGGCTGGTTTTTTTTTTTTTTTTAGTTGTCAATGGACTTTATTTGTTTATATGCGGTGCTGAGAATCGAACCCAATGCCTCACACACGCTAGTCAAGCGCTCTACCACTGAGCCACAACCCCAGTTCTGTTAGTGGCTGTTCTTTGGAGGACTTAGGAGCAGATTGTACTGGCTGCCTGGTGACTTTAGGATAGTCTTAAGCCTCCCTAGTTCCCCTGTCCTCTACTCAGTCTCCTTTTCACACACAAACACTTTTTTTATTTTTACTTTTTAAATTTTTTTGGTACTGGGATTGAACTCAGGGGTACTCGACCACTGAGCCACATCCCCAGCTCTATTTTGTGTTTTATGTAGAGACAGGGTCTCACTGAGTTGCTTAGTGCCTGGCTGTTGCTGAGGCTGGCTTTGAACTCAAAATTCTCCTGTCTCAGCCTCCCAAAGTGCTGGGATTACAGGCTTGCGCCACCACGCCCGGCTACACACACACACTTTGTATATTACCAAATGAAGGTGCAGGGACAAGAAAACAGGGGACAAGGGGAGTCACGCATTTATTCATTGCTCCATCCACAAATATTTCTCCTTCTAGTGGTCAGAATCTCGCATGATAGTAAGTACTGTGGGCAAGAGGTGGGAAGGCACTCCAGCTTAGTGCCAGAGGCTCAGTAAGTATTAGTGTAATGAGTGAATGAATTAATTCGAATGAAAAAAGGAAGTGCTAGGCCCTGACCCCAAACATTTTTCAATCTAATAGGACAGTCACATCCCTCATGCTCCAAGTCAACAGAGAGACCAGATGCATCTGTGGCCTCTCAACTTCTTGGAGACCTAGGGGCATGCACACCTGGAGTTTGTCCTCACCAGGAAGGGACAATCATTCACTTGCTTGTGTTATCCTGTCACTGCTTCTCTAAGCCACTTCTGGACAGCCCAACTAGGGGCCCCAGGGTGGGAGCTGAGCTGGTGCTAGGAGGGAGTCAGGTATAGCCAGAGTCTACCCTACATGGGGCTTTCTGCCAGCACAGGGGCCTTTGGGTCCTGAAAACAAATGTTCTCTTTCTCTAGTTGCTTCCTGTTCTCCACCCCCATCCTATCTCACAGCAGGAGTTGGACCCAGCTGCTCAAGAGCTGAAATCCAAGCCCAGCTATTATTCCTACCTTTTGGCTGTGTGTGTGTGTGTGTGTGCGCGTGCGCGCGCTCTTGCTAGCGCTTGCTTGTGTGTTTTGGCAGAATCCACTGTGTGCCTCAGGTTCTTATGCCAAGTCTCAGGCCCTGGATGCCATGCTTGGAGAACCTGGAAATACCTGCTCAAAGAAAGGGAGGAAACTGGACTAGGGTAGCTACTGATTGAGGATGTTGAGGTGAGTTGAGAGGTGGTAGAGTAAGAGGGTATGTCCACTGGTGAGGTGAGTGTGTAGTGATATAGCTCCTTTCTGAAATGTAAGAGAGGGAAGCCGGGCACGGTGGTGCATGCCTGTAATCCCAGCACTTTGGGAGGCTGAGACAGGAGAATGGCGAGGTCAGAGCCAGCCTCAGCAACGGTGGTGAGGCACTAAGCAACTCAGTGAGACCCTATCTCTACATAAAACACAAAATAGGGCTGGGGATGTGGTTCAGTGGTCGAGTATCCCTGAGTTCAATCCCTGGTACAAAAAAAAAAAAAAGAGGGAACAGAGCCGGGCGCGGTGGCTCAAGCCTGTAATCCCAGCACTTAGGGAGGCTGAGACAGGAGAATCGCGAGTTCAAAGCCAGCCTCAGCAAAGGCAAGGCGCTAAGCAACTCAGTGAGACCCTGTCTCTACATAAAAGACAAAATAGGGCTGGGGATGTGGCTCAGTGGTCGAGTACCCCTGAGTTCAATCCCCAGTACCACAAAAAAAAAAAAAAAAAAGAGGGAACAGATCCATTTGGACACATGAGCATGTGCAGACAGATGTGCACAGACCTAAATAAACAAGAGGTTCACTCATATCCAGAACCATGAATGTACCAAGTGTTCACATGCTTCTGAAGTCCCTCCCACCTGGAATTACCCAGAGCTGATGAGGGGGTGTGGAGGTAGCAGAGACACAGGTATCTCATGTTCCAGTCCTTCCAGCAGCTGCTAAAGGATTCACCCTGGATGTTTACTATTTTTTTAATGTTTTTTTTTTTTTTTTAGTTGTCAATGGATCTTTATTTTATTTATTTATATGTGGTGCTGAGAATCGAACCCAGTGCCTCACACATGTGAGGCAAGTGCTCTACCACTGAACCACAACCTCAGCCCCCTGGATGTTTACTTGAAGCTTCCAGACCTGGGTCTCCTTTTCTAACTTTTTATATATATAATTGCTTAGCTACAGAACATTACATACTTTCAAGGACAAGTCTAAGGCACTGACCTGGAATGAAGGGAAGGAAGCCCTTCTGATTCAGCAGAAAGACAGGAGGACCATAGAATTACCTCCCCTAAGGGCTTTTTTATTCTAACTCTAGAATTTTTTCCCAAATTGTAATCCTATACCCGTTAAACACTAACTTCATTCACCTCCCTCCAGTCCCTGGCAACCAGCATTTTATTTCTATCTCTGAATTTGACTATTGGTCTGGGTACCTAAAATAAGTATGATCAGACAGGCGCAGTGGCACACACCTGTAATCCCAGCACTCGCAAATTCAAAGCCAGCCTTAGCAAAAGTGAGGTGCTAAGCAACTCAGTGAGAACCTGTCTCTAAATAAAACACAAAATAGGGCTGGGGATGTGGTTCAGTGGTTGAGTGTCCCTGAATGTAATTTCTGGTGCCAAAAAAAGAAAAAGAAAAAGAAAGAAAGAAAAAGAAAAGAAAAGAAAAGAAAAAGAAAAGGACTGAGGGGATGTAGCTCAGTCGCACAGTACCACTGGGTTCAATCCCCAGTACTACCAAAAAAAAAAAAAAAGACATTACATATAATAAAAGCTCATCTACCAGAGTGGCAGCTGTGAACATCTATTAATAGAAGAATGAGGAAATGTGTATAATTTAAATTGAGGGAAGTAGACTAAGTTATCACCTCTTGAAGTTTCATCTTCATAACAACCATGAATACAGGTTCAGGAGCTCTAATCAAGGTCATTAATAAGAGTAGGGTCTTCCTCCTGGCTTCAAATGATTATGTCACTTGAAACCAAAAAAATCTGAGTTTGTGGTCTTTCTTATTTTGTTTTCCAAAATAAAATGAAAACAGAAAATTTTTATTTTTTAACTTTAAAAAACATCAGTTAATTTTTTTTAAGTTTGTGGTCTTATAATGAATGTCATATTTTGAGAGTACTAAATGGGCAGTTTCTGGGGAACCAGGTAAAGATGTGCAATAATTGAGGATTTTGAGGGTTTGTTTTTGTTTTCTTTCTTCCTTTCTTCTTTCTTTTTCTTTTCTTTTTTTGGTGCTGGGGATTGAACTTGAGGCCTTGTGCGTACTAAGCACATCCTCTACTACGGAACTACACCCCCAGCTCCTGAGAACTTTCATTTTAAACTCTACAAGAACCCATGTGATTGATTTATTTAGTGTAATTTTATTAAATTAATTTTCTTCTTGAGACAAGATCTTACTATGTTGATCAGGCTGATTTTTTTTTTTTTTTTTTTGGTACTGGGGATTGAGCTCAGAGGTACCTGACCACTGAGCCACATCTCCAGCCCTATTTTGTGTTTTATGTAGAGACAGGGTCTCACTGAGTTGCTTAGTGCCTTGCCCTTGCTGAGGCTGGCTTTGAACTCACGATTCCCTAGTCTCAGCCTCCCAAAGTGCTGGGATTACAGGGATCAGGCTGATCTTAAACTTGTAGGATAAAGTGATCTTTCTGCCTCAGTCTCCTGAGTAGCTGGGACTATAGGCATAAGCCAGCACACTCAGCCTAAGTTAATTTTTTGAGGGAGCTGTATTGGGGATTGAATTCAGGTGCACTTGACCACTGAGCCACATCCCCAGGCCTATTTTGTGTTTTGTTTTTTTTTTTAGAGACAAGGTCTCACTGAGTTGCTTAGTGCCTCCCTTTTGCTGAGGCTGGTTTTGACCTGGTGATCCACCTGCCTCAGCATCCCCAGCTGCTGGGATTACAGGCATGCGCCACCACGCCAAGTTTAAGTTAATTTTTAAAAAGATGTATGGGGTAGGAAAGCATGGATGGGATGGAGAATAAAGATGGGATACTCTATCCTTGGGGGATCTGGGTTCCCCTGCTGAGGTTTTATTTGTGTGTGCTCATGAAGGAAGGTGCTTAAAAACAGCTCTACCAGGGGACAGACCCAGTTCCCATCCCTAATCTAAGGGAAATGGGATACCTCTTTGCTCTGAAATGTTGATGAGCTGCAGAGGGGAGGGAGAGGGACTGGAGGAGCAGATGGAATTCCTGGGCAATTGTTCCGGCTGTCACTGGAGAGGACAGGCAGGAGGGCGCACTAGATAATTTATGGAGGAACAGATGCAAAGGCTTCACCGGAACCATCTGGCCAGGAGAGGCCTGGTGTTGGGGTGGATATTGTTGTTAGGTCTAAGGAAACTCCTCGGCCACCAGCCCTCCCCTTTTCCTCTACCTGGCCTGCTTGCTGTCCTGAGGCTTTCCCAGAAACTCTGCTCCCTGAGGACCCTAGTCCAGAATTCCATCTGGTTCTCATCTTCTCATCTCATTTTCTCTTTTGTTGAGTCTGGGGCCTGTCTTTGCTACTCATTCTTTTTTTTTTTTTTTTTTGGTATGAGGGATTGAACTCAGGGGCACTCGACCACTGAGCCACATGCCCAGCCCTATTTTGTGTTTTATGTAGAGACAGGGTCTCACTAAGTTGCTTAGCGCCTCGCCATTGCTGAGGCTGACTTTGAACTTGCAATTCTCCTGTCTCAGCCTCCCTAAATGCTGGGATTACAGGTTTGCGCCACCACGCCCAGCTTGCTACTCATTCTTGAGAGGGCCAAGTAGTGCTTTGGAAGCCTGTTTACTTCTATCTATGCATTTCCTTATTTTATAATATTTTCAACCCTTCTTCCTACCATTATATACTAAAATCTTTCAATCACCCACCTCCAAGCCATTTATTCATTCAATATATATTTATTGAGTCCCTACTATGCCAGGCATTGTTTTGGACACTGGAGATATGATAAATGAGAAAAAGTCCCAGACATCTGGAATTTGCATTGTATTAAAAGAGATGGTCAACAAAGAAATATTTAAATGATGTTAGGTTATAATTGGTATGAAAGCAAACATTAAAGCAGGGTAAGGGAGAATGTCTGGATATACTGATTTAGATTAAGAGGCCAGTTCGGAAGGTTTCTCTGAGGTGGTGACATTTGAGCAGAGACATAGATGGGAGTGAATACCTAGAGGAAAAACATTCCAGCCATAGGGAGTAGCAAACTGAAAGACTCTGAAGCAGAAATATGCTTAGTGCAACAGAAGAAAAGGGTGCTAATTATTCATTAAGCCTTTGTTGTGTGTCAGGCACCTGCTGTGGAATACCAAGACATAGTTTTTGCCCTGAAGAAATGGCAGGGCAACAGGGATACAGTGTGTCAATAAATGATTATGGCACCAATAGCCATAATAAAGTTGTTCAGCAAAAGGAGCACCAAAGGGAAGGCTTTCTTTTTTTCTTTTTGGTACCAGATATTGAACTCAGAGTCACTCAATCACTGAGCCACATCCCCACCCCTATTTTGTATTTTATTTAGAGACAGGGTCTCACTGAGTTGCTTAGTGCCTCACCATTACTGAGGCTGGCTTTGAACTAGTGATCCTCCTGTTTCAGTCTCCCTAGCAGCTGGGATTACAGGTGTGCATCACCGCACCTGGCAAAGGAAAGGCTTTCTACAAGAGGTGATATTTAAACTAAGAGTTGAAGAAGGACCTGGGGTGTGGCTCAGTGGTAGAGCAATTGCCTAGCATGTGTGAGGCACTGGGTTCAATTCTCAGCACCACATGTAAATAAAATGAATTAAATAAAGGTCCACTAGTAACTAAGAAATATTTAAAAACATAAGAGTTGAAGAAGTAAAAATTTATCTTGCCAGGAGAGAAGAGGGTTTTTAAAATTTTTTATTTAGTTGTAGATGGACACAATAGCTTTATTCATGTATTTTTATGTGGTGCTGAGGATGGAACCCAGTGCCTCACACTTCTGAGGCAAGTGCTGTGCCACGGAGCTACAGCCCCAGCCCGAGAAGAGGGGTTTTACATCTTAAGGCCTGCTGGTCTTATTATATATAGAGGTTTTGTGTGTGCGTGCATGTGTGTGTGTGTGTGTGTGTGTGTGTGTCAGAGAGAGAAAGAGACAGAGAGACAGAGAGACAGAGACAGAGGCAGAGACAGACAGACACACGCTGGAGGAATGAACCCAAAGTCTTGCACAAGCTGGGCTTGTGCTCTACCATTGACCTACACCCCCAGCCCTTCCCACTATATCTTTGGGCTGTGCTTCCCTATTATTCTTTTTTTTGGGGGGAGGGACTAGGGATTAAACCCAGGGGTGCTTTACCACTGAGCTACATCCCCAGTCCTTTTTTTTTTTTTTGGTATGAGGGATTGAACTCAGGGGCACTCGACCACTGAGCCACATCCCCAGCCCTATTTTGTGTGTTATGTAGAAACAGGGTCTCACCGAGTTGCTTAGTGCCTCGCCATTGCTGAGGCTGGCTTTGAACTCGCGATTCTCCTGTCTCAGCCTCCCAAAGTGCTGGGATTACAGGCTTGCGCTACCGCGCCGGCTCTCAGTCCTTTTTATGTTTTTTTTGCTAAATTGCCAAGGCTGGCCTCGAATGAACTTGCGATCCCCCTGCCTCAGCCTCCCAAGTCCTTGGGGTAACAGGCGTTCTTTTTCCATTACCTGTCTTGTCCCCTATTGCCCTACTCCCGGATACCTCTTTCTTTTTTTTTAAATACTTTTTTAGTTGTAGATGGACACAGTGTCTTTATTTTATTGGTTTGTATGTGGTGCTGAGGATCGAACCCAGGGCCTCACGCATGCGAGGCAAGCGCTCTACCGCTGAGCTACAATCCCAGCCCCCCGGATACTTCTTTCAACAGGACTGTATTCCCAGTCCCTTAGAAGGGAATCTCTTAGGAGATTCTCAACTTTCCCCCTCACTTTAGGTCCAGGTCCCCAGCTCGAGGCCCCGCCCCGTGGCCCCGCCCCCAATGACGCACGGCGCCTAGTGCGTGGGGATTCCCGCTGCCCAGGCCACTACCCGGCTTGCCCCGCGGCAAGATGGCGGCCTGAATGAGGCGGGCAGCGGCGGAAAGTTTGTTGTGGGATTAGACTAGTCGGGCTGGGAAGCTAGAGTTGGAGCGGGATAATGCGGGACCCCGGCATGGAGTAGTGACAGAAAAGGGACTAAATCCGGGTTGGGGAAGAGGAGATGGAATGGAGGAAGGTTGGAGGTGGAGGAAAAAAGAGGAGATGGGGCGGTCGGGAGGGGGCCTAGAATCCAGAGGCAGCCCTAAGTGAAGGGTTTGGGGCGGGAGAGCCAGAAATAAGTGTGGTTCAGGTCGTGGGGAAGCAGAGTCAGGAACTGGAAGAGAATTTCTCAATCAAGAGTAAAGAAGCCTGGCCCGTGGGCTCGAGGCCTGACTGTACCAGGCCAGTGGGAGGGGAAAGATTTCTTCCTAGTAAAGGGGGATAGTGTGGAAGGGTGGAAGAGAGTTCTTAAGAATGCTGGGCAGGTTGCTAAGGAGGGAACTAAAGTCAGTCGAATGACCCTCTTCCAGGCTTAGATCAGCCTTTTCACAGCTCCTATAGCAGCATCTGCCCCAATTCAGCTGAAGAGTGAGGGTCCCCAGGGACTGGAAGAAAACACAGTGCCTGCTTGGAAAGAAGAAGAGGTAGGGATTTGCCCCAGCCCAATCCCAGAGCGGGTAAGCTGCCCGTCAGTGATAGGTTTCTGGCTGGTACACTCCCTGGGAGAGGATCCATGGGCTTGGAGTGATGCTGGGAATCATTTAATCTAAGAAGGCTGCTCTTTTATAGAGGTTGTTCTTTGTGTGTGGTCCCTAAGTTGATGTGTTGCTTAGATTGCAGGTTGCCTTTTGAGAGCTGGTGTAGACTTGAGCCTTTGTGGCCTATATCTGTGCAAGGAAATCTGGGCAAGGACTTAAAGATCAGGCTGAAAGTATTCTAACATATCCCTGTCACAAGCAGTTTCCTACATGAGCAGTTTCTTCTTCCGTTTTCCCATAACACCTTTAGTTTGACATTCTGCCTGGAAGTGATTTGTGGTTAACAGATGGTGGGCAGACATGAGGAAACAAATTCTTGATGTTGTTCACTGACCATTTAGGTACCTGCTGTTGCCAGGTCCTGAATTCATTCTTTTTTTTTTCTTGCCGGGATTGAGCCCAGGGACACTTAACCACTGAACCACATGCCCAGCCCTTTTTTGCATTTTATTTAGAGACAGGGTCTTGCAGAGTTTCTTAGGGCCTCCCTAAGTTGCTGAGGCTGGCTTTGAACTCATGATCCTCCTACATCAGCCTCCTGAACCACTGGGATTATAGACGTAGGCTACCGTGCCAGACCTGAATTCATTCTTGCTGCATGTCTACTTTTGCACTTGTGGTAAGAAGGGTTTATTAGTGTTCCTTGGGAAGTGGATTGGGGGAAGTATTGTCAGAGGTGAAGGAAAGGCAGTTTGGGAGTAGGGAGAAGAAACCCCGATGAGCTTATGGTAACTTAGGGTCAAGCTGCCTGGTGTAAAGTTCTGGGAATTTTATCACCTCACTCTCTCCCTGAAATATCTTGAAGTCTTCTTTACAGAAGGACCAGTGAGGTAAAGGAGTAAAAGAATTGTGGAGCTTCCCCTTTCTAGTAGTTTTCTTTTTCTTTGTTTTCAATTCTCCATCAAACTTTTTTTTTTTTTGACAAGACAACAGAGATGATTTTAATATAAAACACTATGATAAATGTTTGCAAACACACTCAAAACTAATGAATCAGCAGAGAAGTATGCAGAGTGGAAAAAGACCATCCTAAAATTTTACCCATTGCACCTCTATACCAATTCCATTGTTATCTTAAAATAACAAAATTACAGAAGTGGAGATTAGAGTCATTGCTGCAAAAGGTTAAGTAGTTGGTCCATCAAACTTTTAAAAAAGAAAAGAAGACAAGCTGAACTAAACACCACCTAAGGGATAGAGGACTTGGTATTGGAGATTGGTGCTCTATTGTGCTCAGAATGGAGTTGGGAGCAGGCTTTTTACTGAAGCCTGCTTCAGGACCAGCATCTGCTTCATGATTGGTCTGGTTTTATCTAGCTCTCCTCACTAACCATCTCTTGCTCTTGGCAGACCCCACTCTCCACCAAAGGTTTACTCAGAACACCACAAATTACAATTACTAGGCCAGCTTCAAAACCTTCAGGTATATGAAGAACTGATGATGTTTACTTGTGCTTCCACTTCTAAAAAATTGAGAACCTTCTTTTTATGAAGGCAATTTGTAGATCCCTTCTTGGAAATTGTAATCAGCAAGAACAGTGCAGTGAAGATTTAGAGAACTGCCTCTAGAGCCAGAGTGTGCAGTTCAAATTCTGACAGCAGTTTGTAGCTATGTAGCTTTTTATAATTGCATGGTTCTCTCTGCTTCAGATTCTCATTGATCAATGTGTGTGGTAAGATTACCAATCTCCTAGGGTTGTCGTGAGTATTAAATAAGTGAATACATTAGTGTATTTAGATCAGTGCCTGACACTACATGAGCATTAATTGTTGTGCTAGTTAGAACTGAGCCCTAATTGTTGCTTCATGGTTGAACCTGCTGTCTCTGTGGAGGATCTGTACTGGTTTGGGCTGCTAACTTGATGTTGGAGAGATGAGGCACAGCTTTTGGATAGTATAGATTTTTTGTGTAGTGAGAATATTCTTTTTTTTTTTTTTTTTTTTTTGTACTAGGGATTGAACTCAGGAGTACTTGACTACTGAGCCACATCCCCAGCCCTGTTTTGTGTTTTTATTTTAGAGCCAGGTGTTGCTGAGGCTGACTTCAAACTTGAAGTTCTCCTGTCTCAGCCTCCCAAAGTGCTGGGATTACAGGCTTACGCCACCGCACCGGCTGAGAAGATTCTTATTAAGCTATTTAAAGTGATGTTAACTGTAATCCCAGCACTTAGGGAGGCTGAGACAGGAGAATCGCGAGTTCAAAGCCAGCCTCAGCAATGGCGAGGCGGTAAGCAATTTGGTGAAACCTTGTCTCTACATAAAACACAAAATAGGGCTGGGGATGTGGCTCAGCGGTCGAGTGCCCCTGAGTTCAATCTCCAGTACCAAAAAATAAATAAGTAAATAAAGTGATGTTAAAATGCCAGTGACTGCCTGTTTGAAACTGTGAGGCTGTGGAATAGTTTTTGCAGCCAAGCGATAATAATGGTGCTTATCAAGCACATTTTGTGTGTCTGGCAAGTTGTAAGACTTTACATGTCTTAACAATTAAAAAAAAATTTTATTAGTTGTTGATGGATCTTTATTTTATTTATTTATATGTGGTGCTGAGGGTCGAACCCAGGACCTCACACATGCTAGGCAAGTGCTCTACAACTGAGCCACAACCCTAGCCTCGTCTTAACGAATTTTTGTAAACCATATGAAGTAGACACTGTTATCTCTGCCTTATAGATGAGAAAATGGAGGCACAGTTTGGTTAAGGAATTTGCTCAAGTTAGTGAGTGGCAGAGCTGAGATTTGAGCCCAGGCAATCCAGCTGAGCAATTGAGCTATTTATTTATTTATTTTGATTGGTATGATATTAACCTTTTTAGGGGAGGATACTGGGGATTGAACCTTGAACCCAGGGGCACTTAACTACTGAATTACATCCAAGGCCTTTTTATTTTTTATTTTGAGACAGGGTCTCACTGAGTTGCTTGAGGCCTTGCTGAATTACTGAGGCTGGCTTTCAATTTTCAATCCTCCTGCCTCAGCCTCCCAAGTCACTGGGATTACAGGTGTGCCCCACAGCACAGTGCCCGACTGGCTTTTTTTCTTTTCTTTTTTTTTTTTTGAGATGGGGTCTTGCTGTGATGCCCAGCTAGCCAATAACTCCTCAGCTTTGAACTCTTGGGTTAAATATCCTCCTGCTGGGGCTATGGACAACCTGCACTGTGAAGTTAACTTTTAAATATGCCCAATGCCAATTTGTATTTCTTGTTTGTTTGACTATAACCTGGCTGCTGTTTGTCTGTATTGATAGTTAGATGCTTACCTATATTATAGTGAAAATTTTTTTGGTTAATTTAAAATTTTGTAGGGGGAAGGTCCAAGTTCTTCATCACAGCCCTCTTCTCAGAAATAATAACTGGTGCAGGGACAGTGGTGAAAGACTTTGCTCTGCTATGTTAGCCAAATCTGGGCTCTCTGTTCATGATTCAACTTGGTGACTGCCCTTTGGAAAACCTCGGGCCTGGGTTGAACAAGTAGACTCATATCCACTCTAAGCGAGCCTTAAAAGAGGCCGATGCAAGCTGGGTGTGGTGGCGCACGCCTGTAATCCCAGCACTTTGGGAGGCTGAGACAGGAGAATGGTGAGTTCAAAGCCAGCCTCAGCAACGGGGAAGCGTTAAGCAATTCAGTGAGACCCTGTCTCTACATAAAACACAAAATAGGGCTGGGGATGTGGCTCAGTGGTGAGGGTGTCTTTATAAGATAGATTTGAACATAAGGCTTATTTTTGACTGATTACTTACAGGAGCAGTTCCACAGTATTAAATTTATAGACTGGATGTAGTCTTTCTTTTAAAAATAGTAAATAGCAACCTACAGAGGAGAAAAAAAGGAGCATTTTAAACAGCTTCCTCCATTCCACTTAAGGTGAAATGGAAAACAGGTGTGCTTCTGCTGAAACCTGTGTTGTCTGGTAATGGCCCTTAGCAAGGCGGGAGGCTGCATGCAGCCTGGGGGCAGAGGTGTGCCCAAAGTTTGGCTTTCCTTTGCCCTGTATATAAGACCTGTTCTTCTGGGTCATGTTCTGTCTCCTTAACATGGCTTCAGGCTAATCTTTTTCTTCATTAAATGGTTTTCTACCCTGCTAGAAGAGTAGGCAAGTTTCTGGTTGTCTTAACCAGATTTCAGGGGAGTTGTGGGCCTAGGACTTTGGGCTTTCCCTGGGAACTCTGGTCCAGCCTTCTAGTGAACTTTTCTATTTTTTGGTCTTGCTCCCTTCTTCTGTTAACTTAGAAGCCATGCATCCCAGAATAATGTCTTGCAGTCAATGTGCTGAAATGTGTTATCTTCCTAGAGTACACCTGTGTTTTTCAGTACATATCCTCAGACTTTCTGGGTTCAGGTCACATTTTAGCGAATAATTGGATTACAGAGTGAGGGCTGATGAATTTTGAATTTTGAGCCACTTTTCCCCTTATACCATTTTTGTTGTTGTATAAATCAATTTCTTCTCATAGTGCCCCTCATTCAGGCATTATCTTTGAATCTGATTCCTTCATTTCTTCCTTTCTTTTTTTTGGTACTGGGGATTGAACTCAGGGGTACTCAACCACTGAGCCACATCCCAGCCCTATTTTGTGTTTTATGTAGAGACAGGGTCTCACTGAGTCGCTTAGCGCCTTGCCATTGCTGAGGCTGGCTTTGAACTCGCGATTCTCCTGTCTCAGCCTCCCTAAGTGCTGGGATTACAGGCTTGAGCCACCGCGCCCGGCTCATTTCTTCCTTTCAACTGTATTTGGAGTGCCAAAAATCTGCAACTGAGCCTTCATTTCTCAGCTGGATTCATCCTCTTACCAGCTCTCTGAACTTTGCTCGTTATTTCTGTCTTCTAGGCGCACACTCGTGCTACTGTCTGCATTTTCTGACCTTTTTCTTCCCTCTGGTCCCTTTACTTTCCCTTTTTTTTTTTGCCTTCTAAATTATTTATTGTCATTTTTGTTACTCCTTTTATTGTTGTACACAGTGATTGTTTGGACTTGGCCATGTATTGGCCCATTTTCCCCTATGTTCCTTATACTGTATTCCTCCCTTCTAGATTTAATTGACTCCTTCCTTAAATGTATCCTTTCATGCTCTCAGGGAGAACCTGTAAGTGGCAAATTTTCTTAGTCATTTCTTACCTGAAAATGTTGTTTTGCCCTTACTTCCAAATGATGAATTAGCCTTTACTTTCCTTTTTTGTCCACAGGTCTCAGTTTAAAATGTCTTTTCCTGTTATGATTGAGATATAAGATGTCCCCCCAAAGCTCTTGTTAATTCAGGAATATTCAGAGGTAAGATATTTGGATTGTGAGAACTGTAATCAGCCCATCCTAGTTTGAATAGGTGGTAACTGTAGGTAGATGGGGTATGGCTGGAGAAGGTGGGTCACTAGGGGAGTGCCCTGGAAGAGTGTATCTTCCCTATGGCCCCTTCCCCTCTCTCTGCTTCCCTCTGTGATATGTGGCCTCATCTTGGGCCCAGAGCAATGGAGTCAGTCATCTGTGGACTAAGGCCTCTGAAATTGTGAGCCCAAATAAAATTTCCCTCCTCTTAAGTTGTTCTTGTCGGGTCAAGAACAATTTGGAGCCAGGCACAGTGGCTTACGTCTGTAATCCCAGCACTTTGGGAGGCTAAGACAAGAGAATCGTGAGTTCAAAGCCAGCCTCAGCAACTGGCGAGGCGCTAAGCAACTCAGTGAGACCATGTCTCTAAATCAAACACAAAATAGGGCTGGGGATGTGGCTCAGTGGTTGAGTACCCCTGAGTTCAATCCCCAGTAACAAAAAAAACAAAAATGAAAAAAACATCAATTTTGGTTACAGCAACAGAAAAGCTGACTAAAACATTTTTTTAGTGCCTGATCTACCATTAAGGCCCCTCTTCTATATTTGCTTCTGACACTTAATGCTATATCTTATTTGCCTGACTCTCACTAGACTGTAAGTGCCCTTAGAACTGGGACTATGTCTCATTTACTATTGTATTTCTGGCATTTAGGATGGTGCTGGGCATTTGATAGGTACTTTATAATATTGTGGTACATACAGAATGGTTGAAATATGGGGGACATTCTCTTCCCCCTTCAATCTATCGTTCACGCTGCTGTTAAAGTTATTTTCCTGGCTGGGCACAGTGGCACCTTCCTGTAATCCCAGCAGCTCGGGAGGCTGAGGTAGGAGGATTGTGAGTTTAAAGCCAGCCTCAGCAACAGTGAGGCATAAAGAAACTCAGACCCTGTATCTAAACAAAATACAAAATAGGTTTGTGGATGTGGCTCAGTGGTTGAGTGCCCGAGTTCAATCCTCAGAACCCCGTCCCCCAAAATTAATTTTCTATTAGAAATTCTTGGCTTCTCACTCTGAAGATAACCCATATTCTCCCTTGAATGTATATCTACTTCCTAAATAAATTTCTATGCCTCTGAAAAAACAAAACAAAACAAACCCTCTTTCCTTAGAAATACTGCAGGTTCTCCCTTATTTAAGTTAAAGTCTATATATTTTTGTTGGTACCAGGGATTAAACTCAGGGGCACTCCACCATGAGCCACATCCCCAGCCCTATTTTGAATAGTATTTAGAGACAGAGTCTCACTGAATTACTTAGTGCCTCGCCTTAGTGTCTGAGGCTGGCTTTCAACTTGAGATTCTCCTGTCTCGGCTTCCTGAGCTGCTGGTATGAGTTACTGGTATTATAGGCATGGGACACTGCACCTGGCTTTTTTTTTTTTTTTTTGTGGTACTGGGGGTTGAACCTAGGGCCTTGTGCATGCAAGGCAAGCACTCCACCAACTGAGCTGTATCCCCAGCCCTAAATTTCGTATTCTTGATCTTGGCATGCCAAAAAAAGGCTCTCTACATTCTGGCCCAAGCCCAGTCCTTTAACCTGAGTTGTTGCCATTCTACTTCATTTGTCCTGTGCGTTAGGGATCATAAATTCTCCACTGCTCTCCAACTTGTTAGGACCATCCATTCATTTTATTTCTCTTTGCTGGTGTACCTTTCTCAGTCCATAATACTCACTTCTGTCTAAAACTGCTCATCTGCAAAGACACAGCTTCTTTGTGTCCTCCAGTGAGAAGCCTTTCTTGCTTTTTTTTCCTTGATCCCCAGCAGCACTTGATTTGAACCTCTGTTCTGGCACATACAGTATTGAGCCATGAGTTCTCTGTTTACTTGTCTCTTTCACTGGGCTGACTCCTGCTGAGTAGGAACTCTCCTGATCCTGGGTGGGGGAGTTGGTGCAGGAAGTGTGATAGCCTGATTTTGGAGCTGAGCAGACCTGGTTGAAATCCTGGCGGTGGGGCTGGGGCTATGGCTCAGCGGTTGAGCGCTTGCCTCGCATACGTGAGGCACTGGGTTCGATCTTCAGCACTACATAAAATAAATAAAGATATTGTTTTCATCTACAACTAAACAAAATATTAAAAAAAAAAAAAAAAAAAGAAGAAATCCTGGCGGTCTCTTAACCAGTGACCCAAAACTGTGGGGAAGTTTTTTTTTTTTTTTTTTTGTTTTGTTTTGTGGTACTGAAGATGGAACCCAGGGGAGCTCTACCACTGAGCCACACACCCAGTCCCCTTTTTTTAACTTTATTTTGTGACAGGGTTACTAAATTACCCACAAATGCCTTGAACTTGCATTCTTCTTGCCTTAGCTTCCTGACTTCCTGGGATTACAGACTTGTACCACCATGCCTGGCTTGGGCAAGTTTCTTAACCAGTAGGATTCTTGGTCTTGTCCCCTATACAATTAAGGTGTCATGGTCTTTTTTGTAGAAGTATTGAAGTTGGGCATGGTGGCACACGCCTGTAATCCCAGCATTTGGGAGGCTGAGATAGGAGAATCGCAAGTTCAAAGCCAGCCTTAGCAACGATGAGGTGCTAAGCAACTCAGTGAGACCCTGTCTAAATAAAATACAAACTAGGGCTGAGGATGTGGCTCAGTGGTCGAGTACCCCTGAAGTCAATCCCCAGTACTCCCCCCACCCCGCAAGAAAAAAAGAGTATTGAACATTAGAGATAATGAGATCATAGCACATAGCATGGTACCTGGCATATAAAGGACACTTAGTATGTATTTGTCGAATGAATGAAACCCATTTTGGAAAGCGGTTGGATAAAAAAGGCTTTGTTTTATTTGGTTAGAATAAGCCTTTTGATTTCTTTCTTTCTTTTTTTTTTGTACTGAGGATTGACCATTGAGCCATATCCCCAGCCCTATTTCGTGTTGGTGTTTTATTTAGAGACAAGGTCTCACTGAGTTGCTTAGTGCCTCGCCGTTGCTGAAGCTGGTTTTGAACTCGCCATTCTCCTGTCTCAGCCTCCCAAAGTGCTGGGAATATAGGCATGCGCCACCATGCCTGCTAAGCCTTTTGATTTCTGTCATGTAGCCAGAAACTTTTTCTTTTTCTTTCTTTCATTTTTTTTTTTTTTGTATTTGTAGATGGGCAGCATGCCTTTATTTTATTTTATTTTTATTTATTTTTTGTTCATTTTGGTTGTAGATGAAAACAATTTCTTTATTTTATTTATTTGTATATGGTGCTGAGGATAGAACCCAGTGCCTTATGCATACCAGGCAAGCACTCCACTGCTGAATTACATCCCCAGCCCCATATTTTATCTTTTTTATGTGATGCAAGGTATAGAACCCAGTGCCTCACACATGCTAGACAAGCACTCTGCCACAGAGCTACAGACTAGCCCAGCCAGAAACATTTTTGAGGTGGAAGTAAAATTGAGAGTCTTCTCTTATTATGAAGCAGTAACAAAGATGAGACTTGGAATGCCATTGGGGAGCAGCCTATGTAAAATAAGATTGTTGGTGTTTCTACCCACCTCTTGTGCTGTGATGTCTTCTGAAGTGGATCACAATGTGCTGCTTTCCCCAGTCCTGGTGAGGTTGTTGGTGACCTTGTAAGGCTAAGTAAATATGTGTTCATAATGTAAATAAGACTGACAGAAACCTGCATGCAGTGGATGATTGGATGGAGTGTTTCAGGACCACGTTCCCTGATATTTTATGGATTAAAAAATGTTCGGTGATGGGCTGTGGCTGTGGCTCAGTGGTAGAGTGCTTGCCTAGCATGTGTGAGGCCCTGGGTTTGATCCTCAGCACCACATAAAAATAAGTAAGTAGAATAAAGGTATTGTGAAAAAAAATTCTTTAAAAATTAAAAAAAAATGTTGGGTGAGACCGATGGAACACATGCAGGCATTGAGGAATTCAGGCTTCTTGGCCTCAATTTTTGTTAGGATCATCCATTCATTTTATTTCTCTTTGTTTGTGTACCTTTCTTCCTTCCTTTCCTTTCCTTTCTCCTTTCCTTTCCTTTCCTTTTTCCTTTCCTTTCCTTCCTTTCTTTTTTTTTTTGGTACTGGGGATTGAACTCAGGGGCACTCAACCACTGAGCCACATCCCCAGCCCTATTTTGTGTTTTATGTAGAGACAGGGTCTCACTGAGTTGCTTAGCACCTCGCCATTGCTGAGGCTGGCTTTGAACTCGCGATTCTCTTGTCTCAGCCTCCCAAAGTGCTGGGATTACAGGCTTGAGCCACTGCGCCCGGCTAAGAGTAGGATTTTGAACTGAGTGTCACAATCCATTCTCTGCCTTTTTGTTTCTAGTGTAGTAGATGAGGGTAATCCTTAGGGCACCAGTCCCCAACAAATACCAAAGGAATTTACTTGCCGAGGTTTAGATCTCTTAACTATCTTCTTCTCCTGGCCCATGCTAAGTTGCCTGGGCTGGCGTTGGACTTTGGATCTTCCTGCCTTAGCCTCCCTAGTAGCTGGGATTACAGGCATGTGCCACTGTGCCTGCTAGACCTCTTATTTATATAATACCTGGTAGTACTCCAGTGTGAGCTTGCAGTGAGATGAGGAAGATGTGTGCGTTCTCTACAGGGATGCCTTCTTGTTTGATCCTTAAAACCCTGCTCCAGCTGAGTATATCTCCATGATCCCAAAACACTCACTTCACTGTAGTGTAAATCTGTCTCTGAAGTCTCTTAAGGACAAGGTCTTTTACTGAAGGCTGAGCATTTAGGTCCTAAGTAAATCAGTGCTGAGCTATCCTGTGTGACTCAGCCCATCCTCCTGGGTGAGATTATAGGATCTCTCTGGCGAAGCCTTTTGAGCTCAGGAAGGAAGGTCCTGCATAAACAAAAGGTTATAATGTTAACAATAGTGTTACTAATTGTTTTCCAGTATTGAATTCATGTGGTTAAATGATCTGCCAGGAGCTTGGATTCAGCTCTCTTTCCTCTTAGCCTTTTTATTTTCCAATAACAGGCTCCTATGCCAGCAGGAAAGGGTTAAAAGAGGAGGTAGGTTTTCTTCCTTAATTAGCATCTCTTAAAAAGCCTTGCTGGCATCCTCTGTTATTCTTTTAAGGCCTTTCAGTGCCCGCTGCTACCTGCTGAGTTGTGTGGATAGTCCGAACTAGGTATGCTCCCTGCTTAGAGCTAGGGTTAACTACAACTGTTATTAATGCCCAGATGAATCCAAAGGATGAAACCAGTAGCTAAAAGTGAAATGAAGAAATTTAATTTCCCCTAGGCTCTACTTGTCTCTCAGTGTGGGAGTATGCATTGCATAGTGGCCTATCTTTCCTGATGGGTCTTGGTGGGAGTGATAAACTGCATTGTTTGTTAAGCAGATCCAAGAGGAGGTTGGATGAGCCAGCCTGACTAGATTGTGTTGTGCGCCTTAGGCTTCAGAAGGACTGGATCTCATTAGCAGGCATTGTGGCGCATACCTGTAATCCCAGCAAATCAGGAGGCTGAGGCAGGGGAATCACAAGTTCAAGGCTGGCCTCAGCAATTTAGCCTCAAAATAAAAATTAAAAAGGACTGGGAGCTGGGCGCAGTGGTCTTCTTGTGCCATGGAACAGGCTTAACTCAGATCCTCTGTAAGAGTAGGATTTTTTTTTTTTGTACCAGGGATTGAACTCAGGGGTACTCGACCACTGACCCACATCTCCAGCCTTATTTTGTGTTTTATGTAGAGACAGGGTCTTACTGAGTCTGTGATCCCAGCATTTTGGGAGGCTGAGACAGGAGAATCACGAGTTCAAAACCAGCCTCAGCAATAGCGAGGCACTAAGCAACTTAGTGAGACCTTGTCTCTACATAAAACACAAAATAGGGCTGGGGATGTGGCTCAGTGGTGTAGTGCCCCTGAGTTCAATCCCTGGTGCCCAAAACAAAACAAAACAAAAAAAGGACCGGGGATATCGCTCAGTGGTAAAGCACCCCTGGATTCAATCTGCAGTACTGATAAAATAAGATCATATATGATAAGAAGGACCAAGTTTCTCTTGGACTGGCTATGAGCACTGGAGTGGGACTGTATTGTTGGTTACTATCTTAGAAGGACCAACTGTCTGCTAGATGATATGTAGAATCTATAAAGGACATGGCTGCCTCTTTGTGAGAATTTTCTGTGCTCTCCTGGTGAACTGGGTTAGGGAACTTGACACTATCCTCTGAGATGGGAGGGTCTGCCTCCTGGGAAGTCAGCGTAGACCCCCCAACCCTCAGTACTTTCACTCAACTAACCAGTGGATTGGACTCTGAGCTTAATATTTGAGTTACTGAGCACTGGTCTCTGTTGCACCTCAGTCTGCCTGATGGGGAACTCAACCTTAGAATCCTTTGAGGGTCTTGAAATGAAGGCAGAATTGGCCTGGCTTTCCATTGGCTCCCTGGAGAGGTCAGTTTTCTATGCTTTGCAGTGGAATTGAAGACCGGGGAACTGGGTCCTATCCCAGTATTCCCTTGTTTTGGGCAAGTCAGTTTTCTTCTCTGAACCTCAAATGGGAGAAATCCAGCTGTTCTTTGTGTTTTACTAGCCTGTAAGGATCAACAGAAATATAATGGAAGTGATACTGTTTCCAGAATGGTAAAATGTAGTGTTAGATGGAGGGCTTTTTTCTGTCTAGGAACTGTTGGTTTACATCATAAACACAATAAATATCTCTTGTAGAAAAATACCAACCATACAGAAAAATAAGCAAAATAAAAAAATAAGATCCTCCCTTTGGTTCCCGCTGCTCCTAATCCCCTTGCCTAATAATAGGGGACTAGTATTAAACATTTATCATTGATCTTTCTAGTCATTTTTATATCCTTTCAGACATTCTTCAACACTTATCACCTTTAAAAACAAACACATCCCAGTACAAATGCATCCTGTTCTTCCACTTGCTCTGTTCTCTTAAGTTGCCCAGAGTAGATTAGACCCTGTGGGAGCCTCTGGGTATCCTGGTAGAGTGTCCTCCCCAGCATAGGGGGTCTTGTGGGGCTGGCTTCCTAGGAGGCATGGAGAAGCCTTACTAGAAGTCCTTGCCACGGCAGATACTCTGGCTGTTTCTGAGGGATTGTATTTTTTTTTTTAATTTTTTTTTAAATGATGTGCTATTATTTTTTTTTTATATCTTTATTTATTTTATGTGGTGCTGAGGATCGAACCCAGTGCCTCACGTATGCGAGGCAGGCGCTCAACCGCTGAGCCATAACCCCAGCCCCCTGAGGGATTGTATTTTATTCTGAGATGAAATTGTCTTGCAGGAGAGTCTTTGAGTGGAACTCAGGATAGATATAAAAGTGATATGGGCTTCAGCATGCCCATCTCACTTTTCTCTCTTCCTCATTCCTTTTATCCTTGGCTAGGAAAAGAGAGAAATTATCTGATTTCTTAACTATTTCAGTGCAGCAAGAGGCCCTCACTTCTAAAACTGGTGAATTATCCAGGTCACTTGCTGCCTCCACCATCTGAAAGCAAACCTTGCCTGGCTGGTGGTTTTTAGAGTTCCTATGGGTGAGAGTTTTGAAGGTCGCCTATCGGTACATGAGTTTTTCCATGAGTCTAGGAAAGTGGTCAGGGCCTATAGAAGAGCTGTGTCTCTTTTATAGAGGATTGTCTCTTGTCTAAGTAATGCCTTGACCATTTTGAGCTCTGGGCCTATAGTCAAAGATATACAGGGAGCCCAGTTGGTGGGCGATTGAGGAGCCTATTAGAGGCTCTTCCTGCCTGCATGAATCTTGATCCTGGGCTTGGGAGAAGGACGGGGTTAGGGTGGTAGCTCTTCCCTTTTCACCAGCGTCTCACAGAGCCTACAGGGTTTCCTACAACTGGGAAGAGAACTCTCTTCCTGGCTTTCCCTGTGTTTGCAGGAATGTGTGCTGTAGATTTCCTGTCCTGCCGCCCCAGAGGACACATCCTCTAGGACTCCACTGCTGTGGTGGCATTTGCCTTGAATTTTCCAAACTGGGATGTCACTTTCTCCCTGGTGCTTCTGGAAGCTTCAGGAAAGAGTTGCTGCTGTTCTCTGACTTGCTGTGATGGGCAGACTACCACCCTCTGTATTACTCTTTCTGAGAGGGCAGAATAGTCCCTACCGGAGTCTGGGGAGCCTGGCAGGAGCTTTCATCCTCGCTGTGCAGGTTCCTTTAGGGCTGGTTCCCTGGGAAGTGCCATCCCCCTGGCCCTCTCAGAAACTGTAAAGTGGCAGTGTGCCACCCCTTCCCTTGACTGGCCCTGCTCTGGGCTGGGTCACACACTACTCCACTGTGCTGTGCTTTCCCATACAGCTCTTGTCACAGCCTCTGATCCTCAGCTGGTTCTCTCCCAGCCCCTTCCCTCAGAGCCTGTGGGAGGTAGTGGGATGCACTCTGCTGGCACAGGCATGAGACGGGTGGCAGCTGCAGCTGTGAGATCTTTGTTCTTATGACCCAGCATTCAGAGTCCTAGTGCAGCCTGGCATCAGCGATTAGGGAATAGAGAGACTGGGAGGTGTGTCCCCTTACACAACAGATGTCTTCTCTTTCTCTTTTTTATTTTTATTTGAGGGTACTGGGGATTGAATCCAGGGGTGCTCTACCACTGAGCTATGTCCTAGCCCTTGTTATTTTTTCTTTTGTGGCAGGGTCTTGGTAAGTTGCTGAGGCTGGCCTCCAACTTGTGATTCTTCTGCTTCAGCCTCCTGAATTGCTAGTATTACAGGAGTATACCACAGTGCCTGGCTTTTTTCTTTCTTTTGAACAATCAGAAGCTTGTTGCCTGGGTCAGCGAGCTGGACTCCCTGGTTGCTTGGGGGCAGAGTGCTCTGCTTCACCTGGAATGCTTTCTGGGTGGCATAAAGCCCTCAAGAGTCTGGTAGTGAATCCGGAGGTGGTTCTGCAATACACAGGGGAGTGCAGTGTGCGCCTGTGGGCATCCTCTGGCCCTTCCTCTGCTCTCTCTCTGCAGCTTCGGAGTTGGGCTGCTCATAAACCAAGCTGTCTGTTTATATGGAGTGCCTGGAGGGCGTCTGCCATGAGTCTGTCACTAACTGCGCTAACCAGGAGAGCTGGCTGGTTGAGGAGAAGACACTAACCCTGTGAGTCTGCCCTGGGGTGTTGGCACTGTCTTGCCTCCATTCTTCCCCCAGTGTGAATGCCTCCTCTCCTCAGCTTATACAGTGCCATCTCCCATTTTTCTAATCTCCCAGCTGTGGGTGGGGATGTGCCCCCTTCATAGCCAGGACAGTGAGCTGTCCTGTGTATACCATCTCCCCATCTGCCAGCCTGCTGCTGGACTCTTCACCCCTTTCCCACTCCCCTCAGCACTGTGCTCCTTAGTTCTCTCTCAAAACAGAATTGGATGGAGTTTCTGTTCAGTCTATGCTTTTAGCACCGCAGAGTTTGAGATATCTCCTGATTACTGTGTGGCTTCTGCTATTCATGCATCATGCACATCTGAAGCTAGATAGAAAGGTACTTCTAGACCAGAGCATTTCCTCCTTTTGTCAAGAGCAGAATGTTGGATAGTGTCTCTATTATTCTCACAGAATAATAAGAAGTTAGGAACAAGCCGGCGCAGTGGCACACGCCTGTAATCTCAGCACTTAGGGAGGCTGAGACAGGAGAATTGCGAGTTCAAAGCCAACCTCAGCAATGGCGAGGTGCTAAGCAACTCAGTGAGACCCTGTCTCTACATAAAACACAAAATAGGGCTGGGGATGTGGCTCAGTGGTCGGGTCCCCTGAGTTCAATCTCCAGTATCAAAAAAAAAAAAAGTAGTTAGGATCAACTGCCAGGTTCTCTTCTGGATAGAGAGATTGAGGAGTACAGTGTTGGTGGGGCACTGGGGATGTCTCTGGGCAGAAGAGAAAAGCTACTTCAACTGAAAGCTGGAACCCAGAACCAGGTACCTGTCTGGACATAGCTCCCATTGGCGACTGTCACTCTGGGAGGTGGAGCTGGCGGAGTTGGGGCCCCTGTCTACTTCCACATTTGCAGCTTCAGGTGGACTTTAGCCGAGAAGTGCTGGGAAGGGTGCCTCAGCCAGAGAGGCAGGACTTGGCTTTGAACTCCACATTGGGCCCAGAAAAGATCCTGGCCTCAGGAGGAGACTGGTGAGTGTGATCTAGCATGGAGAGGCTCCCAAGGGTGGAGCCTTTCTTCTTCCAGGCTTGAGAGGGAAAGAGGGCTCTGGAGATATCGGGAAGGCCAGCTGCCTGGTGCTGTGTGCTGATCTGTACAGGTAGCTCTTTAGACTGTTTTCCAGGTTCTGGAGGCAGTGTAGTGCTGGGCAGGCTGGCCAGGGGAGCTGGAAACCCTCAGGTCCTTGAGATGGATTCTGTTGCTGTTGGACTGATAGCTTGGGGTGGGTGTGTATAAATGGGAGGGGGTGCAGGGAATTAGCAAGCTGGAGGGGAGGAATGCAGAAAGCGCCTGGAGTTGAGGCCTGGTTTAGGGACACTCATACAGAGAAGGCATGGAGTCTAATGGCAGGTGCTGGCTGTGAACTCAGGGACTTTTTGGTCCTCCCTTTATTATGGGGAGCTTGGACCATCATCAAGCCTTTAGCTCTTTTGTTCCTATTAAATGTGTGCTTAGCTGAGACGTCATGTGGATAGACTTGAGGTATTTGCTCAGGTGGGGAGCCAGGTAAGCTCTCACAGGTCACTAGCACTAGTGCTGAGTCCTCAGGATTATTCTGGGGCAGAATGATTACTGTCTTTTTGGCTTTCAAAACCTTGTCAGTCTGTTCACTTTGGAGTAGGTAGAGGGCCAGGTCAGGACTGTAGGCAGCTGGTCCCAAGAGGGTGAGGTTGTACTTGCCCAGAGGGGTGGTAGGCATAGTTGTTGGAGGAGCAGAAGAGCTGGTCTGGGCACAGATTGGCATCTTCCAGCCTACTCATCTACTCAGAGTAAGAACCTCTGCCCAGGCCCCACCCTGTGAGCTGTTGGCTGCCTGCCTGCCACGCGCCCAGGATTGCTGAGGGCTTTGCTCATGTATCTTAGGAACAGCTGCAGGCCGGAAACTGGGGGTTGACAGCAAGTGGGAGTGGCAGCAGGGGGATACTGGAGGTGGCTGAACCCAGCTTTCCTAGGATCTGCTTGCCATGCTGGGGGACTCTTCTGCCTTTTACAGGCAGTCAGGGTGGAGAGGGACTATACCGTGGCACAGGATGGTAGAGATCTTCATAAGCAATCCTCAGGCCACTGTTGGGTCACTTGGTCACAGGGCTAGCCCTTGCATGATGGTGGTTTGTTTTTTGGGCTTCAGTTGGAGGCAGAGCTTGAATTTCAGAGGCTCAAGAAGCAGTCAGGTTTTTGAGGCAAGAGTTATCCTACCCAACAAAGGTGTGCAACTCCCACTCTATGTCAAGGCTGAAGACTCAGAGCAAGCTGAGCACAGTGGTGCACACCTGTAATCCCAGCACTTTGGGAGGCTGAGACAGGAAAATCGCGAGTTCAGAGCCAGCCTCAGCAATGGCGAGGCGCTAAGCAACTCAGTGAGACCCTGTCTACATAAAACACAAAATAGGGCTGGGGATGTGGCTCAGTGATAGAGCACTTGCCTAGCATGTGTGAGGCATTGGGTTCGATTCTCAGCACCACATATAAACAAATAAAGTCTACTGACAACTTAAAAACTAAAAAAACCCCACAAAATAGGTCTGGGGATGTTGCTCAGTGGTTGAGTACTCCTGAGTTCAATCCCTGGTACCAAAAAAAAAAAGACTCAAAGCAGTTCCTGAATGAGTGGGCTCCATTCTCTATGTGATCAGACTAGTTGTATTTTAGTGGTTGATGAGGGGCTTCTGGAAGGGCTGGTGTGATTCATTTATCTCTTGCTGGTTCTGAGGGAATTAAGGCAGCATATAGCATACCCAGCATGTTCTGCAACGAGGCCGGGTTTTCCTTTTATTTCAGAAGCCGTAGTAATTACTAGCCTCCATTGGACCTTCCTTGAATTATGAAGAAGAACTCTAGTGATTTTTGTGGTGATGTGTGAACCCTCCCTGAGTCAGAAGATTGGGTTCATTGACCCTTCGCTTGCTTGATTTATTGGTATCTGTGAGCAGAAAGGCTTATCAGTAGATTCAGAAATGCTCTGAGCCCAGATAAACTGCTGGGGCATAATATATTAAAGGAGGTGCTGGTGATGTGGGGAGTAAGGAGCCAGTTGGTCCCTGTGGGGCAGCTGATCTTAGGTCAGTGGAGTTAATGCAGTGTGGAAGTGCAGAGTAATTCTGGGGGAGCTAGAGATGCTTGAAGGGGAAAGTTTGAAAATCCAAAAAGCCACATCCATTGTGGATTTGTTCCTGTCTCTCTCTCCTAGGCCAATGTGTGGGTGGCCTGTGAGCCCTCAGCAGGCAGAAAGCTGGATACCTTCCTCCCTTCCCTCTCTTCCTCTCCTGTACCTTTAACTTTGCTAGACCTTGGGCAGATCCCAGAAAGGACTGCAGAAGGAAGTGGGAGAGCATCCATGCCTCTTGGGCTTGAACCATTTTGCTGTTGCCCCCTGAGAGGGTGTTTGCTGGGGGGAGTAGTAAGGATAGGGGTTCTAATAGAGTCAGGATTCTGAGAGGTTTCTCTTACCCAACTCTGCCTCCAGTGACAGTTATCTCTGGCCAGAGTGGAGGCCCCAGTCATATGCACATGCCCACAGAAGGGGGCAGATGTGAATCCCATCAGGTTAGATGAAGCTTGGCACACTTTTTTGAGTAAAGAACACTGCTCAGCCACCTTCTGGTATGGGTTGCACCTTCCGTTTACTCTGTACTCTGCTCAGCTGTTCAGTGGGTTCATAGTGTAGGTTCTCTGTGCGTGCTGAGTCCCATTTTTAATGAAAGTAGACTTTGTTCTCTGAAGGCAACTAATCGTGCCCCATGGGCTGTAATCAGGGAAAAGGTATTTAATACAGGGCAGGCGGCAACAGGCGGCAGATTGCAACATGGCAATTAGGAAGCTATCACCCCCACCCTCCACCCAGGCCTCAGTAGATATGAGGTACTCTCTCCTTCCAAACTGATTTTGAGTAAGTGAAGAATGAGTGTCATGAAGCAGAGGAAGGAGGTGGAGCTGAGGAGAGGTGGAGCAGGGGTGGTGAGGGACAGTAGAGCCCCTTTCCAGCTCACTTCACCTTCAGGGGATGGGGAGGGGCGGCTGCTACCCTGGGTGTCTCCTTCAACAGTGCTGGCAGATCTATCCAAAGGTGCCCCAAGCCAGGCCCCAAGCCAGGCTGGGTTAGCCAGGGTTCCCACCTGGAAAGGCCTTAGCCCTTCTCCAAGGTCGCAGCTATTATAATCCGGACAGACCCAGCACATCCCTAATAGTCTGCCCCAGTTCCCTAAGGCTTAGATAGATTGGGAGAGGGACTCTTTCCTGTTCATTGCCAGGACTAGAAAACCATTTTCTTGGTGGTGCCCTGGAATCCCACTCAGCATCTAGAGGTCAAGAGACCTCAGAGGCTGCCTTTGGCTACAGCTTGCTTATCCGGGCCCATGGCTCATTCTCAGTTGTCTGGCTGTTTTCCCTGGAGACCTCAGCACAGGATTGGGAGTCCTCCTCAGGCTGAAACACTCTAGGACAACCTGGGAAACCTTTGGATAAAAGAGATGTGGCTGGTGGAGTCCCACAAAGCCGAGTCTTCCTGGTGGTACTGTTCCAATGTCATCCAGTTCATCCCTTTGATCTTCTCCCAGCTTGGAGAACCTGGTTTCCAGCTGTTTCTCACTCTTCCTTGGGTCTGTTCTCCAGTCTAGAAGAGTGGGCTGCCAGGCCCTTTGTGTTCCTTTTCACTGCTGGTATTTTGAGCCTCTTATTGGCTAGATCTGGGGTACTTAGCAGATTTTAGGAGTTGGAGCTAGGGCCTGGTGTCCCAACATGCCCTGGTATTTATGGACAGGGGGCAGGGAGTAGCACAGATCTCCCTGGTGGACTTGGGTTAAAGAACACTGCAGGTGTCCTGGTGAATTGTCTCCCCCATGGGCATTACTTCCTGCTTCCTTGGTTGAGAGTGTTCCCCTCCCTGTAACTTCGGCATGTTTGAAGAGAGTAGGCCCTGCCTGGGAGAACAACCTCTCACTACCCCCTGTACCCCTAGAGTCCCTGTCTGCATTTACTGCCCATCTCACTGCCAGCTGCACCCATACTATCTTCTACTCAGCAAGCCAGATGTTCCTAGCTAGGGAAGCCTTGGAAATAAATGTGTGCTCTTGGCTGAGAGTAGAGACTTAGATCATGAGGCAGGATGAACTGTATTATGTGTGGGGCCTGCAATGAAGCAGCTCTGCTTACAGATAAAGTTGTCAGGTACCTGGGCATGTTGATGTCCTCCTGTCCCCACTCCTCCTCACCACTCACATAAGTGTCCTGGTACCTAGACAGTGTGGGCCTTGGCAGGAATAGGGATAGGAAAGTAAAGAAGAGGCAGAGGATAGAGAAAGGGGGAGCATGGTTGGGTGAAAGGGGCTCCTTAGCTGACCAGTGAGGAAAAGGGGAAGAAAGTAGGGATCTGATTCTTCTGGAAAGAAGGGAGAAGTAGAGACCAACTTCCGAGAGCCTCCCATTGGGTTTCTTTTCTTCTTTTTTTTTTTTTAAATTTTTAAAATATGTATTGTTTTTAGTTGTTGATGGACCCTTATTTTATTCATTTATTTATATGCAGTGCTGAGAATCTAACCCAGTGCCTCACACATGCTAGGCAAGCGCTATACACTGAGCTATAATCCCAGCCCTGCTACATTTGGTTTCTATTAAGCTCTCAACTGCCTGTCTCTCTTATTCTCATATCCCTGGCCCTATAGTTTTCCAGCTCATACGCACACCCACACATATACCTGCTGAGTATCAGAGCCCAGGTATTCAGGCTGCTTTGGTACTTAATAGGCCTCTCCTTAGGCAATGGGAGCCCAAACCCCAGGGCCTCTGGAGGGGCAGCCTCAGGGGACACGTGGCAGTGACTTGTTTGTTCCCCCACACTCCAGGAATGTCCTGTCCTTTCAGGCCCGCCTGGATTCCTGTGCAGGGAGTCAGCCCAACAGAGCATGCTGCCTATGCCCTGTGGGGACATGTCTTGCCTCCCATAAGAGGGGCGGAGACTGGCGGCTCGTGCCTGTGCTGCCACACCTCAGCTCCCCCCAAAACCCCAGACCAGGTACCAGACAGAAGACAAGACTACTGCTTTCCTGCCCTCCCTGCCCCCATTCATTCTTCCTGCCTCAGGCCCTGTTGGAGTCATGGCCAGGACGAGTCCTGACTGTAGGAACACATGCTTTAGCCTGCAAGGCTTCCCTCTGCCCCCAGCTCTGTTTAGGTTGATGGGGGTGGGAAGAGATTGGTTTTTATGCGCAGAAGGCCACCTAAGGTTACTGCCTCCATGGATCACTGTGGTGGCTGCTGCCCCCATGCTGCAGCCTAGCTTATTACAGGTGGGAGCCAGGAAGGGCAGTGGCCAGATCTTGTAACCACAAAGCATGGAGGGGACTTCACGATCACTCTGGAGCCACATCTGTGTAGATGCAGAACGGGTTTACACATTGAGGAAGGGAGTTAGCCAGGGCTCCACAGTGTGCCAGAGAAGCTCTGAGCCTGGAACCCAGAAGTCTTAGCTCCCCTGCTGGGGTTTTCTGTAGTAGTGTTTCTCAACCTTAGTACTACATACCTTTCCTGTTGATAATGCTCGGTTGGGGCTGTCTATGCATTGTGGGATGATTAGCAGCATCTCTGACCTCCACCCACTAAGTGCCAGTAGCACACCCCTCCATCAGATTTTTTTAAAAATATTTTTTAGTCGTCAATGGACTTTATTTTATTTATTGATATGTGGCACTGAGAATCAAACCCAGTACCTCACACATGCTAGGCAAGTGCTGTACTCACTGAGCCACAACCCCAGCCCAATCCTCTAGATTTTTTTTAAAAATATTTTTTAGAAGCCGGGTGCGGTGGCTCAAGCCTGTAATCCCAGCACTTAGGGAGGCTGAGACAGGAGAATCGCAAGTTCAAAGCCAGCCTCAGCAATGGTGAGGCGCTAAGCAACTCAGTGAGACCCTGTCTCTACATAAAACACAAAATAGGGCTAAGGATGTGGCTCAGTGGTCGAGTGCCCCTGAGTTCGATCCCCAGTACCAAAAAAAAAAATATTTTTTAGTTATACATGGACACAATATCTTTATTTTGTTTATTTGTTTTTATGTGGTGCTGAGGATTGAACCCAGTGCCTCACATGTGCGAGGCAAGCACTCTGCCACTGAGCCACAACCTCAGCCCTCCTCCATCAGATTTTGACAACCAAAAATGTCTCCAGATATTTGCCAGGTGTCCTCAGGGGAAGGAGGTGAGCAAAATTGTGTAAATTACTGCCTTTCAGATTTTATCTCTTGGACCTACCTTTCCTCATTGCCAAGTCTATTCACCACGATTATACAGAAATTATCTTTAGGTTCCTTATGAAAACAGTTCCAGGAACTCCCTTTCTAGCATCTTCTCTGCTCATCTTCTTGTATCTCTGCTAGGCTTTTTCATGGTGTTATCCATTGTAACCTGTGTTCCCTAGATCTCTTATTTCCAGACTCTGAGAGGCTGGGGGATGAATAGGACAGCTGTAGGGTGGAGATAGGGACAGGACAGAACCAGACCTGTTCCAGAGTCAGGTATGTGGTTGGCTGAGACCATGAACTTGTGTACACAGATGTGTCTTGTCTGGAGAAAGGAGGAAACCCAATGCCTCAGTCATCTTCTACCTCTACTACTTTTCCCTCAGACCCACTATTCAGTGTCCTTGCCTGGCTTTCCCTGGGGCCTTCCATGTCCTGGAGTGGGCAGGCAGGCCTGTGGCACTGACAGACAGGCACTGACACCTGGTTTCCACTTTCTTCCCTTCTCTGGTTTCAGGAGCTCTTGGCTAGAGGAAGTGGAGGGGCTGTGGGATGCGGAGAGCCGAGGGCTAACTCCCGGACAGCGGATCGGAGAGAGCTACTGACGAACAGACGGTATGTTCCTGATGAGGCCTGTGTCCCTCCCTTGGCTCTCTTGTAGGGAAGCTGGTAAGTGAGGGGGCAGGCAGGTGTCCTGTCTTGGTGGAAGCTGGTGAAAAGAGAGTGGCAGAGGCCAGAGGGGCTTTCTCAAGCCTGGAGACCCCCACCAAGGAGCCTGGGTTGGGTGAACATCCTTAAACCCTTGTGTTTGCTTACAGTGTTTCAAAAAGTAAGCATTTATCCAGCATTTCTTAACAGCTGGGCACTGTTCTTAGTGCCTTAGATATAATCTCTACAACAACCCTATTAAATTGATGTTGCTCATAGCCACCCCAATTTAGAGTTGAGGAAACATCTCCACAGAGAGCAGTTTTCTCTCTGCAGCCCCTTTCACTTAAAAGGGAAACTGGTTCACTGTTCTTGAGTCCCTACCCACTCTTATAGCAAGGTCCACTTGGTTTGGTGTCCAGGCCTTGGGCCCTACCTTTCCCACCTGTCTGTTCCCCATTGGACCCAGGCCTCATCTCCCAGCACTGCCCTGACTTATGGGGACCAACACATCAAAGTCCAACCCTTCTAATAACCCCAACAATGGCCCAGGCCTATCGTCCTACGTGTTGTCTCCAATATATGTCCCCTTTGATCTTTATTTTTCCCTCTCAATCCAAAGACCTCTTAATCACATCTTTGAATCTCTTCCTGGCTTCCCCTTAGCAGGTGGAGGAGCCCATACTTCCCAGAATGACCAGTGCAGCCCCTGCCAAGAAACCCTACCGTAAGGCACCGCCAGAGCATCGGGAGCTGCGGCTGGAAATTCCTGGGTCCCGGCTGGAGCAGGAGGTCAGCAAGACTGGTACCCCAGTCCTGGCTGGCAAGAGCAGGTCCTGGAGGCTGGGTGTCTGGCTGACTCCTCCTGTCTGAGCTACTGCTTCCCTGAGTTGGGCTGAGAGTAAGGCATTGCTGATATAGGCCTGGGGTTTCCTAGTTTAGCAGTGCTGGCAGGGGCAATGCAGCCTCATGGGGGACTATATGTCCATTTGCCAGGGAACTCCAGGGCCTCCGTAGCTCAGCAGGAGTGTTCCCATACAATATTCTCCCTGTAAGAGGCAGCCCACCAGACTCTCTAGCCCTCTACAGTGGAAGAGAGCCATTCAACCAGAACAGCTGCTCTTTATTGTCATCAGGAATTCTGGCCCTTTCTCTAGCTTCATTTTGTTTGGGTGATGTGTTAAACCTATACTTTTTACCAGGAACTGTGTTAGATCCAGGCTCTGCTCTTAGAAGGCATATAGTCAACAACATACTCCAGGTTGGCTCTCCTCCCTTGTTAAGCCTCCTGAGAGGATGAGGCGAGTGTTGTAGTGGTTCACTCACCTTGCTGCCCTGCCTCCACCCTGCCACAGCGCATGGAGCATGTTTAAAGGACTTGAAATTCAACAGATGCTAAGCATCAGTGTACATGCTGTACGTGTACATGGTGTACATGGCCCACTGGGGTTAAGGATGCCATTACTTTTCCCTTTCAGTTCAGGGAGCATTAGACAAAAATGCCAGCTGTTATTCTAGGTGCCACCTGGTGGGTATCCTCCAGTCTTATAAGATGAGAGAAATAAGGCTCAGTTAGGTTAAGGTCTTATAACAAGTGTGCAGTGGAATGGTCAAATTCAGGTGTCATTGACTCCAAAGTCCATGATCTGGGCCACCTACCTTATTTTCTTGCCCCTGACTGTAGTTCTGATGCAGTCAGGTCCATTTGGAGTAGGCCCTTCACATATCCTTCCTGCTGTAGCCTTTGCCTGCTCTGCTTTATAGTTGCCTGAGCCATGGAGGTTTGGGGAAGATGGGGCAGGAGGTTAAAAACGTCCTCTCAATCAGGATTAGCCCAAAGGCTCTCCTTCACCCATGCACTTATTCCTCTTGAGCCTTCAAAGTCCTGATTCTGCCCTTGTCCTTGTCTTTTCCACAGAGGGCTGAGAAGACCTTGCCAAAACTCAGAATTCTTCTCTAGCTTGGCCTGACTTCTTTACTTCTCTGGAAGGTCTCTGCCATGCTTATGTGGAGACAGGGCCTATAAGGAACCTAGGGGACAGCTGAGAAGTTCCTTCCTGGGGAGAGGTAGCATGGGTACCAGGATCCATTTGAAAATTGCTTTAGGATTAAGGGTGAAAGTTGGAAGGAGTGCTGGAGTCTTCTGACTGGCACAGGAGAGAGTAATCTAGGCTTGTTTGGGCATTACTGGATTGCATTGATCTCTAGAAGGCCCTGTAGCTCTCTTCTGTGAGAGTCTTTGGACTTTAGACATGGCCCTTTCCAGGGTTATTTGGAGAGAGGGCCATCTAGGAAGCCAGTGGTCCAGAGCTGAGCCTCAAGCTTATGTTCTTTTTTGTTCAGGAGCCCCTGACTGATGCAGAGAGAATGAAGTGAGTATCTGCTGCCTGTGATACTGCCTGCCTTGACTGTTCTTCTTAGCTCCTGGTTAGGCTACTGGTACAGTCAGACTTTCCTTGTATTAGGTGGGTAGAGGTATAGGATGGGATGGGGTGTTTTAGGGACTCTGGGAAGTGGCTTGATGTTCTGGATATTTTTTCTGGAAAAAGGAGTTTTGTTGTGTGGGATTCCAGAGAACCTAGAATGAGGAGGTGGATGGGTCTAAGGGGCCTGCTCTTGCCAATGGGCCCCTCCCCAAGTTCTGTCCAGAGAGAACAGAATGATCTCTTGTGCTAGCTGCCTCCATATGGCCCTTTCTGATAGCCACACAGGCCTCTGGAGAGGAGGGCAGTGCTTGGCTGGATTTCCACAGGATTAATAATGGAGAAGTCTGATTGTGCAGTGGGGAAACTGGAGCTGGGGAGTTTGGTGGCTGGCTGGCTGGCTGGCTTGGGTGGTAACACAAGACAGGTTGGTTGCCCCATCCAGTTCTGTCCTGTTTTCCTGGTTTTCTTCTGTAATAGTTGGGGGAGGTTGGAGTGTCCCCTCCCATTCTCTCTGCCTCCTTAATACCATCCAGCTCAGGCTGTGTATTTGCTGCAGGCCTGTGGAACTTGCTGCCCTTGACTTGAGCTGAAACTCTAGGAATCACCTTACTTTCAGTTGCCTGTCCTCGGATTATCCCTCGCCTTCTTTCTTGAGCTCCACCCAGAACTCTGGGGCTGGCTGTTCTCTCTCTGATGCCCCTCTGTATCCCCTGCACTCTAGGCTTTTGCAGCAGGAGAATGAAGAGCTTCGTCGGCGTCTGGCCTCTGCCACCAGACGCACTGAAGCCCTGGAACGTGAGCTGGAAATTGGGCAAGACTGCCTGGAGCTGGAGCTAGGCCAGAGCCGTGAGGAGCTGGACAAGTTCAAGGACAAATTCCGCAGGTGTGATTCAAGGGGCCAGAGGCACATGAGCATCTTTGTGTTCATAAGAAGTTATCTGGGGCTGGGATTGTGGCTCAGTGGTGGAGCGCTTGCCTCGCTTGTGGGAGGCACTGGGTTCGATCCTTAGCACCACATATAAATAAATGAATAAATAAAGTTGTTCAATCAATAACTAAAAAAAATTAAAAAAAAAAAAAAGTTATCTGGAAGAGGCCTCAGAGATCACCTGATTCTGATTAGAAAACTGATGTTCTAGCCAGGCACGGTGGTGCACGCCTGTAAACAAAGCACTTTGGGAGGCTGAGACAGGAGAATTGTGAGTTCAAAGCCAGCCTTAGCGACGGTGAAGCGCTAAGCAACTCAGTGAGACCCTGTCTCTAAATAAAACAAAGTAGGGCTGGGGATGTGGCTCAGTGGTCTAGTGCCCTTGAGTTCAATCCTCAGTACCAAAAAGAAAGAAAAAGAAAACATGTTCTGAGAGAGGTTCTAGGAAATTGGCTTGCCCACGATCCCAAGTGGAGGAGGAGCTGAGTAGGACCTGAAAAACTGGATCTTGACTAGGTGTCTGCCTTGTATTTCTCTCCAGGCTACAGAACAGTTACACGGCTTCCCAGCGGACCAACCAGGAGCTGGAGGACAAGTTGCATACACTGGTAATGTGTCCAGGAGGGTGATTTAGCTGACACTGTGCTCACAGTATAGCAGGGGTCCAGGACTTGCCAGGGGAATGCCATTCTGCACTGGGATTTGGGAGGAATGGGGGTGGGGCAGTGGTGGGGAGGGAACCGCAGTGTGCTATGCAAGTTGGGACTGTCTTAATGCTCACACTGTTTCTCTTCTCTCCTCGTCTTCCCCTCATGCTGCCACCGTTGCTGCTGCACTCTCCTCTCAGGCCTCTCTTAGCCACAGCTGGATTTTTGCAGTTGCGTCTGAGTTTGTGTGTTTTCTCCCTTGCCCTGGCCTCCTCAGCCAAGTTCCGGGATTGGGGGTCCTGGCTATTTTCCTCTACCCCTCAAGTGTACCCACCCCTTGCCTCTCCCTTTGTGAGGCTCATTTGGTAATCAGTGCTTCCCTCCTGGAAGAGGGCGGGGGCTTCTGCCCTTGGTTCTGGCAGATACTGATGTCACCATGGAATACTTACTTCCTGGCTGCAGTGGCAACAGGCCCAGGCTGTTTGATGGGAGGGGAGGCTATAGATCCAGTCCATGAACTGAAGATCAGAAGGCTACTTTTGAACCTGCAGCTCCCTTCCTGCCCAATCAGTTAATCTCACAGGCATCCCAGCTGCTACCCAGCCTACCTCCCTCTTCTTAGCCCCATCCTGGAAATAGCTGCACACAGGCTCAGCCCTCTGGTTGCAGTTAGTCTCTGAGGTGCCAACTGCCTTGACTGGTGCCTAGAGCCCCTCAGACTCTCTCAGTAAATGGACAGTTCTTACACTGCCTCTGTCCTGGGCCCACATGGCCCCACCCATAGCCAGCCCGGAGAGCAGAAGTGTTCAGTCTCCTTCTGTCTGTCCATCATTTGTCTGCTCTGTCTGCCTTGGCTGTCCTAGCACCTGTGGCCTTGTGTCTCTGGGGTGGGAGGAGGTGGAGGGGAGGAAGGGCTAGTGAAGTCTGGATTGGGTTTACCACAAGTCCTGTGCCTCAGATTAAGAAGGCTGAGATGGATAGGAAGACACTTGACTGGGAGATCGTGGAGCTGACCAACAAGCTGCTGGATGCCAAGAACACCATCAACAAGCTAGAGGAGCTCAACGTATGTATGCTTCACCTGCTAGGAGGGCCTTTCCTGACAGTGGTTGGATCTGTCCTGGGCTAGCTCTGCTTCCTTGGGCAGGGCCAGGTTGGGCTCTAAAGTAGGTCTCTGTCTGTAGGAACGATACCGGCTGGACTGCAACCTGGCTGTGCAGCTCCTCAAGTGCAACAAGTCGCACTTCCGTAACCACAAGTTTGCTGATGTGAGTAGAGCATACCTCTTGCTGGCCAGTGCCATTCCAGCCTTCTTAGGACACCTTATACTCCAGTTTCTGCACCTGTCTCCATCCTCCTGCCTTGAACTTCCTCCCCCTTTCTATTTTGCCTTCTTGCCTTCATGTTGCCCTCAAGCCAGTCAGCCCTGCTGGTGTCCCCCGTGTAATTGCCGATCACTAGTGCTGGGGCTAGCCCTGTTATTTCCATAAGCAGAGACAGAGACTCAGTTTGAGGATACTATTCAGGAAGGAAGGGATGGCCAGAGCTATTGGCCATGAGTACTGAGAAACGATTAGGTCCATCTGATCCCATCACCCCAGGAAGCAAACTAAAGCCAAGAGCCTCAGGTCCAAGGTTGATGCACCCTGCAGAAGTAGAGGTATTTGTAGGGGGGCTGATCAGTAGATTCTCTATGATTTGGATAGAAGCCAATTCAAATTCTGGCTGTATTGGGGCTAGGGTCATGGCTCAGTGGTAGAGTGCTTGCCTGGCATTCATGAGGCACTGCATTCAATCCTCAGCACCATATAAAAGTAAAGGTCTTGTGTCCACCTACAACTAAAAAAATATATATGTAAAAAAAAATTCTGGCTGTGTTAATCAAAAGTTTCAAGTTATTTTATACCGATTGAGCCTATTTATCCATGAAATGAGGTTATACAGGAGAAAGTTTGTTGAGCACACAGTACTATATGTGGTAGCCATTAGTTTTGCTGTGAGTCAAGCTGTCTTAAGTTAAAATCATTCATGTCTCTCTTCCTTCTTCTGCTTCTTTATCCCAGCTGCCTTGTGAGCTGCAGGACATGGTTCGGAAACATCTGCACAGTGGTCAAGAGGCTGCCAGCCCAGGCCCTGCTCCTAGCCTGGCCCCAGGAGCTGTGGTGCCTACTTCGGTCATTGCCCGGGTGTTGGAGAAGCCAGAGTCTTTACTGCTTAATTCAGCGCAGTCAGGCAGTACTGGGCGCCCCTTAGCTGAGGATGTCTTTGTGCATGTGGACATGAGTGGAGGTGTTCCTGGTGACCCACCCAGTCCCCCAGCCCCTGGCAGTCCCACCCCCCAACCCAACGGGAAGTGCCATTCTCTGGGTACTGCGGGAGGCTCCCCAGAGGAGGAGCTTCCCCTGCCAGCCATTGAGAAGCTGAGCCCATACCCCACCCCAGCTCCACCACACCCCCTGTATCCTGGCCGCAAGGTTATAGAGTTCTCTGAAGATAAGGTTCGGATCCCTCGTAACAGCCCCCTGCCCAACTGCACTTATGCTACCCGCCAGGCTATCTCCCTGAGTCTAGTGGAAGAGGGGAGTGAACGGGTCCGTCCTGGCCCTCTGCCCAGCAGTCCTGCCTCAGCCCAGGCCTCACCTCACCACCAACCCAGCCCAGCACCCCCATCACTCAGCACCCCTGCCAGCTCAGCCAGCTCTGAAGAGGACCTGCTAGCCAGCTGGCAGCGTGCATTTGTGGACCGCACTCCACCACCTGCTGCTGTGGTCCAACGCACAGCCTTTGGACGCGATGCACTCCCTGAACTGCAGCGCCATTTTGCCCTTAACCCTGCTGACAGAGATGAGGTGGTTCTAGCACCTTCTTCCCCACCTGATGAGAGTGGGCTTTTGCTACCAACAGAAGCTGACTCTGGTTTTCCCAGGGAGGAGGAGGAGGAAGAGTTGAACCTGCCTATCAGCCCTGAAGAAGAGCGCCAGAGCCTGCTGCCTGGTGACAGGGGCACAGAAGGGCCTGGCACTTCCCACACTGAGGGCAGGGCCTGGCCGCCCACCAGCTCTAGCCGCCCCCAGCGCAGTCCCAAGAGGATGGGGGTGCACCATCTTCACCGCAAGGATAGCCTGACCCAGGCCCAAGAGCAGGGCACCCTGCTCAGCTAGGCCCACTTGCTTTCCTGCCAATGTCGCAGTTGGCTCGCAGAAGGCCTAGGCCCTTGAAATCTTCTTTTCACACCTGCATAGCTCTGTTCCCTGTGTGAGAGAGAGGCCACACTAGGCCTTTCAGCTGCATTGACACTGGCACCAGCTTGCCTCATTCATGATTTTTTTCTTTCTTTTCTTGGAATATTTATTTTCCAATGGTAACATGAAACTGGGTTTCAAGTCCTGTTCTGCAGTCAGCCAGCTCAAATTGGGCTGTTTGGGGAGCCCAGGGCTTCATCAGTGTTCATCCTCCATCCTCCTTTTATATTCATGAGCTTTGGTTGTTTTGGGGGGTATCACTTGGGGTTATTAACCTCTTAATTTCTAATTCTCACCAGTTTTCCTCTGCACAAGCTGCTGCCCTCAAGGGGCCTGGCCCAGCTGGGCCCAGGGATGAGGAAGCAACTGACTCAGGGCTCCCCTCGGCTGTTTCCTTTCTCCCTCTGGAAGGGAGGGGCCTCAAACTGGGCTCCAGGTGAGGCCTGACCCCGTTCTTAACCTTGGCTCTAGACTGTTACTCCCAATTTTGGGAAATTTCACATTGATGACTATTTTAAAAGCAAATAAAATTATTTTGCTGGTATGGCCTAATTTTCCTTAATGACCTTTCCTCTCCCACTCTTCTCTCCATTCTTGAGTATTCCCAGACCTAGTTTTTTCCCTAGTCTTTGCCAGTGACTCCCCTTAACCCATTCTGCCTAGGGCATCCTTGGGCACAGAGCATCAGGCAGCAGGAGAAGGGAACCCTCAACCTTAGGGCCCCTGGCACCTTTCAAGAAGTGGGGTTCAGTCCAGCCCTGCTCTTCTCTTTAGAATCTTCACAGAGCTTGTGATGTCTCACCCAGAATCCCAGGTCCTAGAGCTAGGCCAGGCCTTTTGGGAGAGATTTGGGATAGTGTGCTGCCTGGAGCTTGGGCAGTGAGGTGATACTGTCCCCTAGTGGTGCCTAGTGGTAGCTTGAGTTCCTCCCCTTTCTTGGCCCCCAGTGACCACAGCCACACACCAGGTTGTGGAATTCGTAAAATCTCTTCCGAGCCAGCGGGTTGCAGCCAAGAACTGCCAAGTCCAGAGGCATTGCCCTGGGTTTAGGTCCACCCACCCCCAGATAGCCATTGTCTAGTCACAGCTTCCAGAGCCTCCCACTACTGCCAGGAGCTGCCAGAGCCCCAAGCAACCCCCTTCCCCAACCTCCCAAGCCCAAGACGCCCCCACCCAACATCTGGAGGAAGGTACAGGGGACATAGACAAATGTAATGACGTGCAGAAGCCCAAATGGAGAGTCACATCTCGGTTTCAGCCAACAGACTGTCCCCTAGTCCTGATGTCATTAGCACCATCTGAGAGCTGGGATCTGTGGAAAGGCAGAGGGATGTTCAGATCATCACTTGTTCCTCAGTGGGGACCACACACTGAGGGGAGATGGCATAGGTTTTCCACACCCACTCTCCTTGTCCCAAATCTCTTTCCGACTGGCTCTAAGTAAACCTCTGGGTTCTTACCGCTGGGGCACATCCAGGAGCTGCTGCCCCTCTGGTGAGCAGCAGGCTCCCGTCCTCTCTCCCATTCCTGGGTGTTGCCAGTTCCTCCTGCCACCTCCTCTTCCTCTTCCCCCTCAGAGAGAAGGTCACAGATTTGCTGTTGCAGTTCTGGGCTGATGCTGTTCTCAGCCAACACTAGGCTCCGCAAAGCTGTGGGGTAATTTTCTACCATGTCCAGCAGGGTCTGGGGATGGGGAACAGTACAGAAAAAGATGAATATAGTTAAGGCAAGTCCTCAGCCACCCGTTAGGCACAGCCACAGACACACTAACCTCCACCCTGTCCCCCTGATTTCCCCCAAAACATGATAACTTCTCACCTGAGCTGACTGGTTCGTGAGCCCTGTACCCTCCAAGTCTAGGACTTCTAGGGTGCGGCTGGAGGCTACAGCCACAGCCAGCATCCCTGCCACATGGTCACCTGGGGAGATAGCACACATTCATGTATTCACACAAGGCATTAATCCTTTCTCCTGGTTAGCTCCCCCATTGCACTAACAACTTTAGACCCCAGCTCCTGGCCAGAAGACTGTAATTGATAAGTGGCCCGGAGGGCAGCACTGATTAGGGAGTGAAGAGAGCAAGTTAGGTGCAAGGTGCTGACTGATGCTTTGCTCGACTTGTTGGTCATCCAGTACTCCACACAGGATGGCTCATCTACTACTACCTAGATCTCTGGGGGCTCTCATTCCTCTTCCCTCCCCCATGGCAACTGGTGGTCAGTTTCTTGGATAGTGCATGGGTCCCGAGAACTAAAGGGAGTGGTCTTGAGACTCACCCAGGGGGTTGTAGTCAAGGTTGAGGACACGGACTTGGGAGCTGTGAGCCACAGCAATGGCGAGGCGGCTCCAGCCCTTAGGGGTGATGCCGGGGTTGGCGCTCAGGGTTAGCTCCTTCAAGCCTGGGCAACATTGTAATGAGAAGCCAGGATGGGGAGGATCAGGCCCTCATTCAGCCCTTTTCCCACCTCTGGGATATCCCTAGTGGCTGGGAGCCACTCTGTCCCCAACCACAGAGCTCCAGAGCCAGTGAGGACCCATGCCTCCCATGCCTGGCCCAGCCTGGATCCCTGAGTCTTCACTCTGCTCAGTTTTCAACCTCCTTTCCTGAGAGGAGTAAAAAAGACGTTCTCAGCCGGGCGTGGTGGCTCACGCTTGTAATCCCAGCACTTAGGGAGGCTGAGACAGGAGAATCGCGAGTTCAGAGCCAGCCTCAGCAATGGCGAGGCACTAAGCAACTCAGTGAGACCCTGTCTCTACATAAAACACAAAATAGGGCTGGGGATGTGGCTCAGTGGTCGAGCGCCCCTGAGTTCAATCCCCAGTACCAAAAAAAAAAAAAAAGACGTTCTCAACCACACCCTCAAAGCACCACACTCCCTTCCCACTAAATTTTTAAATTTTTTTTTTATCAAGGCCACACTAGCCCATGCCCTCAGCAGAGCCCTGCTCACCAGATTTGGCCCCATCTGGGGGGAGGAGGCCGCAGATGAGGTTGATAGCTTCATCACCCAGCATGCAGTCCCCCAGGTCGAGAGCCACGAGGGCAGGGTGAAGGGCCAGGGCTGGGTTCAGCAAGGCCAGCCCCGCATCTGTCAGAGGGCTCCCATGAAGGCTGGGGGTTGAGGCAAGAGAGCAGTTATTGTAGTCATCAGCCTTATCTATTTGGGAAAGGGGCTCCTCCCTTGAGAGAGGCTTGGGAAGGAAGAATGAAAATTCTGGATTTTAAGGAATACAGTTGCAAGGAGAATTTGCTTGCTTTTCTGGGGCAGGGACTGGAATCCAGGACATTGCAGAGGGAGGGGCAGAGAAGGGGTGTGTGGGTGGTGGACTGGAATTCTTCTGTGGGCACATGTGTAGTCTCCACGGAGGTGTTCTTTCTTGGGAACTGAATGGCTGTCCCCAGGAAGTAAATGCAAGTGATAAGGTGGGGAGATATGACATGCCCTGCCAGGACGGGTGGGATATTCCGTTTTGTGTGGGGCAGCATGCGCAGTGACAAGGCATGTGCTCGGAGGGATGGGCAGAGGGATGAGGTGTGTGTACAGGGGTGTAAAGGCTGGCTGGTGGGAAGACAGGTACTAGGAAGTATGTGGAGGAACAGGAGGTGGCAGGAGGAGTGCGTGCAGGGGTGCAGTGCCCGGGACCCCCTTGCGAGGGGGCGCACTCACAAGAGGGACTGGATGGAGCGGTTGGTCCGCAGCGCCTCCGCCAGCTGCTTGATGCGGCTGGGGCTGGACACGACGCCTAGGTTAAGATTGAGCTGAGCCAGGGACGTGGCCCCGGCCAGGGCCCGGCAGATGCGGCCGAAGTCGCGGTCGCAGAGGCGGCAGCCGCGCAGTGACAGCAGGCGCACGGCGTTGTCGCGCAGGCCGCGGCAGATGTCCCGCACCTCGGCGCCTGACAGCGGCTCCCCGGAAATCTGGATGGAGCTGGGCAGCATGGTACCGGCGGCTGGGCCGCCGGGGCCCGGGCCGGGGCCGGGGCCGGGGCGGAGGTTGGCCGGGCCGCGGGCGAGGACGGGGCTGGGGCTGGGGTCGGGGCCCTGGCTGGGGTCGCGGACGGAGCGGGGGAGGAGGCGGAGGCAGAGGTGGAGGCGGCGGTGTCGGCGGCGGCGGCTGAGGCAGTGGCTGCAGCGGCGGCGGCAGAGGCGGAGAAGCTCGCCGGGGCCGTGGCCGTGGCCGTGGCCCGGGCCGGTGCCGGGGCCGCCGCGGGCCGGGCTGAGACCGAGCAGCGCTGGGGCGGGGGCGGACCGTGCCGTCCGTGTCTGGGCGGCGGGCCGGGTGCGAGGTCCGAGGGCTGGGCAGGCGCTGCCTGGCGCTAGTTCTTGTCCCTCGCGGTTTCGGCGCCGGCGGCTCTGGGGCGTAGGCTCAGGACGAGCAGAACGGTCCTGCTCCGAGGCCTCACCCGTTCCCTCACTCTCTCGGGCCCTGTTCCCCCGACCGCCCCGAGGGCCCAGCCGCACCACTCTCAAGGAGAGCCTCTAGCGGGCGGCGGGTGGCAGGCGGCAGCTCGGGCTTCAGCTCCTGCGCCGGAGCGGGCGGCGGGTTCCCAAGGCAACCGTCGCGTCACCGCGCTCGCCCCGCCCCCTTCCCGGCCTGGTCCACGCCGGCCCACCAGGCTCGCGCACACCGGGTGGTTCGGGGCAAGGAGCTCGAGCGAAGGGACCTTCTTCCTCAGGATGTGGGGGCCAGGCATCAGGCCGAAAGAAGGCAGAAAGCTGAGACCTAGGACAGGCAGCGGGGGGTGGAGGGGGTGAATGGAGGCACGTCACGTGGAGATTGCGTTTGGCTGTTACCCGTTCTTTTACCCGTTCTCCCGTCCTTCCCCACTCAGGTCTAGACCCTTGGCACATTCGTCAAGATCCTGGACACCCGCCTCTCCTGTATGGAAGTCCCTAGGCCCTTTAATCCGTGCCTCGCCCCGCCCCCTTGCCCCAGTGACGTGAGGCGCTGCGTGCGTGGGGATTCCGGCCGACGAGGATTTCCCCGCTTGCTCCTCACTAGACCCGCAGCCTTGCAGAGGGCCCCGGGCAACAGCCGGCCTGGACTAGGGTGCCCCAAACATCGTTGGTGCGAATGTGGGACCCTGGTGTCGCTCTATTCCCCGGCGTTGCGGTGTGGGGCGCTGCTGATGTCTTGAAGTTGTGTCTTTGAGAATGGGGCAGCCAGAAGAAACCGGCTCCAGGACCCGCGACCCGGAATGGCAGAGGAAACTGAGTGCAGGGGGCTGGCGCACGACGCACAGTGCAACTAGAATCTTGTCCACTGCCGATGGCGGTGAGGCCTCACTTGTCTAACAGGGCAAATCAAGGGGCACTTTAATACTTTTTTTAGTTGGTGATGGACCTTTTATATTATTTATATACAGTGCTGAGAATCAAACCCAGTGCCTCACATATGCTAGGCAAGCGCTATATCACCGAGCTACAACCTCAGCCCTCAAGGGCGCTTCTGCTAGTCTCTTTGGAAAGATGCCGTTTTTCCAGGTTTACTAGAATAATGGCAGATTTTTCTTTTAAAGTAACACGAACTGTTGTGAAATGAAAGACACTATGCCCTCTGCTAACAGCCTGAGTTAAAAGGAGATCAAAGGGGTGGAGGAAATAGATGGTGCTATGCTAGGGGTGGTTTGTTTTTTTATTAATAACAGTACTCTTGAAGGAAGAGGAAAGTCAGAAAATTGCTGAAGGGAGATGGCCCCTAAAACCAGGGAACAGCTAAGTTTGGCTTCAGATGTGAGCTCCATGGGAAAATTAGCCTCACAATGGCCCATGTGCACAACATCCTTGTAATGAGATGGGATTTAGTCTAGATGTTTTTGTCCAGTTGCCATAGCTCCACCGTCTTCCCCAAAATGCTGCTGAGCTCAGACTTCGCCTGATACTGTTTCATCAGGCTTATGGCTCTTGTGGCCTCCTTGCCACTCCATCAATCAGGAATCCCCTACCCTTAGGCAGGTTCCATGAACAGTCACTGCCATCTGAGTAGTCTGGTCTGTCCCACCTTCATCCTTTTTGGGTGAGGGTATATAGAAAGGAACATGTGACTACTGATGATGCAACAACAGGAGCTTGTATAGGAAGTAGGGTGATAAGGAGAATCACTGGAACAGTAGCTGCAGTTCCAGACTTCAATCAATATTTTAATTACCAAGTCTATATTTAGCAAGACAAGAGGGGCAGAGAGGAAGGAAGGGGTAGGTGGTAAAGGGGTCTCAGAGGAGCTGACCCACTTTCTGCACTGGCTGCAGAGCTTTGCAGTTCTGGCCAGAATTTCCTGGCCTTGTGCCCTTCAGAAGTCCCGACAGGCAACAAAGAGGTACTTAAGCAGCTACAACTCAGTGGCAGCTGAAGATTCCATCAAAGAGACCCACGTCACCAGTACTGTCCTTTAATCTTCCTCTGCTCCACAGCTGGGGGAGACAGGGCTGGCCAAGGATTTCAGGTGGGGTCAGTGTGACTGCAGGGTTACTGCAACAGCCTTGGCTGTGGCATTGAGCACGGTGGTGGGAAGTCTGGCAGCAGGGACCCCAGCAGGGACATCCCTGGGGACTCTCTGCATAGGTGGGATGTTAGGGCCCTCCAGTGTGTCCAGGATCCCTGAAAGGAGCAAGAATAAAGGTGAAAGTTGCTGGGTCCAGACCACAGACTGCTTCATCTAGCCCCTGACCCTAGGCCACCACTCTGCCCCTCTCCCTCATTTTGGCCCTCCTGCCACTTACCCTCTACCACCTTATGGTAGGCAAAATGCAGATAAAGCAGGAAGAGCATATGCAGGGCAGCCAGAGTGCCACAGAGGAGTAGCCGCTGGGTGGGGCCCACAGTCCGTGATACCAACACTGCCACCTAGGGCCACAGGAATACAGCTCAGAGGGCGTGGTTTCAAAGTGATGGATGGGGGAAGACACCTGCACCCAGTGCAGGATGGTTGGTGGGTCCTTCCTTTCCATTTACAGCCACACAGCTCAGGCTATCTTCCCCAACTCCCTGGGATAACAACCCACCCATGGAAATCTCTTGCTCAGCTTACCATGCGCAGGGTGGACAGCCCACCCACCAGCAACCAGAAGAGGTAGAAGAGGGCATGGAGGTGGATGTTGTAAGTGATGAACAGGACAATGCAGTGCCCAAAGAGACCATAGCCCTGGGAAGAAGGGTGGTGAAAAGGAAAATCACTCAGTCTGGGCTGGCCTCTGACTCCTTGGGGGACCTTGGGAAATAAATGGTCCACTGGCCTGCTCCTCTCATTCCAGGTCCAGGGCCCCCGCAAGACAGATGCAGACCAAAGCCTTACTACTTTTTAAAAAATTACCCTTGCCCACACCCATGCCTGGCTCCTTACCAGCAGCGCCAACATCTGGAGCATGGTGATCTGGGCATTGCACAGGTAGGCCAGGAAGTAAATGAAGGACGAGACGCCCAGCCAGTAGCCAAAGCAGGTGCCAATGGCTGTGCCCATCAGGGTGCCCTCTCGCTGTAGGGTGAAGGTTCTACTTAGTCCTGGGAGGCCTCTGATCTCAGCCTCACCCAGGGCCTGCTCCTGCCTCACTCCATCGTGTCCTTGGGCAGCTTTCAACCTACTTCAGCCACCCTTCTCCCAAAGTCCTCTGTCCAGCTTACGATAATGGTGTCAGATGTTTTCATCCCATGGAGGAGGATGGCAACCAGGGTGAACACCAGCATGAGAGGTCCATAAAGTTCACCAGCGATTTTCTGTCAAAATAGCAACTCATTCAGTTAGGTGCATATGCCTCTTCTCTTTATACCTTCACAAGCTTGACTTGATGGTCCCACCCTCTGCCCTGGTACCCTCCCCTGGCTCTCCAGACATGCTACCCGCTATTCACCTGGGGGAAGTTGACCATCTTGATAGGGATCATGGACTCCAGGAGCCTGGGAGAGGAGAGGAGAGATGAAAGCAGAGACAGCACTATGCTGTGAAGTTCTGGAGGACAAGGCCTGAACCTTCATCTCTCTAACTCCAAGGTATGGGGCCTGGCCCAGAGGACATGCTGGATGACAGGGGGAGAAAAGGGTAGTGAAGACAGATAATGAAGACAGCATTTCCTTGACCCTAAAAATACTTCCAGGAAGGACAACCCTGTCTGAAAGCAAGCTGACTGGGTCTTGGGAGAAGAATTTACCTACTTGACCAGCTTCCCTTCAAAAGACAGGCAAACCTCAGCAGAGTACCCAGAATTCAGGGCTATGATGGTGAAGTCTTGGGATGGGTTTAGAATGAATGGTATTACTACTGAAAAAAAAAAACACAAAAAACAGTGTGCCTCCTACCTCTTCCTACTTACCATCCCTCCAGGCAATGCTGAACATTTTCTTGAAAAGTGTATTTGAAGTGATATGAAAATTCCACACAGAAGAAATAAAAGTAATCACTTCTGCACTGTCTTTTTTTTTTGGTACTGGGGATTGAACTCAAGGGCACTTGACCACTGAGCCACATCCCCAGCCCCATTTTGTTTTTTATGTAGAGACAGGGTCTCACTGAGTTGCTTAGCACCTCGCCGTTGCTGAGGATGGCTTTGAACTCACGATTCTCCTGTCTCAGCCTCCCAAGCTGCTGGGATTACAGGTGTGAGCCACCATGCCTGGCTAGATATTACTTTCTATGGAAAGTCTGCCCTGTCCCACCCATTGGCCTACTCAGGCTTAGACGTCCCACCTGTATGCCTCCACATAGCATAGGGATACTTTATTGTAACAGGAGCTCTGTGCTCAACAGCATCTGTCTTCACTACTAAATTAGGCATCACCAGGATAGGCCTGGCCCAGAACAAAAGCTTAATAAATACTTGCTGAGTGGTCCTGGGTATTTTTTTCTTTTGGTACTGGGGATTGAACTCAGGGGCACTCGACCACTGAGCCACATCCTCAGCCCTATTTTGTGGATTTTTTTTTTTTTTTAAATATTTTTTAGTTGTAGATGGACACAATATCTTTATTTTTATTTTTATGTGGTGCTGAGGATCGAACCCAGTGTCTCATGCATGCAAGGCAAGCGCTCTACCCTGAGCCAGAATCCCAGCCCCCCTATTTTGTATTTTATGTAGAGACAGGGTCTCACTGAGTTGCTTAGCACCTCGCCATTGCTGAGGCTAGCTTTGAACTCGCGATTCTCCTGTCTCAGCTTCCCAAAGTGCTGGGATTACCATGCCTGGAGGTGCTGGGTATTTAAATAAGCAATAGTCAAATTAAAGGATGAACAAAGAAGCAAGCCAGGATTAAATCCAATTGTTGAGAAGTCACTGAACAACTATGCCCTGATTCTGCTTTCAAGCCTTCTGATGCCAGGAAAAAGATAAAAACAGAGACAGCTTTTGAGGAGCTGATGGTCTCTGGGAAGACAGACACAGGAATGAGAATGTATTACAGTGCTTAATTACCATCTGTCAGAGGCAAGCAGAGAGATCCATAGGAGCACCAGGTGAGAACAAACTAGGAGTGGGTTAGGAATGCATAACAAAGGAAGTGCTGGATGAGCTAGGTTTTGAGGGATGAGTAGTGTGCTAGATGAAAAAAAGAGGAAGGCAAAGTGTTATTGTCATTATGTTCAGTGATAAGGTCATGAAGTGGGGGAGCCCACCAGAGTGTGGGGCTTGGCATTGGTTGTAGTTTGAATGAAGGACTAGGTGTTAGGAGGGAAGCTTCTTTCAGGAAAAGAATCCTCACCTGCTTCGCACCTGGGCAGGCTCCACATCAAAGTAGGGTCTCAAGATGTCAATGTTGGCATACAAGCTGAAGGCCCTGGAGGCTTGTCTCTTCCCTGCCTGCCACATCTGAAAGGAGATGGGGGGTGGGTATTATGAGAGTTGTGACTCCAGACCCTGATGACTATTTTATGGTGGGTTTCTTCTTCTTTTTTTTTTTGGTGCTGAGAATTGATCCCAAAGAAGGTTTAACATTGAGCTACATCCCCAGTCTCTTTTCTT
>CM053406.1:96267822-96331947 GCA_028644305.1 Xerus rutilus | reverse complement strand
TGGTACTGGGGATTGAACTCAGGGGTACTCTACCACTGAGCCACATCCCCAGCCCTATTTTGTGTTTTATGTAGAGACAGGGTCTCACTGAGTTGCTTAGCGCCTCGCCATTGCTGAGGCTGGCTTTGAACTCGCGATTCTCCTGTCTCAGCCTCCCTAAGTGCTGGGATTACAGGCTTGAGCCACCGCGCCCGGCTTTCTTTTTCTTTTTTTATTTCAAGACAAGGTCTCACTAAATTGCTGAGGCTGTCCTCAAACTTGTGATCCTTCTGCCTCAGCCTCCAGAGTCACTGGGATCACAGGGAAGTGCCACTGCACCCAGTTTTTCTGTTGGATTTCACAACATTCTAACTGGACAACCTGGGGTGAACATCACCAACATCAACTCGAGAACACAGGATATGTCTAGGTATACTTTTCCACCTGTCAGGGATTAAATCTTACCTGATCAGCTACTTGCCGGCTCAGCTGTCCCTTAAAGCCCTTCATGCCCAAGAATTCCCCATCGTCTTCTTCCACAGCAGCTGCATCTGCATCAACTTCTTCCTCACGCAGGCGCTGATGCAGCTCACCCATATCCTCGAAGCTGGAGCCTGAGGTATCATCCATGTTCTCCATGTCAATCACAGCTGAGCCCCCACCCTGTGAAGACAATGACTCCTAGAGTGCAGGACCTTTCTGTTCTATCCATTAGGTTCTTTGCTCATCCCAGGGTTTGGGGCTTTGTTATTCCACTGCTGAGGACATGGCTTGGAATCACTACAGATCATCCCACTCCTCTTCCCCTTCAACTGCCCTCGTAACCCTTGATTCCCAGCTTTCAGCACTCTTCTAGCCCGGGGAAACCTACTACTTATTTTCGTGTCTTTCTCCTACCTTCTCTATAATAAAAGCCTCAAAGGGCTGCAAAAGTGACATTAAAAAGTGACATTTATTTTACCCAAGTTCTGAACACAACTATGCACATTGTGCTTTTGGCGAGTGCTAGTGAACTCCGTCCCCCCGCCATGCTTGACCCTGACCGACCTCCTAACTGGTCCCTAAGCAAAAGCACTTTTCCCTTACGCCTCGGACCAGAGACCCGAGGCCCTACAGCCCTTTCAGGTCAGCACTATTACTACTGACTTTCATGTGCAGGAAGACTCAAAGGAGAGAAAAGGTAATGCAAATAGAGCAGACTTCCAGGCCCCGAGGGAGAATCCCAACACTTCAGGACGGCCGCCGGCCCTGAGGTTGCTGGCAGCAGGAGCTCTGAGGACATTACCTGGATGTTTTCTTCGAACCCTCCCCATTCCGGGCCAGCTCCGTTTCGGGCGCCGCCGATCGGCGCCGCAGTAGTTGCCATGTCCCTCGAGGGCTCCCGTCGCTGAAGCCCGCGCTAGTCCCGCGCGCGGAGGAAGAGTAGACGAGACGTGGGCCTGACGGAGCGAGATGGCTCGGGAAGAGAGGGAAAGGTAGTTTCAGCCGGAACGCAAAGAAGAGAAACCCGGATGTTTAGCCCAAATTGACTTCCGGAAGCTGGGGACGTGGACGGAGGTGGGGCAACATCTCGCGATATTTAACGCTTCAGGAGGCGGAGGGTTGCCACAGAGACCGAGGAGGACTACTAGAACGCACGCGCATTTGAAAGTCTCGTGCAGAGGTTTAAGATGGCGGCCGCTCAGGCGGTGGAAGAGATGCGGAATCGCGTGGTTCTAGGGGAGTTCGGGGTTCGCAATGTAAGTATAATGACCTTGACCTAAGGAGTAGGAATGAGAAAGGAACACGGATAGGGTGGGGACCGAAGGGGAGGACGGACTTGGCCTCTGCGGTTTCGTGGACAGATCCCTTTTTGCTCTAGGTTCATACCACTGACTTTCCCGGTAACTATGCGGGGTATGATGATGCCTGGGACCAGGACCGGTTCGAGAAGGTGAGTTGGGCTGAAGGTGTTTGGAGTGGTTATAAGGACTGCTGGAACGTGTGATCCCAGGCAGCTTGTGATTCAGAAGCTGTTCCTGGGGATCGCTCCATTCATAAAATGTTTATCGAGCAATGTGACAGGCCCTCCGTGTACAGGCCAGGTCAGACACGTTTCTAATCTGTTTTACGAGGAAGACGATGTTTTGTCTTGTTGGGGAATAGAGCGCTTAAATAATTCCAGTCTAATGTGGTAAATGCGGTTGATAACGGTGAGGATGGGGTGACAGCATCTGCAGAGGCGCTTAATGTAGACTGGGAAAGGGGACAGGTACGTTAAGATTTCATGAAAGAGGTCACATCTGGATTGAATACAAGCTGAGAACAGTAAACGGTGAAGAGGGACCAAGAACCGGAGCTAAATTAAAATGGCTTGTAGGAAATGTGCTGACAATGTCCCAGCTAGTTATTACTAGAAAGTGTACTGGCAAGAACCGTAGGCAAGATTGGAGTGCGTCTTAGCTACTGTAGATGGGGAGCTTTTGAAGAATTCTTCAGGCATGATCAGATTTGCATCCTTTGATGGCTGTGCAGATTGTGTTTGAAGAGGGTCATATCCAGCAAGCTGATCTGCTAGATTGTATAGGCAAGCTGAGATTGAAGGCAAGAATTTAAGACTGATGGTGGAAGTAGAGTACAGGGGACCTGGCGGGTAAATGTGTGATTGCTTTGATAAAATGATCTTCTGGCTTGGGGAATTGCTTTGATGGATGGTGGTATCATTTACTGAAATGGTGTGGGGAACAGGAATGATGCCTTCAGTTTCCTGCATGTGGAGAAGCCAAGCAGGCCAGTAGATTGAGATGAGATCAGAATTGAGGAAATTTGAGGATTTGTCCGAAGTAGTTGCTGAAACCCTCAATGTGATTGAGGCCATCAAGGCAAGGGACAAGAATCTAGGAAAAAGTAACTTTTAAGGGGTGGGTGGAAGATAGTGAAATTAGAAGGAATCCTCAGGGAAAGAAGAGAACAATATTGGTGCTCAGAAAGCAAGGGAACAGAAGTTGAAAAAGCAGGGATTTTTTTCTTAAGTGAACAATGTCAAGTGCTACAATAGTAGTCAAGAAGACTGCCTAGAATCAACAGGACTATACAGTATGGAAGTTTTGTTTTTTAGGATATCTTCTGTGGATAGTTTGATTGGAAGTTATATTGTATAGGGCTTTCACTTTAATGGAGGACAAAACTAAAGAGACTTTCCAAGAAACTAAAGGAAAGATTGGGGGAGAATGAACATCTAATGAGGGTCATCTGGGCAGAGGGCGATATTTTTGGATAAGAGGATATTAATATGTGGCGGGAAGTATCCAGGGGGAAACAAGTATAAATAAGCAGGCTTCACTTTTAACATTTTTCTTGCCCCTCTAGAATTTCCGTGTGGACGTGGTACACATGGATGAAAACTCACTGGAGTTTGACATGGTGGGAATTGATGCAGCCATTGCCAATGCTTTTCGAAGAATTCTGTTAGCTGAGGTATTGGCAGGCATGGTGGCAAAGCTGGGTTAGTGTGGGGAACTGTATTATTACCTCACTTGTAGAATTCTCAAGCTGTCCCTCTGCCTTGTTTCCCATGGAATTGTGCTGAGTTTTCTTCTTTGTAAATGTTTTGTTAAGCATTCTTCTAGGAAGGGGTCTCTATCTCAGGAAGTGGGAAGTTGTCTGTTATACATGGGTGATTGTTTCCTTGAGCAGGTACCAACAATGGCTGTGGAAAAAGTCCTGGTATACAACAACACATCCATTGTTCAGGATGAGATCCTTGCACACCGCCTGGGGCTTATTCCCATTCATGCTGATCCTCGTCTTTTTGAATATCGGAACCAAGGTGAGGGTTTGAGAAAATGGAATTTTGGGAGAATTGGAACTGGCTCTCTTGAATAATCTAGAATTACACTGCCTACTGTATGACCTTGGGCAAATCACTCATCTTTTAACATCAGTTTTCAACTGAGGACACTTGCCCTTGCCTTCCAAAGTTTGTCAAGAGAAGTATGTGAGAAATGTATGTAAAGCCTTCAACATAATGCTTGACACTTAGCTGTTCACTAGTAAAAAGAGCTGCCTCTTGCATTTGTGCAGGAGATGAAGAAGGCACAGAGATAGACACTCTGCAATTTCGGCTGCAGGTCAGGTGTACCCGGAATCCCCATGCTGCTAAAGATTCCTCTGACCCCAATGAACTCTATGTGAACCACAAAGGTGAGTTATTAGGATGAGGAAGCAGACCCACCAGCTGGTGGTTCTGGTTCCAGGGGCTGGGGCCTTCTGACGTATTTTCTTCAGTGTACACCAGGCATATGACATGGGTCCCCCTGGGGAACCAGGCTGATGTCTTCCCAGAAGGCACTATCCGCCCAGTGCATGATGATATCCTCATTGCTCAGCTGCGGCCTGGCCAGGAGATTGATCTGCTAATGCACTGTGTCAAGGGCATTGGTGAGAACCCTGTAGGCCTACCCTGGGTTTGATTACAGTGGTACAAAGTGTGACTCAGGAATGAGCTGAGCTATTGCTGACAGGCAGAAAGTCAATGGGCTTCTCAAGACTGATTCTCCTCTTCCTTCTAGGAAAAGATCATGCCAAGTTTTCGCCAGTAGCAACAGCTAGTTACAGGCTTCTGCCAGATATCACTCTACTTGAACCTGTGGAAGGGGAGGCAGCTGAGGAACTAAGCCAGTGCTTTTCACCTGGTGTTATTGAAGTACAGGAAGTGCAAGGTATGGTAGTTGGGGTGCTGTTCAGATCAGGACCTAAAGTCTATTTTTCTTTGAAGGTGACAAAAAGAAATAAAAGCTTTGGACCCTAATAGACAAAGTATGACATGATTTGTTTTCATTAGGTAAAAAGGTGGCCAGAGTTGCCAATCCTCGGCTAGATACCTTCAGCAGGGAAATCTTCCGGAATGAGAAGCTAAAGAAGGTTGTGCAGCTTGCCCGTGTTCGTGATCATTACATCTGTGAGTAAGAAATGGTGGGGTGTATGCATGTGGGCACCCTTTGATGCTACAGCTTCTTTTCAGAGTCCATATGTGGAATTTGGAATAATTTATAACAGCTTCCTAAAGAAAAGTCCTGCCTGGGCTGAAGTAGTTGTCTCTTCGGTTCCCAGTTTCTGTAGAGTCAACTGGAGTGTTGCCACCAGATGTGCTGGTGAGTGAAGCTATCAAAGTATTAATGGGGAAGTGCCGGCGGTTCTTAGATGAACTAGAAGCAGTTCAGATGGACTGAGGTTTGCACCAGAATTACTGGGATGTATGGGCCTGGATGCTCCTGGGTTCTGACCTGCCCCAATAGGACTGACTGCTATACTCTTTGTTACTGGAGATCTAATTCCAGCTTTATTTTCAATCAATACATTTTGTTAAATGTGCTACAGAATGAGACTTTTATGCCTTTGTAAGGCCTTTGATATCAATAAATTCATGTCCAAACAAAAATTCTTTTCTTAGACTACTTCTTGACTTTTAATGTAAAGATATGGGGCCTCATTTCAGAACAGGGTTGACATTTAGCAATTAAGAACATTGGATTCACTGCCAGTGTCAGTGCAAGTTAAGGCCAAGTTTTTTGTTTGTTTCTTGTTTTTTGGTAGTACTGGGGATTGAACCTGAGGCCTTGAGTGTGCTAAGCAGGCACTTTACCACTGAGTTACATCCCCAGTCCTGAGGCCAAGTCCTTTTAAGAACTTCCTGAGAAAGGCCAAATGGAGGTGTTTTCTGGGGGCACAGCTGAACCCTATGTACAGAAGAAGCTAGAGTGAATGCCAAATTTACCTATCTCCTGGATTACCAGGGAAGTTCCTGATAGAAAAAAGGGTTGTCCATAGCAGTTCAACCAAACCATGTTGATCTACAAAAAAAAAAAAAACAGGGTCAGGCCCAGTAGCCACACAGGAAAGGGAATGGTGCCTCATGGATGGAGGTAGACAATTTCCTAACTGGCATACTATTTCAGAAAGCTTAACAGTAGGCCCATCAGTCACAGTTCTTCCTGTCTAGTCCCCCATAGCAGGATGCTCATGAAGACATTAACCCTGGTGACATCACTGGTGTCAAGACCGGTTTGAAAAAGGCAGGTAGGGCCCTTTCTGTATGAAATCGAGATTTTTACTGACATGCAGATGTGCTTTAGAGTTAAACGTTTCTACAAAAAGGTTCTATAAACAATAGAAAATTTCTAGCATGAAGTCACAGAATGTTAAAAATATTACAACATAATAAATACAACTGTACCCTCCATAGCCCCAACCAGATAGAATAGGTAGCGATCAAGTTTGGAGGGAGATATTCTTTGAGATCACCTTCACAATCAATAGAAGCCCAAAGCACCTCGCAGAAAGAGGGAACAGACTTGTGCAACAGAGACAGCAACGTGACACTCTTAAATTCCATTTCCCCACCTTTGCTTCTTCCCAATCTTGTAGTGCCTGTGACCTGTACCAGCTAAAAGCTGCAGATTATGTCCACTCATTCTCACTGAAACCCTTGTTCGTGGACTGGATGGATGCCAGGTCCCACATCCATATTTCCCTCTGCTTCCAGGGCCTTCCAGTGGCCTCTAGGATGGACTCAGTACAGGTTGTGATGGAAAGGCATATAATGTTTTGTTTTTTATTTTTTTGGTACTGGGGATTGAACCTGGGGTGCTTTACCACTAAACCACATTATTTTTCCCCCCAATTTTAAGACAGGGTCTTTCAACGTTGCTAAGGGTCTTGCTAAATTGCTGAGGCTGGCTTCAAACTTGTGATCCTCCTGCCTCAGACTCCCAAATTGCTGGGATTATAGGCACACACCACCCTCCCTATGTATTTTTGTTTTGGAAATGGCCCTTGAGAAAAGCAACCAGGGGCCTGAAAGATCATGAGATTTTTAAAGGCACCTGGGACTCAGCTAGTCCTAGAAGGACACCAGTGGCTTTGCTAGCTGCTTGTCACAGATGTAAGTTTAGTTGATCTAGATTATTCTTGGATGACAATGGTGTCATGTGACACTGAATAGGGTACTGTGGCTCTTATGCCTGAGTAGACCCTGGCACTGAGGAAACCCTTGAGTCAGGAACATTCATGAAAGGGCAAGATGTGTGAGCTTAAGGGGGATGTTAGCGCTAAACCCTACCCAGCCCTGGTTCCTGGAGATACTAACACTTGATATTGTGCCCAGACTTTAGTAGTAACCTGTATCGTGGATCCCATCAGGTGACCAAATTCTTGCTCACAACAAAGATGAGAGAACTGGCCAAATTCAGTTCCGCGCTTAGCACCTAAACCAGACATGCCACTGGGTGTGGGGAAGGGTCCCTGCTAGCCCAGCAGCAAGGGGCTCTGGGACACCGTGGTCCAGAAGCCCTCCGGCACAAGTGGTTGAGGGCTGAGCCCTTGCAAGCCCGGCTAGGCACAGCACCCCTAGTTCCCATTCTGCTTGGGTATGCTGCATGGGGGTGGAGGGCTTTGGGAGAAGGGCTGCTCTGCTCTAGCTTTTCTTGAAAAAGCCAAAACTTCCAAGTAGGATGGGAACTACCTGGGACATCTTGACAGACTGGTGTAAGCCCTGACTCCCTTTCTTGATAAGTAGAATTACTTGTGGCCCTGCATGGGGCCCACTCTTCTCCAGCTCCAGACCTGGATCTGTTTCCAGGCTGACCACGGTGGAAAGTGAGGTGGCAGTGCAAGAGGGGCCTAGAGATTAGCTATGAAGGGGAAGAAGAGATGACAATAAAGGCCGAGGAAGGATGCCCAAAAGCTTGATTCATGGTTCAAAGATGGTGGCCAGGCTGCCCCCCTCATTGTCCAGCACCTCTGTCTCCAGCATTGGCTTTGTTTTTTTGAAAAGCGAGGGAAGATTCTTAATGTGAACTTCTTTTCGGAATTGCTCTCCCAAGGGTTTCTGTAGAAAACAAATGAGAAAGGACTAATGCTGGGCCCTGGACAGTGGGTTGGAGATCATTCCACCACAGTGGTCAATGACTACAGTTGGTTACCTGCACATGGTATGGTTACCTGCACATGTGGTCTAAGAAGACCACAAGCAACCTTATAAGGCTGGGAATACTGATGGAGGTGCATAACCTACCCCAATGCAACCAGCAATGAGACGTTTGAATTGGTCTTTCCGTCGCTTGTCAGCCACCTTTTGCAGGGAGGGGTTCAAAAGTTTGCAGTCAAACTGGTCCAGAGAGTCCTTCTGTATTTCTGGAATTTGCTCCATCACAGCTCTAATCTCCAGGTACCTGGGGCGCTAATAAGTGGGGATAAACTCACTTGATGTAGGTCTGGACCCTGTCACTTCACCACAGTGGCAACACTAGCAATTTGGCAGATGCTTATTTTTAAGATAAGGCCCACAATCCTGGAAACAGACTGAGTGAAAAAGCCAGACACCCTGTCCCCATGCTCTCGCCACTCACCAGTGCCTCATATATCTGGAATGCCAGGTGGACCAGGGAAGCCATGCACCCGTCATGCTGCCCATGTGTCTGTAAACCTTTCAGTACACTGGTGAAAAGCCACGTGACGGCATCTGCGAGCAGTGTCCCTGACAGCACCTGGGGAGACAGCTGTGCTCAGGGCCACAGGGGGCCTCTCTGAAGGCCCCAGCTCCCCAATTCTTCCAACTGATTCAGTCAATCTGCTCGATCCACACCTCATGTGATAGGGAGAAGGAGTGAATAAACATACTTGTTTGAGGAGAGGCCAGCAGAGCTGTGTGGTTGTCCTCTGGCAAGAGAGAGTATCCTTCCAAGACAGGGAATTGAAGGCTGTAATTAACAGTGCTGTGCAAACATCCTGAACAGGAAAAAAAGGATTACTAAGGGAAAATAAGCACAATTTCTTAGACTTTTTTTTTTTTTTGTACTAGGGATTGAACCTGAACCTGGGTGGCTGAACCACTGAGCCCCATCCCCAGCTCTTTTTATTTTTTACTGTGAGACAGGGTCTCGCCAAGTTGCTTAGGGTATTGCTAAGTAGCTGAGGCTGGCCTTGAATATGAGATCCTCCAGCCTCAGTCCCCTGAGTTGCAGGGATTATACTTATGCACCATTCATGCTGAGGAGTTGAAGTTCTTAAATAGGTAATCAGGAAAATAACAAAGCTACTGAGTTTTCCTTTTGTGTATCAGGCAGTCAAAAAGAAAATAACAGTAGAGAGAAAATGTAGTGTCAGAGACAAAACCTCAGGCCTGGGGGAGGCTAAACACAGGGATTTGCAGCAATGTACCTAATTTTTTTGAGAACTTTAGCCCAGGGTGAGACAGAGGTAGCTGGCTCCCTAAGTGGGCAAGGAGAAAAGGCATCACCTTCCCCCTCCACCCACCTCATGCTTCATCAGACATTTTCCCAGGTCTGTAAGCTCCGCCATAGCTGAAGGGGTTACCTCTGTGGCCATCATCTCTTCATCTGTAAGCAGAGCAGAATGTTAAGCTCCATCCTTTCAGAACACAGAAGAATTACCCTGTTCTGACAGAAGCCCAAAAAGCAAAGTTGAGTGTAATGGACAAGCTAATGCTTAGTATTAGGTCACCCTCACCCCTGATGAAAGGATATAATAGCCCATACCCATGGCAGGTTGGGAGATGCATCTAGCTGTGCATGTGGGAAAGTAGGGAACTTCTGGGCAGTAACCTAAGCTGCAGGTGCTGAAGATCTTTATTGTTGCACAAACATGTAAGCACCCACTGTGACAGGCACTGATTTAATTGCTGGGGATATAAAAGGAATAGGATATAGTTCCCTCCCTAATGGAAATTTACACTCTCATCAGGGAGACATAATATATGAACAAAACATAAAGGTAGGTAGTGAGAAATGCCATAAAAAAATACAAGATGGCTGAGTTTGCTATTTTTGATAATTTGTCATAGAAGACCTGGAAGAGGTAATATCTGAGCAGAGACGTGAATGAAACAAGAAAAGGGGCCATATATACAGCTGGAAGAAAATAATTTTTGACAGAGAAGACAGCTAGTGCAAAGGCTCTGCAGCTGGATTATGCAGAAAATACAGCACAGATACAGCTAGATAATTACATCTCATCCTCACCAACTTACTAGGAAACAGTTTCCCTAGGAACTGAGCTGGTTCCAAAGAACAATACTTAGGAGCCTAAAAGCAGATCTCTGAGGCCAGGCAATAGGTTCACTTACCATCTCCATCTGCAGGGGGAGCAGTACTGTGGTCAGCACCCTTCTTTGATACACAGCAAACCGCTAAAGCAAGAAAGCAGGGGTTAATGGGTGAAGGGAGGGTTATATCTTACCACTGGACAACAGTCACCTCAGGCCAACTGGTCCCAAACTGTCTCTGGCCAGGTGAAGAGGAGAGGAAGTAGTGTACTGTCCAAGGCACAAAAATTAGATTTATCAAGAGAAATAGAGGCATTCTGATGAATTTGATCAGAATGTGTTCTGGTCCCTCTTCAATTCAATCCTTTGAGAGTAAGTGATGATACATCCCTGGCTAAAACTTTGGACTACCAATAAGTCAAATGATCAACGACTGTTTCCTGCAACATTTCCAAAAAACGGAAAGGAAAATTAACAACCTCCATGTCCAAGAATTTAAAATTTTTCCTATTTTGACAATGTTAGGAAGTTATTCCTAACATTAAACGAAGTTCCTCCTATTTTAGACCACTTCTTCATATTTTGGCCTTCTTATGATTCGATTCACAATTCAAATAATGTCCTTAGGTTGACTTAAGGACTAGCTAACTTCTATCTAGCTAATCATTTCTTACCAACCTGTCAAACCTGAATCTTTGCATCAACCTAGCCTTCGTGGGGGTGGTTGACTGAGGAATTCTTTTTCCGGGAAAATTCTCCTCTACTACCCCTGGTTCCCACATGCCACTTACTGATTAGGTCCATGACTTCTCGGGTTAACATCCTCACCAGTTGTTCCTCCAGCATCTCTTGAGACTCTGGGTTTTCCTCCACAGTTTCGTCTTCTCCACTGCCGAAAACCAGAGAGCCAAGTTCCATGGGATTGTAAAGAGGGAAGGACAAAGCAAGCAGTGACCCTCTCCAGGCCCTCTGTGCCCACTTTCTTCTCCTGGATTCCTTTGGGTCTGTGTTCTATGCAAGATGTTGGGACTGGAAGGCAATGATCCACTAAGAGACATTATTACTATTACTTGTGACTCTGTCCAATTAGACAGAGGGTACAGGATGATCAAAATCCTAAGTGGCTAAGGTAAAGGCTTGATCTCAACCCATCCAGACAAAACATCTACCATCTAGGCTGAGAATGACCATAACCCACTGTTGTTCTAGCCCTGGGTCAACAGAATCCCTGTCCCTTTTTTATTTCCCCACCCAAACCTAGCTGCCACCTCACCCCTCAAGGAGTATGGATATTCCTTTTTTTGATTGGTGCTGGGGATTAGAACCCAGGACCTTATGCATGCAAGGCAAGCAGTCTACCAACTGAGCTATATCCTCATCCTGGAGTGTGGGTATTCCTTACCATAGTAGGCTCCTCTGGTTGATGACTTGCCATTTCTGGGAAAGCCTCTGGGAAAACACAAAGGATGTAAGTGCTAAGGCTGGTGAGGGGCCTGAAACACACAAAATCTAAATTCTACTTTTTTTTTTTGGTACTAGGGATTGAACCCAGGGATGCTTTACCACTGAGTTACACCCCCAGTCTTCTTTATATTTTATTTTGAGACAGGGTCTCACCAAGTTGCTAGGCTAGCCTCTAACTTGTGATCCTCCTTGTCTCAGCCTCCCAAGTTACTGGGATGTACCATTGTGCCTCATTACAAGGTATTCTTAATTACATTTAATTACATTTAGCCAAGGGTGATTCCAGGCATCAATGACAGAGCTATGGTAGAACCCCCACAATGTTAAAGAACCAGATATAGTTTCTGTAACCTCTCTTCTGTCCATGATAAGGGCATCCTACCAAACACCTTTTTATAGAAAAGATTAACAACATTTTTGGAATTCCTGGGCTTCTGGACACCTGTTCTCTGTCCAGCTGGCCTTCCTAGAGAATTCCAGGGTAAGAAACCCCAACCCAAGGGAAGCATTTCCTTAACCACCTCTCCTCAGTTAACAGGAGCAGAAATCTGCATCATGGGCAACTAAGTCAGTTTGCTTCTTTGATGGCTGCTCAATCCATTATAGCAACAGTAGTCCACTGTGGTGAGAGCTCTGTGCGGCCTGACAGGGCTAGCAAATATTTTTAGGAGCTCGTAACTGGTAAGACTTAGGAGTGGCCACACATCCCAAGGGTACTCTTTGCCCTCTTTTCCTGACCTATCTCTTACCATGTGGAGGTAGGTGAAAAGAGGTCCAAGGATGGGAGATACCAGGGCTTCGTAGTGCTCTGGGGCACAGAAGAGAACCAGAGGCTTCACAAACACCCGTGCTGAAGCAGGTTAAGAAGTTTTGGCACATGAGCACAAACCCCTTACCTGCTAGGCAATGGGTTGTACCCCTAAAGTACATACTAGATGCCAAGAACATCCTGTGTTAATAAGGAAAAGTCTTAGGCTTGGGTGTAGCTTAGTGGTAGAGCACTTGTCTAGCACCCTGAGGCCTTGAGTCTGATCCCCAGCAGTACAGGGAAAAAATAGGCAAAAGCCTTCATGCTCTCCTAAATCCTAAGCGGCACTGAATACTCAATTTCATTACACTCTTAGTTTAACTGTCCTTTCTGTCTTAACTGGGTTAACCAAAATTAAGGAGGAAAAAAAAAAGGGCAAAGACATCCTTATAATAAAACCTTCATCATCTTTATAACTCCAGGGAGAAATACAACATTAAAAAAGGGACTGGTTGGGTGTGGTGATGCACATCTGTAATCCCAGCTACTTGGGAAGCAAGGACTGGGCAACATAGTAAGACCTTGTCTTAAAAAAAAATAAAAGGAAGCCCCTGACAAGAAATGGGAAGGTAAAGATTTATCCCCAAGGAAAACTCAGACCTAGAGAGCTTTTAAAACACCCTGGACAGCCTTCATATTTTTCTTGCTATTTACTTCAACCTTCCTGTCTTTAATGAGATTATGATGCACTTAGAGACAATCACATCTCTTCCTTGCAGCTGTTCTTTGCTCTGGTTCCTGTCTCCAAGTTTCTGACCTGTTGGGTTACCTAAGGACTTTTGAAAGGATATGAAGCATGGGTCTGAGTCGGTAATCAGGAATATTGTTCAAGTTGACGAAGGCTGAACCAAGGAGCTGGGTAGCAAGGTCCTCCACGGTGTAGAAGTCTTGCTGCATGGAAGGGCCTGCCTTCCCTAGGATATGGAAACTGTAAGGCAAAATCATTGGCAATGACAAATGCAGGATCTGTTATTGCCAGTATTGACTGCACCAACAATTTCATTTTTAATACAATAAGATTTCTCCTAGAAAAGCAACTGTATTTACTCCTTAAGAGAATTTAGCTTTGAAGCTATAGACTGAATCTTTTATCAAAAAGTGAAAATAACTCCCCCCTCACACTCCTTGCAAGGAAGCAACTCAACAGCAGAGCCAGCATCCATTAAAAGACAGATGTTGGTAGCCACAGTCAATAGTAGCCTCATTACTATTAAGGTGTGGGATTAACAATGGAGAGACTCAATTGCTTGTGGATTAGACCAGTGGTTAACCGTGACCAAAGTCCTGGGTGTGGTGTGCATGAGAGTCTCATCCCACAATCAGGACCCATAGACAAAATCCTGTGCAAAGGAGACTGTACACAGTGAGGGATCTGAGCAAATGCAACCTCACCTATCTTCTACTTGGGTTTCATCATTTTATGTACCAGAAGCATAGTTAAGTTAGGCATTAAACATTAACTCATGGCTAGGACCATGAAGTTCATGTGACAGGAAAAGCAGGCTGTTCATTTTGATTCAACAATAGAATCATTAATTTCCCTTCAAATTCTTGCCTTACCTGTACTCTAGAATTCTAGATCAGAAGTCTATCCCATGGCCATTCCTATAAAATAAATGTTTCAGGAAGAGAACACGGAGAGGCAGCATTGGTTACTTACCAGTTTTCATAGAGGGTGCTGAAGAAACGCTGCATTCTTTCCAAGACTGTTTTATAGACAGGATAGTCATTGAGTTCCAAGAGAGGCTGAGGTAATCCTATAGAAAAAGATGGGCCAGGACATGCTACTCCACTGCCAGGAGTCTTAAATAGCCAACACCCTACAGCAAGCAGTTGGAGGTGCTGAGAGCTTTCCTAAAGGTAGGTGATTAGTTAGTTCCTCTCCTGGTAGGAAAAGGTGGATGCTATTTAAGTACCCAGGACTTCAGACTGGACCTTGGGTTTTCCCAGATGGGACTAGTACCAAAATACACTGTGACAATGCAAAAGGATCTCTCTGTAAAACAGTGAGGTTGACTGCCAACCCCAAGTTGGGGAACCCCTTATGCGAAAGCCCAAAATGTACAGCAAAAAAATAAAATCCATTTACCTCAGTATAACAACTGCCTTGAAAGATTTACCTTTTTTTTTTTTTTTAAAGTATAAGAAGCAGCAGTTTTATATTTCAAATCATAGTCAGAAGCTACCAGAGGGAAGCTTCATTCAGTATTTGTCCACTCTAGTATACCTGGCTGGATTTTTATAGCAGGAGTCCCTGGCTTAACTTGAGTAGAATAGTGTGTGTGTGATGGCGGTGTATGATGTAAAAGCTTATTTTTATATTAATGGCAATACATGTCTTAAAAATTCTATTTTATTTAGTGCCTGCAGAACAGACCTTAAGTGTGGTGGAACCAAGGGAAACCATCTGGCCACCAAGGCAGATAGACATGCGTGCACGTGTGTGTGTATGAAAGGCAGGAAAGTATACTAACATCTTTTGGGTTAAAAGCCATGGTATTTATAATATAATGGCTATAAAACCCACAATTTCCTGCTAGCTAAATTGAAAGAGGTGTTAAGAGGGAAAAAAAAAAAAAACTGTTCCTGTAGAGATCTCTATATGCTAAAATAAGGGGAATATACTTGGTCTTGTACAGCCTGCGGGAACTTCACCAATGCATTTCTGAACAAATAATAGGTGGTCAAGGTAGTGCCAGATAGTGATGCATAAGGTACACTGAAGCTGCTTTAGGAGCCCATTACAGACAAGGTGAACTTGGGGATGGGGGTTAGATTTCTTACCTAAGATAGCAGACTTTTCCGCTTCAAGCATATCCAGAGCCTTAGTGAAAGGCTCTGCCATTTTGGCTAGCATTTCTGGTGCATACAAAGTATTGTGGGTTCTGAAAGAAACAGGGTGCAATGTGAATATCTCCTAGTCTGTTGCAGAAGAAAAGTAAGGTTCATCTTGTAGATCCCCCAGCAACACTTCCCCATCAGGGGGAAAAAAAGAAAGTAGAAACATTTGGGTGCCCCATGGACAAGGGTACAGATTTGAAGCTGTTAACTGCAGATACACAGTATATATTACCTAAGACATTAACACAAGAACCAAAACCTGAGACAGCAGGACAATATCAGAGCCTGAAGCTTGAAAGCCGAGTTCTTTTAAATCCAAGATAATACTCTGGCACTTTCAGGAGTTTTCTGACTAGCAATGATACTAGATGAAATTTTAGTGACACTGTAGGTTCATAAGCAGGACACAGCAGGTGGTAATATGCCCCATTTCTCAATGCTGCCTCCACTGCAACAACATGAATCTGGCAACAGCTGTTTTAGCCTTCTGAGGTACACAATCCCAACACACAAGCCTGTTTCGCACCAAAATAACTAACCCGAGCAATTACAGGCTTTGTCTAAGGAGCAAGGGCTGTGGATCAGATCTACTGCTGTTCATAGTACTCCCTCTTGCCCATGGAAATGGCCCCACTGAACAACTGACAATCCGAATGAGTGCATAATTACGTTTTAAATGTAATTATAAAACATTCTGAATATGCAGAAAATGAGACACCACTCATGTGCCACATAATGGCAAGGTACCACATTTGACACCGGTCCTGTTAAGATTGATTATAATGGGGCTGGGATTGTGGCTCAGTGGTAGAGCACTTGCCTAGCACGAGTGAGGCACTGGGTTCGATCCTCAGCACCACATAAAAATAATAAATAAAAATAAAGTGTCGTGTCCACCTACAACTAAAACAAATATTAAAAAAAAAGATTGACTATAATGGAGCTGCAAAATTCATATTATATAGTGATGTGGCTATTACGATATCATAGCACAATGTGTTACTCATGTGTGGGGTGATGTTGTATAAATGAACCTACTGCAATGTCAGTCATACAAACAACTACGTGCAGCAAAACACTGGATAATGAATAACAATCTTATTAGTTTATGTACTTACCATACTTTTTATCATTATTTGAGTGTACTCCTTCCACTTGCTAAGAAAAAAAAAAGTGAACTGTAAAACAGCCTCAGGCGGATCCTTCAGGAGGGATTCCAGAAGGCCTGTTATCACACATGACAGTTCCATGTGTCACTGCCCCTGAAGACCTTGCAGTGGGACAAAATATGGAAGTGAAAGACTGATGAAACTGACCTTGTGTAGGACTAGACCGAAGTGTGTTTGTGTCTTAGTTCTACTTTTTTGTATGGTGACAGGTCATTATCTAATTGCCCCCACCAAAGTCAAATACATTAAAGAGTACATCTTTTTTTTTCTACTGACTTGTGTTACTTTGGTCATACATCAATATGTAATACCTGGGAGTTTTTTAAGGCAATTTTACCTTTCTTTCTCACCTTGGTACCAGAGATTGAACCCAGGGGTGCTTTACCATGAAGTCCCATCCCTAGTCCTTTTTTTAAAAAATTTTTTAAAAATTTATTTTATAAAATGCATTTCAAATCTTAGTATATATATAGAGCTCAATTTTTCATCTCTCTGGTTGCAAACAATAGAGTCACACCATTCATGCTTTCATACATGTACCTATAGTAGTGATGTCCTTCTCATTCCACCATTTTTGCTACTCCCATTCCCCCTCCACCCTCAGCCCTTTTTTATTTATTTTGAGACAAGGTCTTGTTAAGTGGCTTAGGCCCCACTAAGTTGCTGAGGCTGGTTTTGAATGTGTGATCTTCCTGCCTCAGCATCCTGAGTCCCTGGGATTATAGGCCACTGCACCCAGCAGCACTTCTACTTTTATGTTGAATCCACCCTCACCTATTAAGGATTACTACTAAAAAACTGAACTGGTATCAGATCAATTATCTAGACCAGAGGTCACACAGTAAATATTTTAAGCTTGCCCAGCATTATGGTCTCTGGCCTTCACTACTGAAGCACAACAGCAGTTACAGAAAATAAGTAAATGAATGGGCATGGTATATTCCGATGAAAATTTAATTACAAAACACATGGAGGCCTAGACTTGGCCCTTGGGCTACAGAATAGTAAGCTCTCTTGTAGACCAAACTATTTAAGATTTTTTTTGGTACCAGGCATTAAACTGAGGGGCATTCAACCACTGAGCCACATTCCTAGCCCTACTTTGTATTTTATTTAGAGACAGGGTCTCACTGAGTTTCTTAGCACATTGCTGTTGCTGAGGCAGGCTTTGAACTCATGATCCTCCTACCTCGGCCTCCCAAGCCACTGAGATTACAGGAGTGTGTCACAGTGCCTGGCTCATATTTTATAAGATTTAATAATAGAAATGTAGCTGGGTGTGGTGGCATATGCCTGTAGTCCCAGCACTCAGATGGAATTCCAGACCAGCCTGGGCAACAGTGAGACTTCATTAAAAATGAAAAAGAGCCAGACAAGGTGGCACATTCTTGTAATCTCAGCCACTTTGGATGCTGAGGCTGGAGGATCACAAATTCAGGGTCAGCCTGAGCAATTCAGCAAGATAGTATCAAAATTAAAAATTAAAAAAGAAAAATTGGAGAAAAACTAAGAACAGACAAGGAGGATGTAGTTTAGTGGTACAATGTTCCTGGGTTCAATTCCCAGGACGGGGCGGGGGGAGAAAAAGATAAAATGTAGTTACATTAAAACACATTATTATTTTTTATTTTTTTTGGTACTGGAGATTGAACTCAGGGGCACTCGACCACTGAGCCATATCCCCAGCCCTATTTTGTGTTTTATGTAGAGACAGGGTCTCACTGAGTTGCTTAGCGCCTCGTCATTGCTGAGGCTGGCTTTGAACTCGCAATTCTCCTGTCTCAGCCTCCCTAAGTGCTGGGATTACAGGCTTGCGCCACGGCGCCTGGCTTAAAAGACATTATTATATTACTAGATTTATATTGCTGGTTTTTAACCTGGATTTTATTTTATTTTTTGGTACCAAGGATTGAACCTCAGTAACCACTAAGCCACTCACATCTCAGCCCTTTTTAAATTTTTATTTTGAGACAGGGTCTCACTAAGTTGCTGAGACTGGCTTTAAACTTGAGATCCTCCTGCCTCAGTCTTCTGAGTTGCTGGGATTACAGGCATGTACCACAAAGCCTGGGTCTAACCTGGAATTTGTGCATCAACGTTTACAAGTGATGAAGGCCCATAATTTTCCTCTTTGATAATGTCAGTGTTCAAATTTGTATCAAAATAAATGAGCCTTATAAAATGAGTTGTGGGACGCTTCATTTTTCTACACTCTGGAATAATCTGTTCTAGAGATAGATCATACAATCCTCAAAGGTCTGGTAAAATTAAGGCTGGGCATGGTGGTGCACACCTGTAATCCCAGCACTTTGGGAGGCTGAGATGAGAATCGCGAGTTCAAAGCCAGCCTCAGCAAGGGCGAGGCGCTAAGCAACTCAGTGAGACTCTGTCTCTACATAAAACACAAAATACGGCTGGGGATGTGGCTCAGTGGTAGAGTATCCCTGAGTTCAATCCCCGCTACCAAAAAAAGGAAGAAAGAAAGAAAAAAAAGATCTGGTAAAATTGAACTGTAAAATCATGCAGCCTGGAGTTTTTTGGGTTTAACTTAACTACTGGTGGAATTAATATGAAGTTTATATTCATATGGATTATTTATCTTTTAAGTTACATTTTCCATGGAAATTATCCATTTTTTTCTTAAGCTTTTGAATTTACTGTTATCATTGGTATTTTCAAAAAACTTGCTTTATTTTAAAAAATCTTTTAAAATTGAGATGCAATTCACATAATATAAATCAATCATTTCAAGGTACACAATTGAGTGGTTGTGCAAGTACCATCTGCATGTGGATCCAAAAAATTTTCATGATTCCCTGCCAAAACTCCTGTAGCCATGGAGCATTCCTTTACCCGCAGCCTCTTTACTTCCTGTCTCTATGGATTTACCAATTTAGATACTTGATATACAGGGAAGTATACATATATGGCCTTTGTGTCTGGCTTCTTTCACTTAGTATAATTATTCTGAGGTTTATCCATATTATAGAAATTAATTGGTACTTCATTTCTTTTTATGGCTAATATATTATCACATAAATATACCACATTTTGTTTATCCATTCCTCCATGGGTAGATATTTTTGTTTCTACCATTTCCCTATTGTTTGAATGCTACTAGAACATTTGGTCAAGTATTTTCAGTACCTGTTGGCAATTCTCTTGGTTATATACTTAGGAATAGAATTGCTAGGTCATGTGGTAATTCTATGTTTAACTTTCTGAGGAACTACCAAACTTTCCATAGCAAGTGTACAATTTAACATTCTCACCAGCAATGTATGAGGGTTCCAATTTTTCTACATCATTGTCAACATTTGTTATTTTCTGCATTTATTATGGAGATTAGATTCTTTTTTTCTTAATATTTGTTTAGTTGTTGATGGACCTTTATTTATTTACATGCAGTGCCAAGAATTGAACCCAGTGCCTCACATATGCTAGGCAAGTGCCTTACCACTGAGCAGCAACCCTTGCCCCAAGATTAGACTCTCATCAGATGTGATTTACAAATATTTTTTAGATTTCAGTAGATTCTTTTCTTTCTTTCTTTTTTTTTGGTACTGGGGATTGAACTCAGGGGTGCTTAACTATCGAGCCACATCCCCAGCCCTATCTTTGTATTTTATTTAGAGATAGGATCCCACTGAGTTGCTTAGCGCTTTGCCATTGCTGAGGCTGGCTTTGAACTTGTGATTCTCCTGTCTCAGCCTCCCAAAGTGCTGGCATTATAAGTGTGCGTCACTGCGCCTGGCTCTTCTCACTTTTAAAAGTTTTAAATTTTTGATAGGTCCCATCTATGTTTTCCTTTCCTTGTGCTTTTGCTGTCCTATTTAGTAGTCCAGTGCCAAATCTAACACTGAGAAGACTTACCCTTGTATATTCATCTTAAGGGTTTTATAATGTTAGTTCTTGTATTTAGGTCATTTATTCTAAGTTAACTTGTACATATGGTTTGAGGTAGCGGTCCAGTTTCATTCTGTTACACATGATACTCAGTTACCTCAATGATTACTGAAGAAACTATTCTTTCAATTTTAAATGTCTTGATAGCCCCAATTAAAAAACAATCTGATATAGATGTACGGGTTTTTCTCTGGATTTTCAATTCTATTCCTTTGATCTATACATCTATCTTTATGCTGATACCACACTGTTCTGATTGCCGGAGATCTGTATAAAGTTTTTTTTTTTTTTTGGTGCTGTGGATTAAACCCTGGGCCTTGTGCATGTGAGGCAAGCACTCTACCAACTGAGCTATATCTCAGCCATATATTAAGTTTTGAAATGAGAAGTTTTGTTTCTCTGAACTTTATTCTCCCTTTTCTAGATTGCTTTGGCTTTTTGAGGTCCCTTGCAATTCTTATTTATTTATTTATTTATTTTTAGTTGTGGATGGATTTTTTAAATTTTATTCATTTATTATTTATATGTGGTGCTGGGGATTGAACCCAAAAGTTCTTTACCACTGAGCCACATCCCCAACCCTTTTTATTTTATTTTACTTCTTTTCCCATTTGGGTGCTTTATAATTTCTTTTTCTTGTCTAATTGCTCTGAGACTTCTAGGACACAATGCTGCGTAGCAGTACTGAAAGTGGGAATCCTTGTCTTGTCCCTGAAGGTATATAATTTTTAGTCTTTTAACACTGAGTGTGATGTAAACAATGGACTTTTTCATAAAAAATTTTTATTTTTGGCTGGAAGTATAGCTTAGTGGTAAAGCATATGCCTAGTACATTTTGGCCCCTGGGTTTGATCCCCATCATAAAACAAAACAACAAAGAATGGTAAGAAAAAACTTTCTTTTTCATGCTAAAGAAGTTCCCTTCTATTCCTAATTTGTTGACTGTTTTTTTTTTTTTGGTAATGGGGATTGAACTCGGGGTACTCGGCCACTGAGCCACATCCCCAGCCCTATTTTATGTTTTATGTAGAGACAGGGTCTCACTGAGTTGCTTAGCACCTCGCCGTTGCTGAGGCTGGCTTTGAACTCGTGATTTTCCTGTCTCAGCTTCCCAAAGTGCTAGGATTACAGGTGTGTGCCACCGTGCCTGGCTTGTTGACTATTTTTATTGTGGAAGAGAATTAACATTTTCAAATGTTTTTTTCTGTGTTGAAGTTTTACAGTTTGATTCCTCTGTTCTCATTAATGTGGCATATTATGCTAATTGGTTTTTGTATTTGAACCACTCTTGCATCCGTGAGATAAATTCTTCTTGGTCATCATGTGTAATCTTTTTACTACACTGGTAGATTCATTTTGCCAGTATTTTGTTAAGGTCATCCACAACTCTGCCTTAGCCTTTATCTCTTGTTTGTGCAGTGCCCTACCATTGGTAAGAGGTGCATTTACTGGAGGGATGCCAGTAGCATGGGGAATTAAACCTAGAGGTGCTCAACCACTGAGCTATATCCCCTTGTCGGACACTCTTTGTCAGGCAATATTAAGTTTCTCCTAATAATAGTAATAATTTTTAGATAATAAAAGTTTAAAATTTTCTAAACTCCACATCTATTTGAAATATTGTTAGTATCACTAAGAAGAGTATAATCATAGCTGGGCGAGATGGCACATACCTACATGTAATCCCAGCACTTTGGGAGGCCGAGACAGGAGAATCTCAAGTTCAACCCAGCCTCAGCAACGGCAAGTTGATAAGTAACTAGTGAGACCCTGTCTCTAAATAAAGCACAAAATAGGGCTGGAGATGTGGCTCAGTGGTTGAATACCCGAGTTCAATCCCCGGTACCAAAAAAAAAAAAAAAAAAAAAAAAAAAAAAAATATATATATATATATATATATGTATATAAAATCAGTAGGCTAATAAGACTTCATCTATATTAAGCACATAAGAATGTATATGGAAACAATGTAACAAACTTCAAGAAAACAGGAACTATTTTTCTAACAGATAATGATGATGATTGATTAACCTTCTGAAAACCAGAGTTTGCCTCATATCTGTCCTCTATTCAACCCACTGGGCATAGCACTGTCTAACAGAGATACAATGGAAATCATGTAAATTATTTAAAAATTTCTAGTAACGAGATTAAAAAAGTAAAAAGAGCTGGGTGTGATAGCGCATGCCTGTAATCCCAGCCCTTTGGGAGGCTGAGATAGGAGGATCACGAGTTCAAAGCCAGCCTCAGCAAAAGTGAGGTGCTAAGCAACTCAGTGAGACCCTATCTCTAAATAAAATACAAAATAGGGCTGGGGATGTGGCTTAGTGGTCAAGTGCCCCTGAGTTCAATCCCTGGTACCCCCACCACTGGGTTTGAAACTCAGCACCATATAAAAATAAATAAAGGGAAAAAAAAAAGGAATTACATAAAAAAAATAGTAATTTAAAACTCACTTCTCATACAACTGGTGGAAAATATAAATTAATGTAACTATTTTGGAAAACTAGTTCTATTGGTGATATACCTCATAAACTGGGATTTCCATTAGTACGTGCACACCCAAATAAATTATGTATAGACGTTTACTAAGACATTTATAAGAATATAACAGCAACATTAATTGTAATATTAAAAAATTGCCCCCCAAATCCACCAAGACTGAATGGATAAGACAAAGTATGTTCACACAATGAAATAGCATACAAGCAATGAGAATAAACAAACCACAACTACATTCAATAACATGAATATAATCTCATAAACATAAGCAACTGAGCAAATAAGCCAGATATCAAAAGTGCATACTTTTGATTTCATTTATATAAAGCTCAAAAAAGCAAAGCAAAACAAAACAAATGAAACCCCCAAACCAGGCAAAATGTTAAAGGAATAGTGTTTATATTTCAGTTCAGTCATTATTGATAAATTCAGTTAGTTTATATAAATACCAGCAAGAGAAGGACTACTATAAAAATCAATACTACTATCCTGCTCACAATGAACAATCCTTTTACAAGAAAAATTTAGACTAAATAAAATTTAGAAGTAAAAGTAGGGATGACATATAAAAAAGTGGGAGAAGAACATGGGAGAAGAACATGGAAGAAGCTTTGAAATGAAAAGTTATTCTGGGATTAGCTCTCACAGGCTTACATGAAATACAAGATTTACATAAGTAAGAACTGTAATTTTTATTTTATTTTTGTAGGACTGGGGATTAAAACCAAGGTTACTCTACCACTGAATTATATCCCCAGCCCTTTTTATTTTGAGATGGGGATCTCGCTAAGTTGTCCAGGCTGGCCTCAAACTTGTGATCCTCCTGCCTTAGCCTCCCAGTGGCTGGGATTACAAGTGCCAGCCAAGAGATTTTTTTTTTTTTAAAAGAGACTTCTCTAGAAAGAATCAAGACCTAATCCCTCATTACCAGTATTTAAAAAAAAAACAAAACAAAAAACATTTAAACTGGTTAAATTGAGATTCTTGAAGCAATAAAAAAAAAAAAAAAGACAAAAACCATTTTTCTTACTCACCTTATAAGGGCAAGTAAATTATCAAGAAGTTTCAGAATCTGCTCTGTGCAGGGGTTACGGAAGACTGGATTTCCACTGGGTGTATAACCCACCACAAATCCCCCAGCTTTGGCCTCTTCTAGGTCAGTAGGCCAGCAAGTTCGCTTCACAACACCCAGAATGCTATACACACAAAAGCTCATCTACAGAAAAGCACAAATGAAAGGTAAACATAAACGGGGAAGAAAAGATGAATGTACTATTAGATATATTCAAGGCTATGGTGTAAGAGACACAGAGACCACAGAAAAGAGCCCCTTGTTTCTCTCTGTCCGCATGGGATCCCTACCCCTTCCTTTAAGATCAAGTCCAAGAAGGTTCCCGTCACCGTCATTTTCAGAGGCAGGGGTGGGTTCTGCAAGATTCCCTTTCATTAGGATATCTTTCCATGGGCTTTGTGACTATCCCATAGGACCTCAATTAGAGATGGCTTAGACATGCTCCAATGCAAAGTATTTAAACTGCCTTAATTTTATCTTGTTTCTGAGTTGGCCTTGTACCCTCTAGCTTGGACTTCAGCAGTTTTTGCCTTATTGTCCCATGACAGTCCTCTTTTTAACCACTTGCTAGGTTAATTAATGCGACTTGCCATAAAGGAGCTATGGCTATTTGTATGTCAGGCTATCATTTCAAACTTTACATGTCAGAGAGCAATGGCAGGGAGGGCTCACTCCGCTGACTAAGAGTTCTGACCTACTTCCTCATTATGCCTTTAGTGTTCAGAGATACTTAGAGATCCTTAAAGTGAAATAATGACTTCACAGAAAAGACCATCTGCTCTGCAGAGGGAACTCACTCAAGAATTTAAGACTGAAGAAAAGCAAAGCACCGGCTTAGGTAAGTGGAGACACCGAGATTTCTCACGAATATAGACAAATCTATGAGAAACTTGACAACTGTCAGCACCCTACTCCTACCCATGGCCAATGCAACTTCCTATTCCCAGCAAAGTCTTACTCGTGCACGGTTCAAGCCACAGGGATCCTCCAGGGCTGGGTCACAGCTTTTCAGATCTGCACCCACATAGGCAATAAAAGCATCAACATCTGACAGCACTCTGAAAAGTGGAGGAGGAAAGAAAAGTTAAGTCATGATTTTAAGGACAATTTCTTCCACAAAAGCTAAAAGGCTGGAAACAGAATGGGTAGTCAAGTGCAGCGAGTCAGGAAATCTCCAAAAATGATTTCTACCTGTGCATGTCTTCAGAAAGCCAGATGCTGGCCACTGGTGCCATCAACTCCTCTAGGAATAACTTTTGACGCTCATAATTCTTGAATTGGTTGCTAATGAGAACCAGGGCTTCCATGAGGGCACATTTCTCCATTTGTGTCAGGAGTAGCTCATTGGACAGGAGCTGCTTCACATGGTTATAAAGCATATCAAAATTGGGCTGCAGATCACAAAGAAAAAAAGGTGGTGGTAAAGGCCTGATATTCCAGAGAGGCTGGTTACTTTCAAGGAAGAAAGAAGGAGAACCAAGGCAATCCCAGAAAGGTCATTCCTATAACAGTAATTTTGTTTCAATGTTCTTCCTTTGTCTAAATAGCAAGGCAATTAGGCCAAAGACAGTTCTTGCCTAAGACAATACTCCAGAATTTGGACAACTGTGTTTTCCCATACTACAACCATGAAAACTATCTGTCTTTTTTATACATTAACTTTACAGTTATCTTAACAGGCAAAGAACAATTTGTTATATCTACAGAGATACAACTGCTGTGTGAATAAAGACATTTCTGGAAAATTTGGGAGTAATGTTAAGTTTCTTATAGAAACCTCCCCAAAAGGGGTTGAAACTTGCATCTGAATTCTCTCAAGTTTAGGCATATCATTTGGTAGTAGCACATCACACAGTAAAGAGTTGTAGATGGATAGGGGTAGACTTAGTTGTCCAAATAGAAGAGAAAAATCATTTTTGAGGGAAGGACATCTTTGCATTTTTTTGGTACTGGGGATTGAACTCAGCGGCACTCGAACACTGAGCCACATCTCCAGCCCTATTTTTGTGTTTTATGTAGAGACAGGGTCTCACTGAATTGCTTAGTGCCTCGCCATTGCTGAGGCTGGCTTTGAACTTGCGATTCTCCTGGGAGTCTCAGCCTCCCAAAGTGCTGGGATTACAGGCATGTGCCACCACACCTGGCTACATATTTGAATTTTTAACTGTAAGTTGAGAGAGGAAAAATCTACCAATTTAAGAATACTATTCTGTGCGAAGCTACAGTTTCTAATTTTTCCTAGGTACTGAGAGAGGTAGATTTACACAGAAATGCAACCAAACTTGACAGGCCCCAGAAGTGAATCATCCAGGGTCCAGAAACTTACCAGCACAAGCTCAGGGTAGTCACGGCACATCTTGATGATGGAGGAACAAGCATGCCTCCTCACATTCCTCACTGCCCGGGTTCTGGGGGCCTGGAGATATTCAACAAACTCAGAGCCAGTTTTAATGTACTTTACTGATGCTGCATAGAATCATGTGAATATCTCAGGCAAATTCACAATAAATTTTCACAACTGTAAGAGTATAATGGAGTGACATTTATAGTCACGGTAAGCCCACATATTTACATTGCCTTTACTAAGCCCTTCCACTTACATAAAAACCTAGCCTAAAAATTAGGTATTCATACTTTAACTCCAAAAAGTTAGAGTCTATTGGTTTAATTAATGGTCTTACCTTACTTTCTTCAACAGTTTCAAAAGTGACAGATGAAAACAGCTAAGGGGAGGAGGGAAAAAAAGGTCACTTGTGTGTGTTTAAACAATTATCATGATATTTTCAACAAAATCCCAGGAGTATATTCTCAGTAACAATTTGATAAGAAAAAGCTTTCTATGGTGTTATGAAGCTTCAGGTGCCATTTTCTCAGATACCTTCACAAGATGCTTCAGGTTTACAATTTATTATCCAAACACACAGTAAAAGGTCATGGAATCCCAGAATAATCCATAACATCAGCCAAACAACTCAGCTATGGTGACACCTCTCTTTTTCCCTTTTATCGGAAGTTGAGTGATCTACTCTCTGAGTCTGTTTTATAACTTCTTATTTACTCCTTAGTCTGATTCAGTATGGCCGGTTTACTGGCCGCTATGATGGAATTATACTCAGATGACAGTCTCACCAAAAAACCCACTGAAGGTCTAGGGATGCAGCTCAGTGGTAGAGTGCTTGTCTAGCACGTGTGAGGCCCCCCGGGCTTGATCCCGAGCATGGCAAAAAGAAAAAAAAAAAAAAAAGGAAAGAAAGAGCCCCACTGGACACTCTCCAACTCTTAAAAAGAATTTCCTGAAGTGCTGCTGGCCTGTGACACAATACTTCTTTCATTCCCCTGGCTCTTTTGTCTTTTTAGGGACTTCTTATCACCACTGTTCCTCTTCCAATGATGGCAATCCTTAGGGGTGCCCATTTAACCCATGTCTCCTAACTCTACATACATCTCCTCTTTCCTAGGACTTCTCTTCTATTTTTGGACTTCTATGATGATGATGTCTTAATTTTTATCTCATCATTTTCTAGAGTTTAAACTTTCAAATAGCCAATTTACGGGCTGGGGCTGTAGCTCAGTGGGAGAGCGCTTTCCTAGCATGCGTGAGGCACCGGGTTCGATCCTCAGCACTACATAAATATAAACAAATAAAATAAAGGTATAAAAAAATACAAAAAAACCCCACAAACAAATAGCCCATTTACTGTGAGATATCTCCACCCACATTCCCTACATAGTATTAAGTATCATTTTTCTCTTCTTTACTCGTTCTTCCTCCTGATCCAGTATTCTCACTCAGCTAGTGGCTCTGCCACCCACTTAAGTCATTAAACTGGAAACCAGTAACCTCCTTTAGGTATTTTCTGTTTCCCAGTATGTAAGTCTATCAGTTGCAATGCCATATAGATAAAACTTCTGTTTATGTGCCTTTCTTCCCATAGTACTCCTAAAGGGTAAGGCATTATTAGCAGGATGGCTGATACACAATAAATATTTTATAAATGAATATATGACTGTTTATTAGTTTGCCTCATGTACTTTCAAAAAGTTAAAAAAATAATTAGCTTAGAAATGTCAAAATAAACTTTACAAAGAAGGACTTTACCTTAGAGAAGACCTGGGGCAGGAACTCTGGCCTGTAGGTAACAAATGAAAAGAGTGCTGAGATGTTAGTGAGGACACAAGACAGGATGAGAGGATCCTTGGTGTCAAAGTTCAGGACCATCTGCAACAGCTCTATTCCATCATTAATAGGAATTTCCTATAAAACAGACATGAAAAGGAGGTTCAAATGGCTGCCATCATTCAGAGATAACAATTTTTGCTAAATTCCCTAGTTTATACATAATATGGTTACCATATATAATTTTGTATACTGCTTTTAAACCTTAAAATTCAAAGCATTATCCCCATATTACTAAAAATTTATGATGCTATTGTGCCATATTAGGGATGTAGAATTTCCTGATTAGAAATTGAAACTATTTCCAGTTCTGCACTATTGTCAATAGTGACAATAACATATATCTTTTTTAAAAAATTGTGTTTACACTTTCAATTATTTTAAGTTCAAAGCCAGCCTCAGCAATTTAGCAAGGCCCTAGAGCAATTTAGTGAGACTCTGTCTGAAAAAGTAAAGAGAGACTTTTGGGGATGAGTGGAATTTTTGAGTCTAAGATATATTTCAAATAAGTTGCTTTTCTTCTTTATAGGCTTTATCAACTGATTCTTTATTCAATGTATCCTTCTAATATTCCCTAAAACCTTTATTTATTAAGCAAATAAATAGAATAAAGTTTTCATATTTATTAGCTGTCTTTAGTTTCTCTTCCATAAAAGATTATTCTCTTGCCTATTTTTCCATTGGGTTCGTTTTTCTTATCAAATAGAAAACTTTTGTGAAAATTCTAGACATATGAAGAGGTATAAATAGGGGCTGGGATTGTAGCTCAGCGGTAGGGCGCTTGCCTCGCATGTGTGAGGCCCTGGGTTCGATCCTCAGCACCACATACAAAGCAATAAAATAAAGACATTGTGCCCATCTACAACTAAAAAAAATATTAAAAAAAAAAAAGAGGTAGTTAACCTCCATATGCTTACTTTAAAGAACTACAATATTAATGAAAGATGGAGCAGAGAGTTAATACCCTTTATGTATATCCTCCTTTTTAGCCCTAGAGGTGGTCACTATTTTAGTGGACAGTGCTCATAATTTCAAAAAGTTTTAAATTTCTTGCTGGGTGTGGTGGCGCATCCCTGTAATCACCTGCTTGGGAGGCTGAGGCAGGAGGATCACAAGTTCAAAGCTGGCCTCAGCAACTCAGCAAGGCCCTAAGCAACTTAACAATACCCTGTCTCTAAATAAAATACAAAAATAGGGCTGGGGATGTGGCTCAGTGATTAAGCACTCCTGGGCTCAATCCCTAATACCAAACTAAAAAAAGAAAAAAAAGTTTTAAATTTCTTTATATTTTTGCCACGTTATGTACATATTCCTAATCACACAGTTTTGTATATTTACTTTCTTTGTAGCTTTGCTCTTCTGCATCAACACTATGTTCATGAAACTCTTATTCATATTTTAGCCCTAGTTCATTTTCACTGCTTCTCTAAATATATTACAAAGTATTAATCTGTTCTGCTAATTGCTCTTTTTCTTAACTCAATACATAAGGCTTCTGTGGATACTGGTGTCTCTATACAGATGCAAAGTTTCTTTAAGGGACAGACCTAGGAGTGAAGTTGCTCGATTATAAGGCTAGTGTCTTCAATTAGATATCACTAAATTATTCTTCAAAGTTGTAGTGTCAATTATACTCTATAAGCAATGCTTAAGAGATATATGCTTTTAATATTAAAAATATCAATCTGATCAAAATTTATTGCAAATATTGTTCCAAGTTTACATTTTAAAGTTTGCTTTGTAAGTTTAAAAATACATATAGTTGGGCTGTGATTGTGGCTCAGTGGTAGAGCACTTGCATAGCATGTGAGGCGCTGGATTCGATCCTCAGCACCACATAAAAATAAATAAATAAAGGTACTGTGTCCTTCTACAACTAAAAAATTTTTAAAAAAATTCATGTAGTTAAAGCCATTACTTTTGTTCCTTCCTCCTAATTTAAATCCTTTCCCAAAGTTATTTATTAAATAATATAATCCTTCTTGTTTCTTTGGGAGCTTATATGTTTCAAGTTATTTTTGGTTATTTTGTCTCAATGGGTTGTATCTAATGCCAGCATTATACTGCTTTAAAATACTGTAAGTTTGGGCTGGGTTGTGGCTCAGTGGTAAAGCACTTGCCTCACACATGTGAGGTACTGGATTTGATCCTCAGCACCACATAAATAAAACAAAATAAAGGTATTGTGTCCATTTACAACTAAAAGAAATTAAAAAAAAATACTGTAAGTTTTACATTTTACTATCTGGGGAGGCAAACTAATCCTCATTTGCAAAATGTGATTTCTTTTTCATCATAACTATCTTTTACACCAATTCATCACTGAGGCTGCTAAAGCAAGACTCTATCCAATGTTCTCAACAACCATAATTATAGCTACTACCACTATGAATTAGGTGAGTAGCTTTTCAATCTTTTTAGCCAAAGAACCTCTTGGTCAAATTCCTTCACTAAAGGGTGAATAAACATGATAAAAGTTGAGCTGACATGATTTACAGTGGGGTACAAGACTGAGCAGAAAATGAACAATTCGCAAATCATCAAACTAGACAATACTCTAAAAAGTCAGAAGTTGATAGCCCCAAGTTAAAATGATCAAGTTGAGATCTGTTGGTTACAGATCTGTCCCTTACACAGCCAGGGACATATAACATATTATGCAGCTTCATTAGTAAATAATTGAATAACTTCATTATATAAATACTCATCATATCCTCATCTCTTTTTTGGGGGGGTACTCGGGACTGAACTCAGAAGTGCTCAACCACTAAGCCACCTTCTCAGCCCTTTATTTTATTTTGAAATAAGGTCTCACTAAGTTGCTTAGCACCTAAATTGCTGAGACTAGCCTTGAACTTGAAATCTTCCTGCCTCACCCTCCCAAGTTACTGAGATTACAGGCATGTGCCACCATGCCTGGCAACTATCTCTCTTGATTAGAAATGCTTCATTGTGACTCATTTCATTTTATTGAAGAAAAGAATAGGTTTTACAGTAAAAAAGATTTACTTTAAGTCACTGACAAGGCTAAATACTACCACCCAGAATTCTTCTATGGAAAAAAGAGTTGAATTTTATTTGTTGATCTACCACTTGTCCTAACTCCTATCAAATTTCTAAAATAATCTGACACCTTATAATTTGCCTCCAGCCCATATCTTTCTCCTATATTCTGTTCTTGGGGGGTGGTTACTTTATGAACCAATTAGAGTCTGGTATTTTGACCAAATACCATCAATATTAAAGGTTTACTGTGAGCTGGGGTATGGCTCAGTAGTATAGCTACTTGCCTAGCATGCATGAGGCCCTAGGTTCCATCGCCAGCAAAATAGGGTGGGCGCTTACTGTAAAATTCAGCCTAGAACCAATTAGGCACCTTCCTTCCCCAAATATTGCTAGTCCATTAGACAAACCATATTCTTTTGCCTTCAAGTAAGATCAAAACCTCATGTGTAGATTCATTGAAGGCATCTAGCTTAAATGCCAGAAAAGGAAACAGGGCATTTCTCTTGACTTGATAATGGGCTTTAATATGCTATACCTATTCTATCAGATAAGTGCAACTGCAACCTGTAAAAGGCCCCACTTAACAGAAAAATGCAGACTTCCAATGGCGTTTCTCACCTACACTTTGGAAGAAACTCTGAATGCCATGATTTCAAACTGTAGTAAATCAACATAAAAGCACATGAAGTGCATCACCCTGAGATCTAATTTGTTAATATGTCCTTCATGAGGAAAAGCACTATATTTCATGTTTCTTCAAGGGACTTAGAGATCATGTTCACAACTAACCTAAAAAACACCAAAATACAATTAATCCCAAAACTAATATGATGAGCCGGGTGCAGTGGCACATGCCTGTAATCCCAGCACTTTGGGAGGTTGAGACAGGAGAATTGCAAATTCAAAGCCAGCCTCAGCAATGGTGAGGCGCTAAGCAACCTCACCATTTACAACTAAAAGAAATTAAAAAAAAATACTGTAAGTTTTACATTTTACTATCTGTCTCTAAATAAAACACAAAACAAGGCTGGGGATATGGCTCAGTGGTTGAGTACTTCTGAGTTCAATCCCTGGTACCAAAAAAAAAAAAAAAAAGATTAATATGATGTATGTTGTTATCCAGTTCATTACATGTATAGCTAAGGTACTGTTCTAAGCTAAGGTTGATAGGTGGCATGAAGTATAGAAAAAATAAGCCTTGGGGCTGGGGCTGGGGCTCAGTGGTAGAGCGCTTGCCTAGCATGCGTGAGGCACTGGGTTCGATCCTCAGCACCACATATAAATAATAAATGAATAAAATAAAGATCCATCAACAACTAAAAAAATATTTAAAAAAAAAAGAAAAGAAAAGAAAAAACAAGCCTATTTATTCATTGTTATTCAAGGGAGAGGGACACTGATCAGCCAAAATGAATATTCTGGTCTACCTGCCATAAACTAAAAAGGATACTTTATGATAAATATCTCAAATTATTCAATTCAAAGTTTCCATCACTGGCCTCTCTGTGATAATTATCCTATCTGTGGCTCCTGTGTTCTATTAAGCTCCATTATTTCTCCCCTTATAAAAATAATACTAAATGTTGTAGGGCTTAGATTAGGAGAGGCTGAGTTTTGGTCCAATCTGCCATTTACTAGCCGTTTAAACTTGAGTATATTAGGGCTGGGATGTAACTCAGTGGCAAAGCATTGCTTTGCATTTGCAAAGCCCTGGTTTGATCCCAAGTTCCAAAAAAGACAAAAAAATAAGCTAAAAAGAAGCAAAACAACCACTTGAGTATATTATTTAACCTCTCTAAATCTGTTTCTTCTTCTGTAAAATGAATATCCACATATTTTCCTATCCCTCTGACAGTTTATAAGAGGTCAAATTTACGTCAGCAAGGGAGTTACTTACTTCTTTTTCTAGTGTTCGAAACATCTGGTTGATTACACTTTCCAAAAAAAAAGTCATAGCTTCCCACTGCACAAATGAAGGTGAGAAGATGGAGCACAGGCCTCCCTCTCCAGTTCCAGCTGTAGGAGAACAGGCTTTTGAAACATACACACAAACATTTATCAGCATGGCAAGATCACAGAAGACACAGAAAGACAACATAGCTTCAGAGACTACTGGTAATTTTAGAGATGAAGGAACAGAGTGGTCTAATTCTCAGCTTGGGCAAAGGAAAAACCATGTGTGCTAAAGGCAGAGAAGGGTTCCTACCATGCTTCCATCAATAACAATGAATTATCTGAGACAGGTGTGGTGGCGGGTGCCTATAATCCCAGCAGCTCAGAAGGCTGAGGTAGGAGGATCACAAGTTCAAGGGCAGCCTCAGCAATTTAACAAGACCCTAACCAACTTAGCAAGACCTTGTCCTTTATTTTTATGAAAAGGGATGGGGATGTGGGGCTCAGTAGTTAAGCACCCCTGGGTTCAATCCCTGATACCAAAAAAAAAAAAAAAAAAAAAAAGGAATTATCAAAGAATGATCTGAATTCATCTATATGAGCCTTATCTGTTGAAAATATGCATATAATCATTAAAAACAGTGCCTGACTCATTAGAGACACTTAATAAATATTAATTAATGACTCCTTTTCTACCATTTTATGAAACATCCATGAAAATCCAAATAATTAAGATATTTGAGACCATATTAATTAATGACTCCTTTTCTACCATTTTATGAAACATCCATGAAAATCCAAATAATTAAGATATTTGAGACCATAAAGAATTCTTCCAGGGGCTGGGATTGTAGCTCAGCGGTAGATTGTAGCTCGCATGCGTGAGGCCCTGAGTTCGATCCTCAGCACCACATACAAAGCAATAAAATAAAGACAATGTGTCCATCTACAACTAAAACAAAAAAATTAAAAAAAAAAAAAAAAAAAAAGAATTCTTCCAATAAGGAAATGATATAAGATACAAAATGCTGTTTCACATCCAACAGCCTCATGGTAAGTAAGAGATGGAGAACTGTGCCATCTACCAAGTTGATAATTACCACCAAAGCACATCCCTCAAGAAGCAAGACATAGGCAAAAAGATTATGAACTGAGCTGTGGTTGTGGCTCAGTGGTACAGCACTTGCCTAGCACATGTGAGGAACTGGGTTCAATCCTCCACACCACATAAATAAATAAAATAAAGGTATTGCATCCACCTGTAACTAAAAATATATTAAAAAGAAAAGGATTATGAACTGATTTTCTTGCCTCCATATAGTGCTGCCATTTACTAGCTTCATCTTGGTACAACATATTTAGGCCTCCTCAATTTTTCAGGTTACCAGATATCAGAGACCTTCAGAGTTGAAAGTAATCCTCACCTTTTAATATTAAATCCCACAAAGGTCAAGTATTAATATACTTGGAAATGATCATTACTATGGAGCTTTTCTAAACAGTGACTTGCTCTACTAGTTAATCCAACCTTTCCTGCTTTGTTAATGCTGTCACATACAACATGCATTAAACAGACAGAAGGAGGACAGTTTTAAGTTAAATGGCTAATGTGTATGAATAGAGAGGTTATTTTGATTTTTTTATAAAGTGGAATTTTCCAAAGGTCTTGAGGTGACTAAGGAATCTTAGTACTACTTAGTAGTTTTCCTACTTTACCTAACAGGAAATTATTCCTGAATTTAGGAATAGTGCTGTGTAAGTTGAAACATTTCCAAATTTAGGTCTAGGCACACAATTGTTAAGAAATGGTGCCCTTGAAGTGAAGCAACAAAATCAACAACAATCTTTAGGAAAGAAAAATGAAGGTAAAGCTAATAGGGACATGGTTTTGTGCCATTAAAACAGAAAAACAAGTTGGGTACGGTGGTGCATGCCTGTAATCCCAGCACTTTGGGAGGCTGAGACAGTAGAATCACAAGTTCAAAGCCAGCCTCAGCAACAGCGAGGCACTAAGCAACTCAGTGAGACATTGTCTCTGCATAAACACAAAATAGGGCTGGGGATGTGGTTCAGCGGTCGAGTGCCCCCGAGTTCAATCCCCAGCACCAAAAAAAAAAGAGAAAGAAAAAAAAATAGCATTCTTTCCTTGGAGCATTTTCATTTGCTTACTCCTAGGATGGCATCAGGCAGTAAGCAAAGATGTCTTTTAATAGTATTAATATACTGTTCTGACATGTGACTCAGGTTTATTTCCTATGTTTAGTTTTGATATAATACTTCACCAATGATAGGAATGAAAAAACTTACAGTTCATAGATCCAGCATCAACTGAAGTGGATAGCTGATACTTTAGCCACTCCCCAGCCATCTGGAAACTAGTCTTGGGATCCAAGCGACATGCCAACCTCATCACTTCTCCTTGCTGGGCTCGGGATGCTGCCAAGGTAAGGACATGAATCAATAACTGGCACATAATAATTACTTAATTAAACTTTATTCATTTATCCATTCAAAGGGAAAACCATTCAAAGAACTATTTTTCTTGTGTTCTGAATCTAACAACCACTCAACAGAGCTTTATCAAATTAAGGAATCCAGAAATTTTCAAAAACAAATTATCTCTGGAAGCTGTCTTACTAGCTAGATCCTGTAAGTGCAAACTCAAATTGCTCTACCATGTCTCTTAGAATTAAAAGGAAATCAGGTTGGTAGGAATGTAAAATGATGCTACTGTGGAAAAGTCTGGTAGTTCCTAAAAATGTTAAACATGGAATTGTCATATTATCTAGCATTTAACTCTTAGATACATCCAAGAGAAACAAAATATGCACAAAAACTTGTACATAAATGATTACTATAATAATGCAGCATTATTAATAATACCCCAAAAGTGGAAATAACTCAAATGTCCATTAATTAATGAACAGATGAATTAAAATATGGTGCATCTATGCATGAAATATTATTAGCAGTAAAAAGTACTGATACATGCTACATGGAAGAATCTTAAAAATATTATGTTAAGGTTGGGCATGGAGGTATATGCCAGTAATTCCAGTGGCTTGGAAGGCTAAGGCAGGAGGATCGCAAGTTGAAAGCCATCCTTAGCAACTTAGCAAGGCCCTAGGCAATGTAGTGAGCCTGTTTCTCAAAATAAAAAATAAAGGAATGATAGAATGAATTGAACATTATTACCCTATGTGAGCTTACATGATTACATGACTTGTACTAACAGATGCATGAGAAGTTATACTTCATTTATGTATGATGTGTCAAAATGCATTCTACTGTCATGTACAACTAATTAGAACAAATAAAAAAATAAAAAAATAAAAAACCTGAGGATGTGGTTCAGGGCTTAAGCACCCCAGGGTTCACACCCCACCAAAAAACAAAAACAAACATGTTAAGTGAAAGAAGGCAGTCACAAAAGACCATATCTTATGATTGCATTTATATGAAATGTTCAGAATAGGTAAAACAAAGAAAGATTATTGGTTACATATGACTAGGAGGAATGAAGAAATTAGGGAGTAATTTTTAGTGGACATAGGGTTTCTTTTTGGGGTGATGAAAATGTTCTAAAATTAATTTGTGGTGATGGTTGCACAATTCTCATGAAAATACTAAAGCCACTGAATTATACACTGTAAGTATATGAAAAAAGAATTTTATCTTAATGGTTATTTTGAAAAGGAAGGAAATCGGGCTACAAAAACCCCAGAACAGAAATAAGACACCAGGATATAATGGGCTTTCCCACTCTTTCTGGGAAGGATAAAACTACATGGTCAGGTATTTAATTCTAAATATGAAAAAAATTTGAGAGTATCTTAAGTATGGTTACTATCTCTAAACATTAATGTTTAAAGACTATGTACCTATATGTTTGTGAGGTGGAACATATACTATACCTTGAATGCAGTCCCAGTGTCCTTCTGCAATGGGAAACCAGACCTTATATAGGCTGCTGCCCAGATTTGGGGATCTTTAATCAGAACCCCAACTGACATGCACCACTATTCATAACACTAGATGCCATTCTGAGACTTTTGGGAGAAATTCCAGGCCAATATCACTTACAGTTGAAGAAAGCATTGAAGTCTTCATCACTATCAAAATCAAATCGAGAATATTCACAGCTAGGACTGTCTGTCTTAGAAGGAAAGCCCATCTGGAAAGAGAAAGACAACTGGAGTAGGAGATGAAACTGGACCTACTAAAAGGGTGCTTAAGCTTAAGGAGCTCAAGCACTTTGTGATTTAAGAATAGTTAAAAGTTTGCATGAGCTCTTCTATGACAAATAACTGCTGCTATTCTACTCAAAGTCCAGTTTGTTCACAGCTCTAATATTCCTCATAGTGGTAGAAAAGAGAATACTTTTAGTTGATACCTTCCTTCTAGGTTCCTCAGGGAGAATCAAAATTCTGGAATTTGTTTAGGGTCTGTGAACACAAAGTCCCAAGATAAAGTGATAATTCAGCATGCAATAAAGAAAGATGAATTGAGAACTGTTTGCCTCATTAAATGCTAACCACCGGGAATAAACATACGAAACAACATGTGTTCCATTCAAACTAGGCTTGAAGATCATGGCAGAAAATTTAGAACACAGGATGTGTTAGGTAAATTCCTTGAGCAATTAAGGGGATGCCTGAATGGGCCCCATTCTCTTGCTTTACAAATGAAGATGGAGAATCTGTCGGCTATGAGAGTTCTTAGCAAATCTCATTTCATGAGCAACTCTCTATTGAAATGGACAATAATTTGTGCTTCCACTCTCACTTCCTTCTCCTTTGCTTTCTTGACTCTCATTTGATGTCCAGGAACAATTTTTAGATATTTATCTCCTCTTAGAATCTTCCTGACTCCACCTTCCTATTTACTTCCAAAGCATTCTGCTTTTAATTCCTGAATAGCAATTATCATATTGTATGGTCACTATTTTTGTAGCACCTAGCCCAACACTTGAACATGTAAATGATCTAAAATAAAGAAGAGCAATCATAATAACCCATTTATGGCCTTCTCTCTCTCCGAAGAATAAAAGAATATACCCAAAGAAGGGATTTTAAGTGACCAAAAAAGGCTGTCAATAATGCCAATCTTATAATTATGCATATTTGCCTACATGCCACATGCTTAGATTCCCTTTATATACCTTGACCAAGTTAGTCATAGAAGCACGAAGATATTTCGGTATTATTGCTAACAGCAAAGGATCACGAGATAGGATCTCGTGTCTGAAGAGGGCTCCCCAAGTCATCTGAGTTGAAGACCGTAGAAACTAAAGCAAAAAACAAACAAACTGTTTAAGATTTGGATTTTACATAATTAAGACTATAAGCCTTGCAGTTATCAACTACATTTTTCACAGAAATAAATCTCTACAAGACTTTCAAACTTCCTCTACTGTAATACATCATTAACAACTGCTCACTATGAACCACATGTTAATAGGACAGGCAATGGGGTCAGGTATAATCCCTGTAGAATGGTCTAAACTCTACTACCATTTTCTTTTCTATGAGAAAGGATACTGAAATCTCAGTGTGACAAAAGAAAAATCTTGAAGATTAAATTAATTTTATAACAACATAATTAATCAAAATTTTGCATTTAAAGTCACTTTAACACCAAGCCACCTGGGACACACGTTACATCTCATTCAGCATTATCAGAATTTCACCTAAGGGAAAAAACTACTGACCTAAACAGTGCATGCTAGGCTTAGGAATAAGACCCAATGAAATGGCACCTATACTCATTCCCTAGGGCCTGAAGAGTCACATTTTAAGTAAGAGCTGCGATCTTAAAGGCAGAATGGTTATTCTAGTTCACCTAGCTAAAATTCTGAGAAATTATCTGCATAAAGTTTACCTGACTTGGGTGGGTTGTAAAAGCAAGAAAAGATTCCAGGTATTTTCCAAAATTCACTGGTGTTTCTACATCAGAATCTATGCCCTGTAGGAGAAAAAGACTCTACATTAATAATACCGAAGGCGAAGAGACTGGGGAAGAGAGGAGGAGCATAAGACTAATAAACACAGATAACTTAAATCCTCAAGTTGTAGGAAGGGAGCATAGCTAGTGTAGACTGCTTGCTTAGCATGTGGTAAGGCCCTGGGTTTGATCCCCAGCACCAACAAAAAGATTCAGTTTTGAAAGGACTTTGTACTTTCTTTTGGCTAAAGAAAAGCAATATTCCAGCCAGGCACGATGGTGCATGCCTGTAATCCCAGCTCTTTGGGAGGCTGAGACAGGAGAATTGCAAGTTCAAAGCCAGCTTCACCAAAACGGCGAGGTGCTAAGTAACTCAGTGAGACCCTGCCTCTAAATAAAGTACAAAATAGGGCTGGAGATGTGGCTCAGTGGTCGAGTAACCAAAAAAAATGTCTGATACCAAAAAAAAAGAAAGAAAGAAAGAAAGAAAGAGAGAGAGAAGAAAGAAAAGCAATATTCCAAGAGCCAAAAAGAAACCAGAAAAAAACCCCACACAACCAAAAAAACCCAAAGAAACCAGGAAAGATACTAGCTAGGTGCTTTGGTGCGTTCTTATAATCCCAGCTACTTGGGTGGCTGAAGCAAGAGGATCACTGAGCCCATGAGTTTGAGCCCAACCAGGGCAACATGGTGAGACCCTATCTTGGTGAGGGGTTGAACTCAGGGGTACTCAACCACTGAGCCACATCCCTAGCCCTATTTTGTGTTTTATGTAGAGACAGGGTCTGAGTTGCTTAGCGCCTCACTGTTGCTAAGGCTGGCTTTGAACTCGCCATTCTCCTGTCTCAGCCTCCCAAAGTGCTGGGACAGTAGATTCTATCTTAAAACAAAACAACCCCCACCCCCAAAACTCCAAAACCATGCTGTGTTCAAATAGTAACCTGAAACAAACCTTTCATTTCAGAAATTACATGAAGAAAAAAATCCCCTTATTATTTCTTTAGACCTGGCCTATTTCCATTTGTTACCTGACCTATTAAATAACCATTCAATGCTATACACTTAAACTACCTTAACTATTTAAACCACCATAAAAAAAAAGCATAGCATCAACTGCAAATGTCTGCCCTATCTCCTAACTTGTAAGACAGAATTAAATATTCCCCTAAAGGCAGATTTTTCCAGTTTAATCAGACTTAAGTTTTCTTTTATGATCTAATAATGTATTTATTAGACTAGGAAAGAGTTTTTTTAATCGAGTCTATGTTTTGTGGGTTAACAGAACTTGAATCAGTAATATGCTGAGCAGATGGATATACAAGTAAAATTCATAAGAATAACAACACTAACTTTATGGAATAATAGACTTGCCTCTTGCTGCTAACAATTGAGTTGTTTTTTTTTTTTTTAAATATTTATTTTTTGGTTGTAGGTGGACAGAATGTCTTTATTTTATTTTTATGTGGTGCTGAGGATCGAACCCAGTGCCTCATATGTGCTAGGCGAGCACACAACCACTGCGCCACAACCCCAGTCCCAACAATTGAGTCTTATTAAAAGAAATTTTAATCATTCAAACCTTATTAAATTAAAATAATTTAAACTATATAATTGTATAAAATAATCTAAGGAAAATGCTCTATCAAGTTAACATCAATGGAATCTGCAACCCTTTACAGAAATGTCACTTTGTAAATGCTCTTCTCAAACAGCCCAAAATTCTTCAGAAAGTAAGCCACTGCTCACCAGCAAGGCACACAGCTGATTGCCCAGAGCACACAACACCTGACAGAGTCTCTTCAGGAAGACATAGTGTTTTTCTATCAAGCCTCCTCCATCAGCAGTCCTATACAATGAGAGAACAGTGTGATTAGCTACACATCAAGAGAAGAAATAGATTCCCATAAATGGAACTAGCTGTCATCTGTGCCTCACCATTCAAATCAAAGTTTAACAACAAAAACCAAACACTCAAAGACTGATTGTGGAATATGGTTCAATGCAATCTCTTTCACTAAACACTCTAGTTCTGGACACTATATAGTCCTTAGTATTTTGGGATGATAATGTAAGCTCTGTGCATGACTGCATAAAACAAAATAGACACTTATATGAACAGCTGCACAAAATGGCACCGTTGACACCCAGGGAAGACTTAGAGAGATCTTCGGGGGATATTTAACAATTCCTTCCACCACTGACAATATAAAAAGGACTATAATAAACACCTGAAGCTGGGTGCAGTGGCACATGCCTGTAATCCCAGTGGCTCAGAAAGCTGAGACAGGAGAATCGTGAGTTCAAAGCCAGCCTCAGCAACGGTGAGGCACTAAGCAACTCAGTGAGACCTTGTCTCTACATAACACACAAAATAGGTTTGGGGGTGTGGCTCAGTGGTTGAGTGTCCCTGAGTTCAATCCCCAGTACCAAAACAAAAACAAAAACCCCAAAACAAAAAAGAAAAGCAAACCTGACTGTTTCTCACTCCTCCAAATCACTTAGTTTGGGCCTAACAATCCAGTAGACTTGAGAGGCTATAATAGTTCTGCTAAATAAAAAAACCTTATAACTTACTTGCTGGCAAAATCTAACCTGAAATGACAGGCCTATTCAGACTAACAACAATGAATAATAACTAATATAAACAACAGCCATTTAAGCTGACTCTTAGAGGCAGTAGAGTATAATATAGATCACACGAGCCTCAGGATAAACAGGGCTATGCTCTAGGGATGTTGGCTGTTTTTGGTTTTTGTTTTCTTTGGTACTGGAAATCTAACCCAGGGGCACTTTACCACTGAGTTACCCCAGCCTCTTTTTTATTTATTTAAAACATTTTTTTAGTTGTAGATGGACACAATACCTTTATTTATTCATTTTTATGTGGTGCTAAGGATCAAACCCAATGCTTCGTACGTACTAGGTGAACACTCTACCACTAAGCTACAACCTCAGCCTTATGTTTTATTTTAAGACATATTTTATTTTATTTGCTAAATTTCTTAGGGCCTGTAAGGTGCTAAGGCTGGTCTTGAACTTGGGATCCTCCTGCCTCATCCTCTTAAGTCACTGGATTATAGGTGTGTACCTCCATGCCCGGTCTAAAGATATAAATAACAAGATCCCTTAAAAACATTTGCCATTTCCTTAGGAAAGTAAGCTATGATAAATGCCATATTAGTAAGAGATTTTAAGTAGTACATATGTGTCTCACACAGTTTTCATTTGTCCTTAGGATCAAAAGTAAGTGAAAACCATCAAAAAAGGGTGTTGCAACAACTTCTACTATTTACAATACACAGTTCTACTCGATTCCTTGGTAAGAAACACTTATCAGGAAATGCTTTAACATTTTCCAGGGCAACTGGAAGAAAATAAGCAAGAAACATTATTTCAGGATGCAGCATATGTTTCATGTCCACATCTTAGTTTTTTTTTTTTTTTTAATTTTTTTTTAGTTGTAGATGAACACAGTATCTTTATTTTTATGCGGTGCTGAGGATTGAACCCAGTGCCTCGCACACGCCAGGCAAGTGCTCAACCGTTGAGCCACAACCCCAGCCCCACATCTTAGTTTCTTTCCTGCTTCTTCCAATAGTCTCAGCACTGACTACTCAAAGAAGAGAACAGTGAGAGAGTATCTGGAGTTCTCCACTCAAAGCAAGCCCTAGGACAGACTCTGGCCCAGCAGATCTGAGCATTCTCAGACCTGGGGATCACCGGAAGAAGACAACGAGTCCAAGAGATGAGCTGTCTGGGCAGAGTGTAAAGGTGAGTGGATGTTGAATCAATGGCCACAACTTATTTCTTTCAAGAGACCTTCAAATTGATTGAATATTTCTTTTAAGATTCTTATTTTCTCTTTTCTTTTTTGGTACCAGGGTTTAATCCAGAGGCTCTCAACCATTGAACCACATCCCCAGCCGTTTTTATATTTTATTTTATTTTTTAAAAAATATTTTTATTAGTTATAGATGGACACAATACCTTTATTTTATTTGTTTTTTATGTGGTGCTGAGAATCGAACCCAGTGCCTCACACATGCCAGGCAAATGCTCTACCACTGAGCCACAACCCCAGCCCTATATTTTATTTTGAGACAAGGCCTCACTAACTTGCTGAGGTTGACTTTGAACTTGCAATCCTCCTGCCTTAGCCGCCTGATTTGCTGAGATTACAGGTGCGTACGACCATATCCAGCCAAGATTATCTTATTTTCTTATCCATAAATGCTGTTAATTCACTGCTAGTATTCACAGGAATTTAAGACATGGCCAAATAAGATATAAAAATTACAAAAGCATATTGTGGGGTTGCGTGTGTAGATCAGTGGTACAGTCTGTACTTAGCATACACTGAATTCAAAACCAAAATAAATAAATAAGACAAAACACTGCAACACACTGAAAGATAAAAATACACACTGAAAGATAAAAATACTCACTGTGCAGCAGAGAGTATATAATGCATGGCAACATCTCCAAATAAGACCATCAAGGGCTTCCGGTCCTCCAATTTTCCCTAGACCCAATTTTAGGGAAACACAGTCATACATACTATATTACTAAAAGTCTCAAAGTACTGACATCTTTTTTTTTTTTAAATTTTTTTTTTTTAAGTTGTTGATGGATCTTTATTTTATTCATTTATTATTTGTATGTGGTGCTGAGGATCGAACCCAGTGCCTCATGCATGCTAGGCAAGCGCTCTACCACTGAGCCCCAGCCCCAGCCCCAGTACTGACATCTTTTATACCTATATAATCAAATACACTAACTTCATAATTTATCATATACCCCAGGGGTTTCTGAACATTGGAAAAATGCCAACTCTTCCAAACCAAATCTGGATAAGATTTGTAATTTTAAATGTTGGGAAAGAATGCTGATACAACAGTAAAGTAAATTATATACACAGACAATATTCCTATGGAGAAGAGTCATAGTCTTATTTGTTAGCCAAGAAAAATTAAAGCCAGTGTAGCCAACATCTAAGAGTCTTTGACTTAACAGTAAATGAACTTTATACTTTAACATTACTCTTACCTAAATGCAAAGCACGAAGAATCATGGCTGTTTTAAGAACTGAGTAGGCTGACAGACCTCTGTATGTTCTGTCAGCGGACCTCTTAAATATTGCAAACTCCTGTCCAAAAGCATTAGAAGCAGCCAGTAAGCTGGCCTCAAGGAATAAAATCCCAAACTTTTAAAAGTCTTTCTACCATAACATGCAATTAAACACATATATACTCTAACTCAGAGACTGAGGATAAAAGTCAGTTGGAAGTAGGGGCTGGGATTGTGGCTCAGTGGTAGAGCACTTGCCTCGCATGTGTGAGACACTGAGTTCGATCCTCAGCACCACATAAAAATAAATATATAAATTAAAGATGTTGTGTGTCCATCTACAACTTAAAAAAAAAAAAAAGTCAGTTGGAAGTAAGAACTTACTTTTCTGCTGACTGCAATGAGCAGACACTCAGCGGCTCCCAATTGAAGTTCCTGTTCATTCAGGAGCAGGCATAGTATCACCAGGAGTTTACAGTTTTCAGCAGTAATGTGACTCATAGACACCCAGTCAATGTAGCCTGCTAGAGTATTCAGTGCTGCAACTCCTACTCGACAATTTGCTTGAGCCTGTGTGAAAAGAAATCACTTTTGACTATGCATCCTAACAGATAAGAATGCTGTGGTTGGGCTGGGGCTGTAGCTCATTGGCAGAGCGCTTGCCTAGCATGTGTGAGGCACTGGGTTTGATCCTTAGCACCACATAAAAACAGACAAATAAGTAAAGGCAATCCGTCTATCTACAACTACAAAAATATTTTTTTAAATGTTGTGGTTATAATTGAACTTTTATGTTCTAATTCCAAAAAGAAAACGATTTTCTAAGACAATGTAGTCATGTTAACAGATGCTGATAGAGAACTCAAAGATTTTTTTCTGATACACAACAATTTCTCCATGGCATTCTCAGCATTCATCAATAAGATCATACCGGTCTGTGTGGCCATTTTATCTTTTTCAAGAAATCTGAAGCCAGGCGCGGTGGCGCAAGCCTGTAATCCCAGCACTTAGGGAGGCTGAGACAGGAGAATCGCGAGTTCAAAGCCAGCCTCAGCAACACTGAGGCGCTAAGCAACTCAGTGAGACCCTGTCTAGGGCTGGGGATGTGGCTCAGTGGTCGAGTGCCCCTGAGTTCAATCTCCGGTACCAAAAAAAAAAAGAAATCCCAAATATTTTAACTTTACCTCCCTTTCCACTGCAGCTCAGTGATCAAAAAGACCAAAGGCTGAGGTCACTAGGTCTATGCATCCCCACACTTGAAAGCCTTAAAGAAATCTTCCAACTCCATAAAGATTTCTTACCTTTGACTCCTGAGAAGTATCTGCCTTCTGAAAGAAAAGCATAAGAATCCAATGTGTTTAATAAATAAAAGGCTACATAATAACTTTCTACTGCTATAATTAAGGGTCTTGAAAAATAATTGTTAAAAAAAAAAAAAGGAAATAATTGTTAAATACACATGCAACTTTTAGGTGTCTGGAGTTTTAGTTCAATGGTTGCCTAGCACAAGGCCCTAGATTCAATCCTCAGTACTGCAAAAACAAACAAATGCGGAGCTGAGATTGTGTCTCAGTGGTAGAGCACTCGCCTTGCACGTGTGGGGCACTGGGTTCGATCCTCAGCACCACATAAAAAAAAATAAAATAAAGGTATTGTGTCCATGTACAACTAAAAAAATATTTAAAAAAAACAGATGCAACTCCTTCTTTTAAAGATCATTTTTTAAATTGGTGCATTATAATCATTCATTATCAGACACAACCTTTAACCTTGGAAAAAAAGATAACTTTACTAAGAACATACAACTGATACTCTCCTAAGAAGAACAAGTTAAAGCAAGAAAACACTGGGGAACTGGGCATGGGGAAGCTTTTGCAGGAATCAAAAAAACCTCATGGGGCTTATGGTGCCAAAGCAGCAAGAGCAAGAGTGTGAGATGCTGCAGGCCACCCCTGATCCCGAGACTATTCCATGCTTTTAGGTTTCTGGCCATTACCAGAAGCTTGGAGAAATGAGCTTCTGTGACCTACTCACATATTCTGTGTAAGAAAACAGGCATTTTTATTAATAATAATAAAAAAAAGATACAAAATTAAATGAACACATTTATTACATTAAAATTAAATGAATAATCCCACTGGTTCAGGAGGCTTACGTAGGAAGATTCCAAGTTTGAGGCCAGCCTCAGTAACTTAGAGATCCTGTCTCAAAATAAAATAAAAACAAAAAGGGCTGGGGAAAATATAACTTAGAACCATATATATATGGACATAACAACACAAAAATATGGATGCAAAAATTTTAAATGCTACATATATCAAAATAATGGCTGTTCAATACAAATACAGATTTTTATCCTCATATTTCAAATTCCATTAAGATGCTACATGTGGCTGGGGTTGTAGCTCAGTGGTGGAGCACTTGCCTAGCACATGTGAGGCACTGGGTATGGCTGCACCACATAAACATAAATAAATAAAGGTATTGTGTCCATCTATAACTAAAAAAAAAAAATAATAAAAAAATTTTAAAATGCTATGTTTATAAATCTGAAGTATATGAAATTAACATTTTCCTAAGAAACTTCTGAAAGTAAAATTAAAAATAACTAGAAAAATAATATAAGAAGGAATAACGACTTCTGCAGTACCTGAAAGCTACCATCATTAGGATAATAAAAAATCCAAGTGACCACAACCAAGTCCAACAAACCCCTCACTCCAACAAATCCTTCATGACCCCTGGAGCTAGTGGAGAAGCCAGGGTGATGTAATAGGGAAGAGTCTATTCAAACCACCTTTGTTTAACATTCAATCTCCACAATTAGGAAGGTGAAGGATGGAACTACAGAAAGAACTAGGGTGAACAGAGAAGTTCAAGGTACAAAAGATGGCTCTTGGTATGCTCTGGTCTTGGGCAAATGTGGTAGCCTGGTTTAAGAAATGGAGAGGACAGGGCCAAGGCAAAGGAAGTAGACCACAGTGGATTTTTCTAACTTATGTCAAGAGTCATCACCAACCAGTACTGCTCTGGCACATGCTTCATCTAGGGAATCTAAGTATTCATAATTTGAAACACCAATGGACTGAGCGGGTGCAATGGTGCTTGCCTGTAATTCTAGCCACTCATGAGGCTAAAGTAGGAAGACTGCAAGTTTGAGGACAGCCTTATTAGTTTAGCGAGACCCAATCTCAGAATAAATTAAAAGGTCTAAGTATGTAGCTCTGTGGTGAAGTGCCCTGGGTTCAATTCCCAGTACGGGGGGGAGGGGAGGACCATAACTTCACTAATTATTATTATTATTTTTTTTTTTTTTTAAATATTTTTTAGTTGTTGATGGATACAATGTCTTTATTTTATTGCTTTGTATGTGGTGCTGAGGATCGAACCCAGGGCCTCACGCATGCGAGGCAAGCGCTCTACCGCTGAGCTACAATCCCAGCCCTTCACTAATTATTATAGTTATGAACAGAAGACTATTTTTAATGCTTTAGTGCGATGCTTTTCTCATAAAATAAGTAGCAAATTATCTTCAAAACAAACATCATTGCCAGGCATGGTGTGTGGCTTATGCATGTAATCCAGGAACTGGGGAGAGTGAGGCAGGAAGATTGTAGGTTTGGGACCTGTCTCAGCAATTTAGCGAGACCTTGAGCAATTAAGCAATGGCCAGTATCAAAATAAAAAACAAAAAGAACTTGGGATGTAGTTCAGGGGTAATGCATCTTTGGGTTCCATCTCCGTTACCAAAAGAAAAAAAAAGGAAAATTACTAAATGGTTACAGTGTAGCTCTATAGGTTCTAATTTTCCCAACAAAATTCCTTTATTATTCTAAAATATCATCATATCACTGTTGGTAACTTCTTTCTGGTAGTAACGGGAATTGAATCCAAGGGTGCTCTATCACTGAGTTACTTCCCCAGCCCTGTTCACTGCTTTTATTTTGAAACATGTTCAAGCTAATTCGCCCAGACTGGCCTCAAACTCGTGATTCTCCTGCTTCAGCCTCTGAAGTCACTGGGATTACAGGAGTGCACCACTGCGCCCAGCTTCAGTGTTTATAACTTCTTTAATTTCTCAGCTCATCTGATGCAGATGCTGCTATACTACAGAGTTAAGGTATCTTCTTTTCTGTGGAACACTATCCTTTCCGAGCAAAAGGATTCTTCACTAAGAAAATAATTTATTGACTAAGCGCCACCACCACTAACCTACTATTTTCTTTCTTTTGGGGGAGTACTGGGGATTGAACTCAGGAGCACTCGGCCACTGAGCCACATCCTCAACTCTATTTTGTGTTTTATTTAGAAACAAGTTCTCACTGAGTTGCTTAGAGCCTTGCCATTGCTGAGGCTGGCTTTTTTATTTATTTATTTTTAGTTGTTAATGGATCTATTTATTTATTTGTTTATTCATTTATATGCAGTGCTGAGGATCGAACCCAGGGTCTCACACATGCCAGGCAAGCGCTCTACCACTGAGCCACAGCCCCAGCCCGCTGAGGCTGGCTTTGACCTCATGATTCTCCTGTCTCAGTCTCTCGAGCCACTGAGATTATAGGTGTGTACCACCGTGCCCAGCTCGGCCATATTATTTAAGACTATAAAAATAAGCCAGGCGCGGTGGCGCAAGCCTGTAATCCCAGCACTTAGGGAGGCTGAGACAGGAGAATCGCGAGTTCAAAGCCAGCCTCAGCAACAGCGAGGCCCTAAGCAACTCAGTGAGACCCTGTCTCTACATAAAACACAAAATAGGGCTGGGGATGTGACTCAGTGGTCGAGTACCCGAGTTCAATCTTCAGTACAAAAAAAAAAAAAAAAAAGTATAAAAATATATCTGTTTCAGGAAAAATTGTCCTCAATACTATAGTCTAATAACCCAACTTAGGGATTAAAATGTATCTGAACTTCTGTCCAATTCCCCCACAAAAGTTGGCCTATCTTATAAAAGGTATGAGCAGCTGGGCACTGTGGCACACATCTGTAATCCCAGCAGCTTGGGAGGCTGAGGCAGGAGGACCATGAGTTCAAAGCCAGCCTCAGCAATGGCGAGGCGCTAAGCAACACAGTGAGACCCTGTCTCTAAATAAAATACAAAATAGGGCTGTGGATGTGGCTCAGTGGTTGAGTGTCCCTGAGTTCAATTTCCAGTACCCCTCCACAAAAAAAGAAATATTAGGTTAGTGGTGGTGGCCCATACAGCCCCCCAAAAAGGTAAGAGCAGGTCCTAGCTCTATGATAATTGTTTCCCTTCTCCTAGGGGTTAAATGTTCTAAGGGAAAATGAAAAGAATACCCTCACATTTCTCAACACACAGGTTTGTAATGTAAATATTTTCTTTTGAAGAATCTTGGTCCTCCACATCACATAAAACAAGTTTTTTTAAAAAAAATTTTTGAATAAAAAAATCTAGGAGAGATATTTTGGAGAGAGTCCATTATAGTCAAAAGAATAGCTGTGAATTTCACTGCAACTATTTACTAGAGAATCTTCAGTAATTACTCTCTTTAGAGACAATAACTGTGGAATTTAAGGTTGTTTTGAAGATAAATAACACACAAAGTGCCAACAAGTATATAGCATACATTTGGTATTCACTAACAACTCATAGTACCTTTTCTTCCTTATTTGCCTCAGTACCTAAAATTTATTGAAAAAATAGACTCAAAACACATGTCAGGGACATAAAAAAACCTACTTCAATTAATCCTGATTTCTTTTCTTTATATTTTTGGGTACCAGGGATTGACTGAACTCAGGGTACTTGGCCACTGAGCCACATCCCCAACCCTATTTTGTATTTTTATTTAGAGACAGGGTTTCACTGAGTTGCTTAGTGCCTCACTTTTGCTGAGGCTAGCTTTGAACTTGCGATTCTCCTGTCTCAGCCTCCTGAGCAGCTGGGATTACAGGTGTGCGCTAATGCACCTAATTTATAATCCTGATATTTGAAATAAGTACTTAGGAGATTCTAGATCGGAGTTCTTTTTTGTAATTTTTAAAAAATTGGTACGTTATAGTTGTACATTATAGTGGGATTTGTTGTTACCTATTTGTCTATATATACAATATAATAATATAATTTGGCTGATGGGGTTTTTTAACCTTAGCATTGGTGACATTTTGCTGTATAACCGTAGTGGGGCTAACCTGATTACAGGGTGTTTAGCAGCATTCCTGGCCTCTATTCACTAGATGCCAGTAGCAATCTCCTGAGTTGTGACAAGCAAAATATTTCCAGATAATAGCCAAATGTCCAGAGGGGCAAAATCACCTTGAGAACCACTGTATTAACTTTCAAACTGCATTCTTCTGAAAGGTGTCTCCCAAACACAACTATGGTCAGAAAGTCTCTGGCTTATTACCCTTTTCTGCAGAAGAAAAACCTCCACAGGAAGTATAAAACACCCAAGGATCACACAGTAAAGATTAATGAATGTGGCAACTGAAACGAGGATGAAATAGGATACTGCAATTTAACAGGATACTATCCTGACCTATCAGAAATCTGGGTTTTCAAATATTAAGTATTAACCTTTATATTTATGCTGCTTTAAGAATTTTGTTACTATAGAAAGTACTACTTTTTCTAGTAGACATGAAAATTCCACTGAACTGATTTTTGAGAAATCAGTTTTTTTGAGAAAATTAGTTCTACTTTCTCCAGTTTTTTGCCCATAAGATGGCCTTTCCTTTTGCTGAACTACACACCCTAGTAACTTGCCTAATGAGGATTTTAACAAAAACAAACAACAACAAAATCATATTAGAAAATAGGACTAATGTGGGTCAGGAAATTCCTTACCATTTGCTGGTACTTGTTTACATTTTCCTGAAGTGTGTTAAGTAGAAAACTGAAGATCCTTTCCATTTTCTGGGTTAATGTTTGCTGGATATCCCTTCTTCTTTGAGGAGGAAGTGTCTGAAAGGTTACGACATCCTCTGCCAGTCGCAAAAGGATGAACATCACTAATTCTGTTTGTGTTTCCTATACCAAGAGAAATAAGGTAGTTAAATTAAACTAAAGCATCTTATTCATTATAGGTATGCCCAAAGGCTATTTTTTTTTTCTGGATAAAACAACAAACTCTAAAGTCTGTTCCAAGAAAAAGCATGTAGACCCAACACAGCTGCACTCCTTACCCCCAGTCTAGAGAGAGTCTCCAACTCCATTAGCATGTCAGGCCAGTGCTGTGGCCACTCTCGCTTGATCATCTCTACCATAATTCGAGACAGAACATCTTTAATGTGGTTCTCTTCTTCCAAAATGTTCAACGTTCCCTGAAAAAAGACAAGATACTAATGTCTGTAAGACCAAATTCCAGGCAAAATACAAAAGCAAAAACAAAACTGGGCCATAAAAGTACACAAAACCCATCAACAGGTCTGCTTTGAAATTAAACAGAACCAACAAACCTGTTCTCTATGTCTCAGTCACTTGTCCTTCATTCTCACTCATCATTCTTTTCTTTTTTAATTTTTTTTAGTTGTTGATGGATCTTTATTTTATTCATATATTATTTATATATGGTGCTGAGGATCGAACCAGTGCCTCACACATGCTAGGCAAGTGCTCTGCCACTGAGCTACAGCCCCAGCCCCTCACTCATCATTCTTTCCATTTAAACTTAAGTGTGGGTTGCATTAGCTAATAAGATGGCTGTCATATATAGCCAAGAAAACAAAAACTAAGGAGACTTATAATTTGCTTCATTTTTTAAACAGGGTCAGGGTGGAAGAATTTAGAAATAAGGTATACACTGAGAGGCTGATAAAAATGGGAGGGTATGGAGGAACAATTGACTGTTTTGCCCATAATCCTAGTATTAGAAAATATAGAAAAATTAGTGATATAAAGTTTGATGTCAAGACTAATGAATTATGATTTTGTCTCCCCAGAGTGAGCAAAATAGAAGTTCTAGCTAGCTAAATTAATTCTTTCTTTTTTTTTTTTTTTTTTAAGTACTGAGGATTGAACCAGGGGTGATCTACCACTGAGCTAAATTCCCAGCCCTTTTGATTTTTATTTTGAGATAGGGTCTAGCTAAGCTGCTGAAGTTGGCCTTAAACTTGCAATCCTCCTGCTTCATCAAGTGAGATTATAGGTGTGTGCCTCCATACCTGGCTAAATTCATAATTTTGAAGGACATTTTTTTTTCTTATTAATGGCATAAAAGGGGAAGGGTAGGAATTATTATTTCATACGCTTTGTTTAAAAAAAAAAAAGAAAAAGTTGGGCATGGTGGTACACACCCATAATCTCAGAGATGCAAGCTGAGGCAGGAAGATCACACGTTTGAGGCCAACCTCAGCAAGTTAGTAAAACCCTCAGCAAGTTAGCAAGACCCTGTCTCAAAACAAAAAATATAAACAACAACTGGGATTATAGCTCAGTGGTTAAAGTGCCCTTGGTCCAAATTCCTAGTATCATAAACCCCACCCTAAAAAGAAAAAAAAAAGAAAAAGGAAAAAGGTTATAGATTTTAAATACGTTTTAAATCATATTCTAACATTTGAAACAAATTCTATCTATATGTTTTTCATCACTAGTATCACTGTTGAATTTGGATGAAGGGAAACAAAGTAGATAGCGTTTCAGTCCAATTTAAATTTAACATTATCCATCCATTTGCTTAAAATTTTTACCTTCTTTGCCCTGTCTTTATAATTTAAAAGCAGAAGTCAATATAAGGGCGATTAATTAACCCTAGTAAGAGAAATGTGATGAATTACCATTTTTTGTGATACCTGCTGGTAATTGTTAACATTCTACTATTTGAACCAGTGAATTTTTACATGAACAATGCATAAAAGAAATCAAATGTTATCTAAAATACAAGTCTCCCAACAATCCATTCCTTACGTTTGCGATCAGTTCCATGACACTGTTCTTTAGATAGACCTTCTCTAATCGAGACATGCTGTTCCACCGAAACCTGGCCACCAAAAGGCATAAAATAAACAGAACTTTGTTAGGAGTCTTCACAAAAGAATAACTTTGATTCCTGCATTCAATTATGCTGAAGATTTTATCAAATTTTATTTTGATTTTGTGCCCTTCATAGAATGGACAAAAATATCCCACATTTAACCAAAATATAATAGAAAAAGTTTTGGGAAAAGGTTTTATTCATGTTGTGGTCCATTAATTAGAATCCTAACAGGACATGTGCCGCAAATTAGCTTTTCCCCATGATTTTATTGATAGGCCAAAAGAAAATATCTAGAACAACTCCAACAAAATATTTGCTTCTCAGAAAATATAATCTTCAGCTGGGCACAATGACACATGTCTGTAATTGCAGTGGCTTGGGGGGCTGAGGCAGGAGGATCACAAGTTCAAAACCAGCCTCAGCAACTTAGCAAAGCCCTAAGCAACTCAGCAAGACTCTGTCTGTAAATAAAATATTGAAAAAGGCTGGTGATGTGGCTCAGTGGTTAAGTGCCCCTGGGCCAATCTACAGTACCCCCGCCGCCAAAGAAAATATAATCTTGATATTACTACTTCTCTTATGTTGCTTCATACATTTATAGTACAATTCCAGAAACTGGCTTGTCTTAAAAGCTAACTCTTCTGATAGATGTTTAAGGTAGGAGACTCAAGTCAGGAGAGGTTTTTGGTTATTCTCATACAATACTGCTTCGCATGTGTCATTCCACGTAAACAATTAATAAATAAATGAAGGACAAAAAAAGATACATTGTCTAATCAGAGACTTATTTACCTACCTATTCAATTATTCTAAAAAGGCCTTGAAATCTGCTAGCATATACTAAGAGTTCAATAAATGTGTACAAATGGAGTAGTAGCTATCAACTAATGTTTGAATGCTTTGTATGTACCACACATTTTACACAGACGAAGAAACTCAAGAGGAGACAGGTTAAAAGTCCCTAAATGAGTGCTCCTGTGAGGTCCTAAGAATGTTTTGGCAAGCATTCCTTTCTCCCTGGTGATTGCTCTTTCCTGTCTAAAAAGTATCTCTATAGTATAAAAAAGATTTGCTCTATCATAGACTTTAGTGGCAACGATCAAGAGCTCCTTACTTTACAACATGTTCCAGGATTTGAAGACCAAAATGTCTGATGATGGCAATTTGTGTTTTCTCAGCCAACCTCAAGCCACAGGGGACACAGATAGGGCACTTTTCTTTAAATTCTTCACAAAACTGAAAGAAAAAAGTTAGTATTTCTTTTGGGAGGTAAAAGAGGGTAGAGACCAAAAAATATTACGAACTCCAAAATTAGCTGCCTTTTAAAGTTGAAAAACCTAGATTGATATTATACTAAAAGAATAAATTAGATTGATACACTAATAAAGAACTGGTAAAACATTCCTTCCTTTAATGGTTCTAGATTTGCCATGCTGTGGCCAACAGTCGCTTAAGTCTGAAAAGAAACTACCTAAAGGGAGAAAAAATGGTTAAGAGATATACTCCTAGGGACAGAACGACAATTTCTAGAATCTGCTTTAAAAACTCCAGGTGGAGGGAGGTATAAAGGGAAGGATGGCAAAATCCATATCCAAGCTGAATTAGGTAATAGGCACATACAAGATCACTATAGTATTCTAACTTTATGTCCATTTAAAATATTTCCTAATAAAAGACAAACAGAATCCAATTGATTCTGACTCCAAACTCTGTGGCATACATATAGTAAAGTTTCCTCCAAGTGGCGCTTATTCTGTGAAGTTATATTACCTAAAACATGTATGAGTACTTTCCCCTAAACAGTCATTTCTTACAGCTTACAAACATTGTTTAATGCAGCTCTGTTGTATTAGCATCCCTATTTGTATCAGCTTCCAAATTACAACGCTTCAATCAGTTCCCTGAGCAGAGCATCCGGATCTCAAGAAAACTGCTTTCAGGAAACCAAAATGCCCTGGTAAAAATGCAAAGCAAGTGGTAGATCATCTTTGCTCAAAACACTAGAAAACACACTAGAAAACATGGAAGGATTGTGAGAAATTGACCAGAAATGCCCAACACAAATGAGGCAGTGAGATAATTGTAAGGCTATAAGTAAAGGCATTCGGGCAGACTGGCGGTCGATTAGGACAGGTCAAGTGAGTGGCTCAGCAGGGAAGACCACAAAGAATTAAGCTGGAGTGGGGGCGGGATCCGCACGTGCGCCACGGGAAAGCCAGGGATATGAAGATTGAGGGGTGAAAATGGGGGTAGCCTGTGGCGGAGGGGTCCTGGTGCATCAAGAGTGAAAAGAAGTGAGGAAGGAGGAAGACAAGGACAGTGAGACGTGGAGGCGGGGATAAGAAGCTGCTAGGGACTAGAGAGTCTGGGGCGCAGGGCAGGCGCGCGAGCGCAGAAGCGGGGGTGGAAGAGGTGAGCTGGGCCGCGAGGGGAAGGCCCTTGGGAGTTGGAAGGGAGTTCCAGAGGCCTCGTGGGCGGGAGACGACCTGAGTTAGGGGCAGCACTGGGGCGGCCGGCCTGGGGGAGGGTCTCGGGGCGGGCCCAGGGCGACGGAACCCCAGCTACCTTGAGGGCTTCCAGCCGGTAGCGCTGGGTGGAGCTGGGGTCCATCATGACGGTCACCGCTTTCACCAGCTGCTCGCACAGCGCGTTCACTTGATCCATCGCCATGGCTAACGCCACGCGCCGCGAGCGCACACTACGGCCGTCCCGGGAGCACGAGGCACAGACCGCTCCCTTCGCGGGACCACACGTTGGAACTGGGCCGCGGCGGGATAGAGGGTGGGAAGCGGGAAGAGGAGGAACGTGGACAGCAGAATCTAGAGCCGGGGAGGACCAGGCGCTGCGCACGCGCCCGATCTGCCACTGCGCACGCGCCCACGGAAGTGGTGGCTCCCTTGTGACGGTTGCTCCTGGCTGGGTGGAGCGAGAGACGGAAGGGCAGAGGTGCGCAGGCGCTTCAACGGCTCCTCGAATCGCGCGCGCTGTGAGACCTTAGTCTGCGGGTTAGCGGACGAGCGCGGAGCCCTTTGGGAGATTGTTTGGGATTTCTGCGCCGATTCTTCATCGTCACGGGGAATAAATCGCGAAACCTGCTGTCCTGCTCCTCGAAGGCGAGAAGATATTCTAGATCTCTTTTGTTTTCCATCCAACGACACTGATCCCCCGCAACCGCGGCTTCCGTTGGCAGTTTTGCGAGGTGTCGCCTTGGTAAGAATATTTAGAACCGTTCGGTATCGATGTTCAGACTTTTCATATTGCCTTGGCTATTGGTTTTATGATATATCTTGGCTGGTGACTTTTGGGCCCGAAATTATGTGAAAAAGAAAACATACCAAGAGAGTTGGAAGGCCGCAAGATTGCCTCTGAGATTTTTCTTGTAGGAAAAATTTGACACTTACCCCTATGTCTCTTAAATGTTCCCCTTCACTTGTGCTCTTTTTCCTGGATGTGTTACTACCCGATCAGCTCCAAACTTGTTTTATGTAGATTGGGATAAATCAAGATACTTAAAGACTGAATATTCCTGCAGTTTGATGATTTGCTGAATGCTATATCTGATTTCACAGTAGTGTAATCCCTATCTGAAAGCAGGGTTTTGATATCAGTGTGTTCATTTTCATCTTTGCAAAACTCTTCTCGGTAAATACATAAACTGGAAACCTCTCGTTATCTCTTAGTCTCAATATCTGTTTTTTTGTTTGTGTGTGTGATTTTGTGCTTGGCAAATACTTGCTGCCCTTTAAATCACTGCTTCCTATTTCACTTTTGCAATTTGTATCTAATATGGTACTTACCCTGTATAGTCGTCGTCCTTTGTGACAATGCATTTACTATTATATGTGTTTTCTTTCCACTAACCATCTAGCTTTGTAATTGCATGGCACCTTTTTTCAAGGTGAATGTTAATTTTTTGTTATTTTTTATTCTAATTAGTTATACGTGTCAGTAGAATGCACTTTGATACATCATATATAGGTGCAGTATAATTTCTCATTCTTCTGGTTGTACATGATGTAGAATCCCACCGGTGGTATACTTATATATGTACATATGGTAATGTCTGATTCATTCTATTATTCTTCCTACCCCTATACCCCCTCCCCTTCCTTCACTGCCCTCTGCCTAATCTGAAGTAACTATTCTTCCCTAGCACCCTCCTTATTGTGAATTAGCATCCGCACATCAGAGAAAACATTCGGCCTTTGGTTTTTTGGATTGGCTTATCTTGCTTAGCATGATATTGTCCAGCTTCACCCATTTACTGGCAAATGCCATGATTTCATTCTTTAAGGCTGAGTAGTATATTCCATTGTGTATATATACCACATTTTTTTTATCCATTCATCTGTTAAAGGGGACATGTAGGTTGGTTCCATAGTTTAGCTATTGTGAGTTGAGCTGCTAAAAATATTGATGTGGCTGCGTCATTGTAATATGCTGATTTTAAGTCCTTTGGGTATAAACCGAGGAGTGGGATAGCTGGGTCAAATGGTGAAAGTTTTCTGAGGAATCTCCATACCGCTTTCGGTAATGTTTGCACCATTTTGCATTCCCACCAGCAGTGTATGAATGTATCTTTTCCCCCACATCCTCACCAACATTTATTGTTGTTTGTCTTCTTGATAATTGCCATTCTGACTGGGGTGAGATGAAATCTTAGTTTTGATTTGCATTTCTGTAATTGCTAAAGATGTTGAACATTTTTTTATATATTTGTTGATTGATTGTGTTTCTTCTACTGTGAAGTGTTTGTTCAGTTCCTTTGCCCATTTATTGATTGGGTTATTTGTGGGGTTTTTTGGTGTTAAGTTTTTTGAGTTCTTTATATATCCTGGAGATTAATGTTCTATCTCAGGTGCATGTGGTAAAGATTTTCTCCCATTCTGTAGGCTCTGTCTTCATGTGATTGTTAATTTAATTTTATTTTTTTGTAGTGCTAGGGATTGAACCCAGGACCTTGTGCATGCAGGCAAAGCACTCTACCAACTGAGCTATATCCCCAGCCCATGATGGTTAATTTTTTTAAAAACTTTTTTTAAATAATACAGTTGGGTGCTTACTCAACTGTATAACCTGTGTTTTTCGTATTTAAATCATGCTTTTCTGGTATTTCCAAAAGTACTTTATTTACATTACACTATTTGTTCCCAGCTCTGCTGCATATTAGAATTATCTGTAGAGCCTTTAAAAATCATGATTCCTAAATCACATCTGTACTAATTACATTAGGATATCTGGTGGTCACAGTGTCAGATATTGAGGGTATTTAAAAGTTCCCAGGTGATTGCAATATGTAACAAAATTTGGGAGCTGCAGATGACGTTCCTTCTACTAATATTACTAGCAATGTTAAATAACAGTTAAATAATGCTAGTATCTGCTCTCAAGTATGTAGTTTTTCTACTACTCATACCTTTGTCTATCCATGAAGTGTGTTCAAAAATTTGCATGAATAGAAAAATCACCATTAGGACACTACAAAGTATTCAAAGTAATTGGGCAGGATCCACTGACAGAACTGCTCAGTGGTTAAAAGTTTGAAGAGAAACAGATAATTACATAGTATCAAAGTATCTACTCCCAAGATATTTATTAGTTACAAAAGGAAAAATAGTAACTTTACAGTGAGAAACTTGATAAACACCATCTTTTTCTTTTTTTTAACCAGGGATTGAACTCAGGGGTACCCAACCACTGAGCCACATCCCCAGACCTATTTTGTGTTTTATTTAGAGACAGGGTGTCACTGAGTTGCTTAGCACCTCACCGTTGCTGTTGCTGAGGCTGGCTTTAAACTCGTGATTCTCCTGTCTCAGCCTCCCAAATTGCTGGAATTACAGGTGTGCGCCACCGAATCTAGCTGATAAACACCATATTAACTAATTGATCATGGTTAATATCACCAGTAAGAAGATCTATTGACAGCATGATCTCTCTTCCATGTGATGCACTGAGAAAAGATCATCACTTAATGATATTCTTGCCAAAAGTGCATAATCTCAATCATGAGAAAATGTTAGACAAACACAAATTGACATTCTCAAAATAACTAGCCAGTGGGACTAGGGTTGTAGCCCAGTGGTAGAGCATTTGCCTACCTCAGATGAGGCAAGGCTTCGATCCTTAGTACCAAATAAATAGTTATTAAAAAAATAACTACCTTTACTCATCAAAAGTGTTAACAGCTGTGCTGAGTGCAGTGACAGACGCCTGTAATCCTAGTGGCTTGGGAGGCTAAGACAGGAGAGTCGCAGTTTCAAAGCAAGTCTCAGCAATGGTGAAGCGCTAAGCAACTCAGTGAGACCCTGTCTCTATATAAAACACAAAATAGGGCTGGGGATATAGCTCAGTGGTTGAGTGTCCCTAAGTTCAATCCTTAGTACTCCACCTCCAAATGTATTAAGGTTGTAAAAAATAAGGAAAGAGGGAGGAAGAGTTGCAGATCAGAACAGAATAAGGAGATGTGATGACTAAATGCATTCTTTTTGTTTTTTAGTTGTCAGTGGACCTTTATTTTATTTATTGATATGCGGTGCTGAGAATCAAACCCAGTGCCTCACACATACTAGGGAAGTGCTCTACCACTGAGCTACAACCCCAGCCCCAGCTAAATGCATTCTTAAGATCTGTATTACATCCTGGAACAACAACAACAAAAAACAGGACATTGGTGGAAAAAACAGTGGAATCCAAATAAGTATGTAGTTAGTGTTTTTATTTTTCATTTTGAGACAGGGCCTCACTAAATTGCCTAGGCTGGCCTCCAACTCGTGATCCTCCTGCCTCAGCCTTCCTAGTAGCTGGTATTACAGGTGTATGCCACCATGCTCAGCTGAGTTAGTGTTTAATCAGTGTTCATTTTTAAAATTTTGGTAATAGTGCTAAGTAAAATATTAATACTAGAAGAACCGTACTATTTTTGCAAATTTCTGTTAAGTGTAAAAGTATTTCAAAACAAAAATTTTAAAAATTTACATGAATGTTATGATGTTATACAGTTGTCCCTCAGTATCCACAAGAGGATTGATCCCAGGACATGCTCCCTCTCCCTCCCTTGGCCAGGATACCAAAATGTAGTGATGCTCATGTCCCTTATATAAAATCACATAATATTTGCATATAACCTATGCACAACCTTCCTGTGTGTGTGTGTATGTGTGTGTGTGTATACAATCCCCCCCCCCCCCTCCGGAGATTGGACCCATGGTCTGGAGAATACTAGGCAAATGCTCTTACCACTGAGCAACACCCCCATCCCCTCCCAAATACTTTAAATCATCTCTAGATTACTTATAATTCCTAATACAATGCTTAGAGAATTACAGGAATAAAGTCTGTACATGTTCACTACATGTTTTTTTTTCTCCTGAAAATTTTCTATGTGAGATTGGCTGATGTGGGACTCTCAGATATTGAGGGCTGGCTGTGTGTGTGTGTGTGTGTGTGTGTGTGTATCATGTTCTGCTTTTCTTTTCCCTAAACTTATACTTCAAATTTGTCTATCAACTAGATCATTGTTGCCTTCTTTCTTCTTTCTAGTGATATGCATTATGGTTTTAATTTGCATTTCCCCATGACTAATGATGCTGAGTCCATTCTTATGCATCTATTGGCTCTTTGTATTTTTTTTGTGAAATGTTCAGTTCTTTTGAAGAAGAGTGTTTTTAAAGCTTTTACTATTTATTACCCTCATAAAGTTATGCTAATTTATTCTCATGCCAGCAATATATGAAAATGCATTTCATTTTTGCTAATTTCCATGCCTCCTGTGCCTATTCCTATTAAATTTTTTATCATTTTTGCTTGTAATCATGTAATATTTTTCCCTCTTTTTTTCCTAACCTTAGAATAACTGTAGTGACTTCTGAAGCTTATGTATTTGGGGTCATTAGAAACATGGGCAGACGACACTAAACATGTAGGTAGATTGATGGTGACTTATCAATGAAAGAATGGAAATATAGTTTGCCTTGGCATTTTAAAATAGGTATCTTTATTCATAAATTGTTGTCTTACAGAAAAAATGACTACAGGACAGGATCGAGTGGTTGCTCTGGTGGACATGGACTGTTTTTTTGTTCAAGTGGAACAGCGGCAAAATCCTCATTTGAGGAATAAACCTTGTGCAGTTGTACAGTACAAATCATGGAAAGGTGGTGGGTACGTATCATTGTTACTGGTTTTTAATCTATGGGCATACAACAGTGCTGTGGTAGATCTTATTTTTGAGGTTTCTGGAACTGCTATGTTTGGTGAATGAGTGGTGGCACTTGTGATCAAAACGTTTCTTCTAATTTTATATGTTCATAGTCTATTTCTGTTAAGTGTAATTGTTTTGTTTGTGATCATGTAATGTTTTTTTGTTCCCCTCTTTTTTTTTAACCTTAGAATAATTGCAGTGAGTTATGAAGCTCGTGCATTTGGGGTTACTAGAAACATGTGGGCAGATGATGCTAAGAAGTTATGTCCAGATCTGCTGCTGGCACAAGTTCGTGAGTCCCGTGGGAAAGCTAACCTCACCAAGTAAGAAAAAGATTGTTTAAAGGGACATAAAAAAAGGAGTTGGAAATAATGTTTCACGATGGTTAGAACTGATGTTTCTTTCTTCCTTTTTTTTTTTTTTTTTTTGGCAATACTGGGGATTGAACCCGGTGGCACTGTACCACTGAGCTATATCCCTAGCCCTTTTTTTTTTTTTTTTTTTTTGGTACCAGGGATTGAACTCAGGGGTACTCAACCACTGAGCCACATCCCCAGCCCAATTTTGTGTTTTATGTAGAAACAGGGTCTCACTGAGTTGCTTGGTGCCTCAGCATTGCTGAGGCTGGCTTTGAACTCGCGATTCTCCTGTCTCAGCCTCCCAAAGTGCTGAGATTACAAGCGTGAGCCACCGTGCCTGGCTCCTAACCCTTTTTATTTTTTTAATTTTGAGACAGAGTCTTGCTAAGTTCTTTAAGTTGGCCTCAAACTTGTGATCTTTCTGCCTCAGGTTTCCAAGTCTCTGGGATTATGGACATGAGCCATTGCACCCAGCTGATGTTTTAAATTTGTTTTGTGTAAATAATATCTGAAAAAGTTTCCTTTGGTTAGCATCTTGTCTCTGAAATGAAAACAGATTTTGATATTGTATTTTATCAACAGTTCAGAACCATTATTACTTAAAATAGCTGCTATCTTTTGACACCCATTTTATTCCTTTATTATTTAAAAACTGCTTGTTATAATTAAAACTAACTATTGATTCCTGCATTCGTGGTCAAAAGTCCAAAGTGTTTGAAGTGATTAGCAAGACTAATAGCTTTTCCAAGAAAGGCTGGGTCAGACTGACATTTTAGTGCAATTTTTAGAATTATTGAGTTAAAAAAAATTTTTTTTATTTGCCAGAGAACAAACTGAAAGGAGACTACTATCTTGTTTTTTAATTGATTTATTTTTCCCAGAGCTTTAGAACTTTAGCCTAAACATGGGACATGTATGGGGGTTAGGCCCAAGCCCCAACCATTACAGTAATCTTAATAACTAATATATATTACTATTTTTCATATTCCAGACATTGTGTTAAGCTCTTTGTAGGTAAAATCTCTTTCAAATTTCAATTATAAGGTAGGTACTAGTATCACTCCCTGCTTAGTAGGCAATGAGTCAGGTTTAGAGAAGTTAAATAATTTAAGTTCACATACATAAGTATAAGATGGAGGGTTCACATCTATTTTTTTCAGGTTTTAGTAACCACATTCCCACAGTACACTATAGTTATTATATGGTATGATATAAGGAATCACACTTTGACTTGGAACCTGACATATTCTGAATTCATCTATGAATTAGAAGTCTGAAGGTGTAGTGGCCTAGCTAACCCCACCACATTCACATCAGAGTTACTGCCTGAAAAGAAGAAAGATTTGACTGAAGATTAGTAGTTTAACTCTACAGCAGAATTAATTCAGCTAAAGCTATTAAATTACATTGAATAGAATTTTATGCTGATGTACAAAGTGTAATTTCCCTGAAATATGTATTGTTGACTTCAAAGTAGAATTTGGAAAAGCCACATTCCACCAAATTTAAATGCAATCATTTGCTTTTAAAATTTATAGAGTAATGAAAAATGGCCAATTTAAAAGTTTAGGAGAAAGATCTATACAGATCAGAGAGTGCAATTTAAAACATATTTTTGGCTGGGGTGGTCGCGCGGGTAGCGGCTGCGGGAAGCCGGACACCGAGCAGCATGTATTACAAATTTAGTGGGTTCACGCAGAAATTAACTGGAGCATGGGCTTCGGAAGCCTACAGCCTGCAGGGATTAAGGCCTGTGGTTTCTACAGAAGCACCACCTATCATATTTGCCACACTGACTAAACTGACCTCTAGTCCCACTGGTTATGATTATGCTGGGAAGAACAAAGTTCCAGAGCTACAGAAATTTTTCCAGAAATCTGATGGTGTGCCCATCCACCTGAAACGAGGCCTTCCTGACCAAATGCTTTACCGGACCACCATGGTGCTGACTGTGGGAGGGACCATCTACTGCCTGATCGCCCTCTACATGGCTTCACAGCCCAAAAACAAATAAGTTAGGCTGCAGAGGACTGGTTTGTTTTTTGGCATGAACCCTTTGAATTTTCATTGTTTCTTTTTTTTTTCCCCCTCTCACTTTGATGGTCTACTTAACATTTTTTTTAAAAAAAAAAAAGGAAAAAGAGAAAGATATGAGGACAGATTGGTTTGCTTGTGAAATGCATATGGCCTGTCAGGTATCAGGCTCATTTGACAGTTAAAACTATTGTTTAAAGAAACACACTGTGCTGTGTGTTTGAGGTCCTGATTTCCCTGGAGGTTTTGGATGAAGGTTGCACACAGGCTCATTAACACCAATCTGTACTGAAGTCCTCTGGGACCTGGGATTGCATTTTTAAGCATGGAGTACAGAAGCCTTTCTGGATTTGGATGTGACTGAGAATGAAAGATAGAATCCACAGCCAGGTGCATGAAATGAGGGGTTTGAGTCAGTAGTCACGTTGGGAATTTTTCCATCTTGCAGCAAAATGTTAATAGAAATTATTTGCAGCCTGCCTGTATTCACTGGGCATGTTATTTCAAAGGGTTATTTGCCTTATCCTAGATCTTTAGTGAAATTTTATGTGTAATTGTTGTATATTCCATCATGGGAACAGAGAACACCTGTTTAGTGTTGCACTTTAGATTGGTGCCTGTCTTGTTAATGCAGTTGTACCACAAATTCTACTTTATCTTTTAAAAACTTGTTATGGCTTTAAATTATGGTTTATTTTGACTATGGAATAAATATGTGAATGAAAAA
>CM053406.1:96228916-96267322 GCA_028644305.1 Xerus rutilus | reverse complement strand
TATGCGAGGCAAGCGCTCAACCGCTGAGCCATAGCCTCAGCCCCTCATGCTTTTTTTTAATATGTATATTTTTAAGCCTGGCACGGTGGCTCAAGCCTGTTCCCCAGCACTTAGGGAGGCTGAGATAGGAGAATCGCGAGTTCAAAGCCAGTCTCAGCAACTGCGAGGCACTAAACAACTCAGTGAGACCCTGTCTCTACATAAAACACAAAATAGGGCTGAGGATGTGGCTCAGTGGTCGAGTGCCCCTGAGTTCAATCTCCAGTACCAAGAAAAAAAAATTAAAAAAAAAAAATATATATATTTTTAGTTGTAGATGGACACAATACCTTTATTTTATTTATTTATTTTTATATGGTGCTGAGGATTGAACCCAGTGCCTCACACATGTTAGGCAAGTGTCCTACCACTGAGCTACAACCCCAGCCCTAAGTTCATGCTTTCTATCTCAGTTTGTACAAAAAAATATTTACCTCTGTGGTTCTTCCTTTTCTTTTCTTCTATCATCTGCCTGCTATTGACCTCTTTAGTTGAGTTACTATTTATTCTCTGTTAAGCTAGTTATCTATTTATTATGTTCATTCTGAGAGGGAGAGGATAGGCCCTGACAGTCTCAAGGTTGCCTCTATTGTCTACACATATGATCCTCATACTTTTTAGGTACCGAGAAGCCAGTGTTGAAGTGATGGAGGTAATGTCTCATTTTGCTGTGATTGAACGTGCCAGCATCGATGAGGCTTATGTAGATCTGACCAGTGCTGTACAAGAGAGACTACAAAAGCTACAAGGTCAGCCTATATCGGCTGACTTGTTGCCAAGCACTTACATTGAAGGTTTGCCCCAAGGCCTTACAACAGCTGAAGACACTGTTGAGAAAGGTACTTCCATAGCATCATTTGCTTCTGCTTCCTGCCTTTGGAACCTGCTTTGCTTGGTCATGCTGATTCTTCTTGGAATGATTGAAAGGAAACAAACTATATCCTGAGTGAATTACAAGGACTCATGTGGAAGGATATACAAATTCTCTTATCTTTCCAGGTATATGCATGTTGAGAAGCTGGGAAATTATATGAAAATAAATATCTCCTTATATACAACTTGGGTGGGTTAGTGTTATTAATAGAAGATAGAAGGCTAACTGAGCACTTTCTTCATCTTCAGGTTAATTTATATTATTGTTTAGTTTCTTGTTTTCTTCATTTGTAAGCAGGGTGAGTTTTTGTTTGTTTTGCTGCTGCCTTGTTACTGAGGATTAAACCGAGGAGTGCTTTACCGCTGAACTACATCCCCAGCCTTTTAATTTAATTTAATTTAATTTATTTTGGTATCAGGGATTGAACTCAGGGGTACTCGACCACTGAGCCACATCCCCAGCCCTATTTTGTGTTTTATGTAGAGACAGGGTCTTACTGAGTTGCTTAGTGCCTCGCCATTGCTGAGGCTGGCTGGGTTATATTTTTTTTAAGTAAATTTTTTAGTTGTAGATAGACACAATACCTTTATTTATTTTTATGTGGTGCTGAGTATTGAACCTAGTGCCTCACATGTGCTAGGCAAGTGCTTTACCACTGAGCTACAACCGCAGCCTGGGTTGTATTTTTTTTTTTAATCCAGCTTTTTTTTTAGTTGTAGATGGATATAATATCTTTATTTCATTTACTTATTTTCATGTGGTGCTGAGGATCAAACCTGGTGCCTCACCCATGTGAGGCAAACACTCTACCACTGAGCTACCACACCAGCCCCTGGGTTGTATGTTTTAAGATATAAAAAATCCCAGCTACTTGGGAGGCTGAGGCAGCAGAATCAAGCCAGCTTGGGTAACTTAGCCAGACCCTGTCTCAAAATAAAATTTAAAAAGTGGGTGTGGCTGTGGGTGTAGATTAATGGTAGGACACCTGCCAAGCACATGAAAGGCCCCAGGTTCAATCCATAATACCACAAGGAAAATATAAAAAGGAAAGAAAATCTGAATCAAATAGTGAGGGTTGCAGTGGATATATGAGATATTTTTAAGTAATTCTAGATGGCTTCATGATGAGAAATGTAAAAAGGAGCCAATGTTTGTATTTTAAACCTGTATTAGAAATAGAATCTATGAGGAGGAAGATATAGTAAGTTTTTTAAGGTTTTTTTTTGGGGGGTGCACAGTATACTGGGGGTGAATCCAGGTCTTCATACTTGTTAGATAAGTGCTCTACCACTGAGCTATGTCTCCAGCCCTTATAAAAATTTTATTTGAGACATGGTCTGGCTAAGTTGCCCAGGCTTACCTTGAACTTTTCATCTTCCTGCCTCAGCCTTCCATGTACCTGGGATTACAGTTACGTGCCACTATGCCTTATAAGATATGATGTTTGCTTTGAGTTATGTTTAGTTTGAAGTTTTGTATAATAAAAATTTCAAGAAGTTATTTTACAGGGAGGCAGAGATAAGGGATTAGAGTTTATGCATGTTGGGAATAGAAAGATGTGTATGTACTCATAAGCAAGTTGAACCATAAGACAGTTATGAGTTTATCAAGAGGAAAAAATGTGTGTACAGAGAAAAGAATGTAGTTTAACATTCATGATTATGTGAAAATATCTTACTATCCAACTTGGAACTATTCATAGTTCACAGGCATGAAAAAACCAGAAACATGATTATATAGCATGGGAATTAGGGACATAGGAAATATGGACTTGCTGGTTTAAGTAGGCAATAATAAGGTAGGAACAAGGCAAGAAAATATACTTAAAAGTACTTGGAGGGGGTAGAGGTGTAGCCCAGTGGTAGAGTGCAAGCTTAGCATGTGCAAGACTCTGTGTGTGATCCTCAGCACCACATTTAAAGGAAAAAAGTATCTTGGAGGGGCTGGAGTTGTAGCTCAGGGATGGAATGTTTGCCTAGCATGTGTAAGGCACTGGGTGCGATCCTCAGCACCACATAAAAACAAATAAATAAAAGTATTATGTTCATCTACAACTAAAAAAAATAAAAATAAAAGTATCTTGGGGGCTGGGGTATAGCTCAGTTGGTAGAGTGTATGCCTCATATGCACAAGGCCTTGGATTCAATCCCCAGCACCACAAAAAAAAAAGTATCTTGGAGCCGTAAAGGTTCATATAGAGAGAGAAGATGAGAAAGGTGAGCATGTTGAAAGACAACTATTAATGACTGCTCCTTTCCCTTTGCTGGCATGTCATAAGAAAACCTACATATCTAAATTTTCTGAAATCCAAGCATTTGTGCATGAAATAGTCACGCACTGCTTCAGGACATGGATGTGTTCAGAGCAACACATGGTTGAGTGATATTGTTGTTTGAACATCATAGAATACTTAATACAAACCTAGATTGTAGTTGTGCTTAATAGGGCACACCTATGATCCCAGCAACTTAGGAGGCTGAAGCAGGAATATCACAAGTTTGGGGCTAGTCTCAGCAACTTAGATCCTGTCTGAAAAAAATTAAGAGGGCTAGGCACAGTGGTACACACTTGTAATCCCAGTGGCTTGGGAGGCTGAGCTAGGGAGATTGTAAAATTCAAGGCCAGCCTCAGCAATTTAGATAGGCTCAGTCTCAAAACAGATAAAAAGAGGTGGGAATATAGCTCAGTGACAAAGCATGCTCCTGGGTTCAATCCCTAGTACCTAACAACAACAAAACCTAGATTGTATAGCCTATGATCTAGGATATGTGGTATGTGTATAGTCTATTGACTGAATGTTATAATTGCCCATGACTGAAAATGGCATTTTTTTATTGTTATATTTTAAATGTTTAAATATAGGCTGGGAACCATGGCATATGCCTGTAATCCCAGCTATTGAGGAGTCTGGGGCAAGAAGATTGCAAGTTAGAGGCCAGCCTTGGTAATGTAGCAACACACTCTCTCAAAATAAAAAAATAAAAAGAGCAGGGATGTAGCTCAGTGGTAGAGTGCCCCTGGATTCAATCCCCAGTATCATACACACATAAAAATAAATAATAAGGGCTGGAGTTGTAGCTCAGCAGTAGAGTGCTTGCCTGGCATGTGTGAGGCCCTGGGTTTGATCCTCAGCACCATGTGTAAATAAATAAGTTTAATAAAAGATCCATTGACAACTAAAAAATATTTTAAAATAAATAAATAATAAAATGTCTAAATGTGACCTCAATTTTTGTTCCCCCCTCTCCCGCAGAGGAAATACGAAAACAAGGGTTACTTCAGTGGCTGGATTCTCTTCAGATTGATAATACCACATCTCCAGACCTGCAGCTCACTGTAGGGGCAGTGATTGTGGAGGAAATGAGAGCAGCCATAGAGAAGCAAACTGGTTTTCAGTGTTCAGCTGGAATTTCACATAATAAGGTGAAAGTGAATCTTAGATTTCAAAGAAAAACTATTTATTTATTTTTTTGGTACTGGATTAAACCCAGAGGTGCTTTACCACTGAGTTACATCCCCAGCCCTTCTTATTTTTTGTTTTAAGACAGAGTCTCACTAAGTTGCTTAGGGCCTTGCTTACGTTGTTGAGGCTGGCCTCAAACTTGAGATCCTCCTGCCTCAGCTGCCTGAGCCACTGTGATTATAGGCATGTACCACCACACCTGGCTTGATATCTTTTTTTCTTTTTTTTTGGTACTGGGGATTGAACTCAGGGGCACTCAATGACTGGGCCACATCCTCAGCCCTGTTTTGTGTAGAGACAGGGTCTCAATGAGGTGCTTAGTGCCTCGCTGTTGCTGGGGCTGGCTTTGAACTCGTGATTCTCCTATCTCAGCCTCCCTAAGTGCTGGGATTACAGGCGTGTGCCACCGTGCCTGGCTTTGATATCTTTAGTTGAGTACAGCAAGGATAGATTTGAGTAGGATATTTAAATTATTACCCATCTACTTTGGAATGAGGTGGTTTTCTTTTTTGGTACCAGGGATTGAACTCAGGGACACTCAACCACTGGGCCACTGCATCCAGCTCCTGTAATGAGTTTTTATTTAAAATTCATGTTGAGGCCCAAATAAAAGCTTAAGTATATTTTAACAGAGGAATTTACATTGCATTTATATTTGATTAAAGCAGGGTGACAAATTATAGAAAATGCTATTATAGTTATATCTAAAGTAGTTTCTTAATGACTGAGCTGTATATGGAAGGGAGGAGGCTAGTCTTTGAACTTCTATATATTAGCCTATTTTATTTTTTCACTTGTTGAATATTTTTGTATTGTCTCATTTTCTTAAGTGGAGTCGCTTGGAGTTTTTATGCTTTTGCCTATTTCCCTTTTTATAACGTGAGTGATAAGATAAATCCAATAGTAAAATTTTATTAATTTGGACCACTATTTTAATTTAGGGAACACAGGCAATTCTCAAAAATCCAGGAACAGAATAACTGATTTTCTGATGTACTATGAGTAAAATATAGTGTGAGCACAGACCTTCATACCCTTCTGACCAAGGCTCAATAATTGGGAAGCGGCTGACTACCCCTGGCTGCTGCTTTTTGCCCCAAATTATTTTTGTTTTTCTGGTTGGATGGAGATGGGGGAACCAATGGAATTTAAACCAGACTAAGGGCTGGGATTGTGGCTCAGCGGTAGAGCGCTTGCCTCGCATGCGTGAGGCCCTGGGTTCGATCCTCAGCACCATATACAGAGCAATAAAATAAAGACATTGTGTCCATCTACAAAAAAATTTAAAAAATAAATAAATAAATAAACCAGACTAAATGTTGCCTAACAGAAGTTCCTAAATAATTTCTCTAATGAACTTAAAGACTTATTTTATATAAATTATAGTTTGCATAATCTAGATACCACTGAACTGTTATTATTTGAAAAGATTTCTCAAGGATTTAAATTTTTTCATTTTTAAGTGTTGTTTCCTCTTGGAGGATAATTTTGAGCCCAATCTCTATCACAGATACTAAATTATGGTCATCTGTATTAAATTCAGGACCCAAAACCATTATTCAAGAAATGTAAGTGGGGTAGAGTAAAACATTTTATTTCAGCATTTTCATATGGATACACTGTGAAATATATCTTACTTGACTTCTTCTGCAGCTTCCCTGTGTTTTAAACCTCTTAAAGTGGGAGGACTTGTCAGATGTGGTGGTGTTGCCTATAATCCCAGGGACTCAGGAGGCTTAGAGAGGAAGATCACAAGTTTGAGGCCAGCCTTAGCAACTTAGCAAAACCTTGTCTCAAAAAATAAAAAGGGCTGGGGGGGTGTGGCTCAGTGGTAAAACACCCCTGGGTTCAATCCCCATTAACCCCCACCCCCACCCCGCCAAGAAAAAGTGGGAGGACCTTAAAGAATAGATGAAGGAGGAAAAATGACTAGGGAAAAACTGAGAATGGAAGAAATATAGGAAGAATAATGAAGATAATAATATAATGGGTCATGTTTTCCACTGAAGATGTAGAATACAAAGTTTTAGAGATTTTTTGAGTTTCTGGTTTTATTTTGTTCTTAATGTGGAAACATTAGTTACACCCCTTGCAGTGCCTGTGTGTGTGTGTGTGTGTGTGTGTGTGTGTGTGTATGTATGTGTCAGTTTTCACCAACTCTGCACAGGTGAGTTGACAGTCCTGAAGTTTTTATACTCTCCATGTTTCCAGGTCCTGGCAAAACTGGCCTGTGGACTAAACAAGCCCAACCGCCAGACAGTGGTCTCACATGGGTCAGTCCCACAGCTCTTCAGCCAGATGCCTATTCGCAAAATGTAAGTATTTAGGGAACATCTTAAATTTCCCACATGCAAATGAAGATGCTCTCTGGTTGTAATTTTTTGGTCCCATAAAGTATCTGAGCAGGGAAAATAGGTACCAGGCTATTAGAAGAAAAACAACACAAAAAATGTTGAAAAGCATACTGAGACTTTTTTTTTTTTAAGCTGGAGATTAAACCCAGGGTGCCCTTTCACTGAACTACATTACCAGCCCTTTTTCTAATTTATATTTTGAGACCGCTGAGGCTGGCCTTGAACTTGAAATTGTCTCTTGCCTTAGCCTCCCAAATAGCTGGAATTACAAGTGTATGCTACCACGCATGGCTCTGAGACTTTTTTCTTAATGAATTTTTAATTCTGGACGATCTGTGGTAGATATTTAATTCTGATTTTTTCAGAAGATGAACTGAGTTTCAGCTATATTTTTAACTTCCTTCTAGATTTTTTTCCTCATTTAAAAATATTTTGTTTAATATCCATGTGTTAAAATGTTTTCTGGGTTATTTATTGGCGCATTATAGTTATAGATTTTTTAAAAAAATTTTTTTTAGTTGTATATGGACACAATACCTTTTTATTTTATTTATGTATTTTTATGTAGTTCTGAGGATTGAACCCAGTGCCTCACGTGTGCGAGGCAAGTGCTCTGTCACTGAACCACAACCCCAGCCCTCAAGTCTATTTCTGAGTACCAAATAAATAGGAATTTTACTTGTTTTCTCTCCTCTAATATCAAATAAAGGTGTTCAGAGCTACTGAATTGTCCCCCCACCTAGTTATGAAAGGAGACAAGTCAAATGAATAACCAAGTTGTGTATACCAATTATGTGTTATTGACAAGGGCTTATTAAATTATTGTAGAGCACAAAAAAAAGTATTCAGAATGATTTATGAAAAGGGCATGGAATTTTGCTTTCAGGTTTGGCAAAAAGTGGACAGTCAGCCAAGAACAGTAAATAAAGCAGTACTAATTTGGAGAATGTTTCACAAGGAGGAGAGAAAGTATAAGATATTTTCAGTGAACTAGTTAATATTGATGAAGACAGGTAATGGAAACAGACTTCAAAAATTAGGTTAAGTACTAACTTTGTAATTAACTTATAACTAACTTGTAATCCCAGATTATAGAGTGCTTCAAAGTCCAGGCTGAAGAATTTTGACTGTATTCTTTTTTTTTTTTTGGTACTGGAGATTGAACCCAGGGGCACTCGATCACTGAGCCACACCCCCAGCCCTGTTTTGTGTTTATGTAGAGACAGGGTCTCACTGAGTTGCTTAGTGCCTCGTCATTGCTGAGGTGGCTTTGAACTTGCGATTCTCCTGTCTTAGCCTCCTTAAGTGCTGGGATTACAGCCTTGCACCACCGCGCCGGGCTTTGACTGTATTCTTAAGTATAAAATGGTTTAACTGGGCATGGTGGTGCATACCTGTAATCAAATAAAAGGGACTGGGGATATGGGTTGTGGTAAAGCACCCCTGGTTCAATCCCCAGGACCAAAAAAAATGTATAAAATGGTTTAGCCATGAAAGGGATTTGGGTTGGGATTGGAGTTTTAAGCCTCAAGTAGGACAGTAGATTTTGTGCAGTTGAAATGTATATATATAATTGGTTTGTTAGTTAATCAATAACTACTCTTTTGTTTATGCTCTTATTAATCTTCCCTCTAGGTCTGAACCTGGAAGAGTATCTGAATTCCCAGAATCACCTAGTCTTATGCTAGAAAATTAAAGAGCATATAGGACTAGGGCTGGAGATGTGGCTCAGTGGTTAAGTGCCCCTGGGCTTAATCCCTGATACCTTAAAAAAAAATGTTTAAAAGAAAAGAGCATATAGAACTAACATGCTGTCATTTTCTCTGAATCATTCTTTTTTTTTTAATATTTATTTTTTAGTTGTAGGTGAACAGAATATCTTTATTTTTATGTGGTGCTGAGGATCGAACCTAGTGCCTCATGCGTGCTAGTCGAGCACTCTACCACTGAGCCATAACCCCAACCCTGAATCATTTGTTTTTGTTTTGTGGGGTTTTTTTGTTTTGTTTTGTTTTGTTTTGCTTTTTGAGACAGGTTCTCACTAAGTTTCTGAGGCTGGCCACAAACTTATGATCCTCCTGCCTCAGCCTCCTGAGTCATTGTGATTACAGGCATGAGCCACAGTACCGAGCTTCTCTGAAGCTTTTAAAGAGCTATTTATAGTATCAAAGTGTCTTATGTTTGCTGTTAACTAAATATTTATGATCTGATCTATAAATTCTTTTTTTCCCTTGTTATCAGCCGTAGTCTTGGAGGAAAGCTAGGAGCCTCTGTCATTGAAGTTCTAGGGGTAGAATACATGGGTGAACTGACCCAGTTCACTGAATCCCAGCTCCAGAATCATTTTGGAGAGAAGAATGGGTAAGTGATTCATAATATTTTTTAATCTTTACGGAAATGCTAAGTTCAAATATAGAACTATCTAATAAAATCTGTATCTATCTTTAGGTTAACATTTGTTCCTTGTGGTAGTTTCACTAGTTGGTTATTTTTGCTTTAAAATACTAGGTGAGCCGGGTGCGGTGGCTCAAGCCTGTAATCCCAGCACTTAGGGAGGCTGAGACAGGAGAATCGTGAGTTCAAAGCCAGCCTCAGCAATGGCGAGGCGCTAAACCACTCAGTGAGACCCTGTCTCTACATAAAACACAAAATAGGGCTGAGGATGTGGCTCAGTATCAGTCGAGTATCCCTGAGTTCAATCCCCAGTACTTACTTACTTACTTACTAAATAAATAAATAAATAAAATAAAATACTAGGTCAGGCTGGGGCATGGTGGTACACACTTGTAATCCCTGTGGCTTGGGAGGCTGAGGCAGGAGGATCACAAGTTCAAAGCCAGCCTCAGCAACTTAGTGAAGCCATAAGCAATTCAGTGAGATCCTATCTCTAAATAAATCTTTCAAAGGACTGAGGATGTTGCTCAGTGGTTAAGCACCCCTGGGCTCAATCCCCAGCATCCCCCATTAATCAATTAATTAGTTAATTAATTAAATAATAGGTAACCACAGCTGAATTGTAGAGGAATTGCCTATTGTGTATGGGCCCTGGGTTTGACCTCTACCACTGCATTTATGTGTGCATGCATAAATGAATGAATGAGCGAATTTATAGTAAAAAAAAAAAAATTACACACATACTAGGTCACTATGGCCTATCAGTCTAGAGTAGTTTTATCATGTACCTGGATGGCTGATATGTCGGAACTATTCCTTTGAAGCCTGGGTATATACTATTACATCATTTATATGTTCTAATTTACTGATGTTCCCTTAAAATCCTTGTATTTTCAACCTTAGTAAATACAAAAGCATAGGGAATATGAATTGATGACTCATTTGGCAGTGTTCCAAAAATACAAAACTTACTTGGGTTTTACTCTCCTCAATATATTGCAGTGGAATTTATTTGAGAAGAGCTAGAGTTCTGTCAGAGGTCAGGCACACTTAAATTTTGGACATATTTTTCCTTTTTTATGAAGAGGATAAAAGGATAATATACGTATTTTGTTTTAATAAGAAGAATCATTTATTTTCATCTTAAATGTTTTTATTGGTTTTATTAGGTCTTGGCTATATGCTATGTGCCGAGGAATTGAACATGATCCAGTTAAGCCCAGGCAACTACCCAAAACCATTGGCTGTAGCAAGAACTTCCCAGGAAAAACAGCTCTGGCTACTCGGGAACAGGTAAGCAGGCATTCTTCATAGAGTATTGCCTCTTTTAAAGGGGAAGTGGGTAAATTTTATTTGCTATGGAATCTTTAGCAGGTTAGATGGGATCTTTATAAGGTCTAAAGGAAAAGGAAGTTTATATTTTATTTTTAAATTAACTAGTTTAAATCTTGGGATTTATTACTTGTTTCCCTTTCTTCCATCTAAAAATAAATAAAATGGACTGATTAAATAGTTTCTAATTTTTTGCTGGGTGGAAACTTGGAAAACCTACGATACTATCTCAATTGTAGGTCTTTTTTTCTCAAAGCTTGGACATGCATGAAATTCATTAGGATGGCATGCCAGCAGGAGAAGTAAATGAAAATCTTGAACTAGAGAGTATGACTACTGAGAAGATTTCTATAACTTGTTTATGCGGGAGGCATTGGTACACAATCCATTTGGGTTAGAAGTGAACAAGTCCACTGTCTAGTTCTATAATAGACCTGGAATATTCAGTTTTTTGCTATGTTGAGGATTGAACCCAGGGCCTTGTGCATGGTAGGCAAGCGCTCTACCCCTAAGCAATATGGCCCCAACTCCCTTAAGTATTTAAGTGAGAGATTAAAGTTTTAATACTTTTCTAGGTACAATGGTGGCTTTTGCAGTTAGCCCAAGAACTAGAAGAAAGACTGACCAAAGACCGAAATGATGTAAGATTTTTTTCTTTATTCTTGGAGTAGGATATGGGATTTAAATACCAGCTGCTGCCGGGTGCGGTGGTGCAAGCCTATAATCCCAGCACTTAGGGAGGCTGAGACAGGAGAATCGTGAGTTCAAAGCCAGCCTCAGCAAGGGCGAGGCACTAAGCAACTCAGTGAGACCCTGTCTCTACATAAAACACAAAATAGGGCTGGGGGATGTGGCTCAGTGGTCAAATGCCCCTGAGTTCAATCTCCAGTACTAAAATAAAGAAATAAAGAAATAAATAAATACCAGCTGCTCCTTACCTTGTGGAATAGGGACAAAGATAGAAAAAAATCAGCCTAAAATTTTTTTAAGAAATCTTTTTTTTTTAAACTTAGTGTTTTTAAATTTATTTATTTTTAAATGGTGCCGAGGATCGAACCCAGTCCCTCACATATGCTAGGCAAGTGTACTACTACTGAGCCATAACCCCAGCCCCTTAAGAAATCTTTTACCTTCTCTCAACATAGGCCCGTAAAACTCTACTTGATCTTGGAAAGCCTAGTTCTGTGAACATAAGACCTAACTCTACCCCTATCTCTCTCATTATCATTTGCCTCTGTTTTTGGATTTTCTTATCAAACCTTTGCAACTCTGATTATAGAGTGGCCTTTCATCAGAGTGCATAGTCATTGAGCAGGACACTGAGAGATTGAAACATTGGACTTGGGAGTAGTGACAGTTTAAAGCAGAATATAAGTCACACATTAGCCATCAGACTCTTTCTTTTCTTTTCTCCTTTCCTTTCCTTTCCTTTCCTTTTTCCTTTCCTTTCCCCTTTCCTTTCCCCTTTCCTTTTTCCCCTTTCCTTTTTCCTTTCCTTTTTCCCCTTTTTCCTTTCCTTTTTCCCCTTTCCTTTTTCCTTTCCTTTTTCCCCTTTCCTTTTTCCTTTCCTTTTTCCCTTTTCCTTTTTCCTTTCCTTTTTCCCCTTTCCTTTCCTTTCCTTTTTCCCCTTTCCCTTTCCCTTTCCCTTTCCCTTTCCTTTTTGGTATTGAGGGCTGAACCCAGTGGTACTTAACCACTGAGCCACATTCGCAGGCCTTTTTATTTTGAGACAGGGTCCCACTAAATTGCTGAGGCTGCCTTTGAACTTTCCTGACTCAGATTCCTGAGTTGCTGGGATTATAGGCATGTGCCACCACACCCAGCTCTTTGCTCCTTTTAAACATAAAATCCAACCATTAAAGTATATATAGTTCAGTGACTTTAGTGTATTTCAGAATTGTACAACTATTCCACAATTGATTTTAGAATTGTCATCACCCCAGAAAGAATTCCTGTATTTATTAATAGTCATTCTTCATTTCTCCCCTACCTACTCTCAGCCCTAGGTGGCCATTATTCTGCTGTTTTTATGGATTTCATATTCTGGAAATTTCATATAAATGAAATCATACAATACATATGATTCTTTTGTGACTGGCTTGAAATCTTTTGTTTTTAATTGGTTCTTTTTAGTTATACATGACAGTAGAATGTATTTTGATATATTTATTCAAGCACGGAATATATCTTACTCTAATTAGGATCCAAGTCTTGTGGATATACATGATGGTGAGATTCATTGTGGTGTACTCATATACATACATAGGAAAGTTATAGCAGATTCGTTGCACTGTCTTTCCTATTCCTATACCTCTCCCTTCCCTTCATTCTCCTTTGTCTAATGGATTGAATTTCTATTCTCCCACTCGCCCATTGTGGGTTAGCACCCATATATCAGAGAGAACGTTCAACCTTTGGTTTTTGGGGTATTGGCTTATTTCACTTAGCAGGATATTCTCCAGATCCATCCATTTACCAGGGAATGTTACAGTGATTCTTCTTTATGGCTGAGTAATATTCCTTTGTGTGTTTATACCACAATTTCTTTATTCATTCATCTGTTGATGGGCATCTAGGTTGGTTTCACAGCTTAGCTATTATGAATTGTGCTGCTATAAACATTGATGTGGTGGCATCCTTGTAGTATACTGATTTTTTAACTCCTTTGGATATTTACCGAGGAGTAGGATAACTGGGTCAAATGGTTGTTCCATTCCTAGTTTTTTGAGGAATGTCCATACTGCTTTCCAGAGTGGTTGCACTAATTTGCAGTCCCACCAACAATGTATGAGTATACCCTTTTCCCCTCATCCTTGCCAACATTTATTGTTACTTTTATTCTTGATAATTGCCATTCTGGTTGGAGTGAGATGAAATCTCAATGTAGTTTTAACTTGCATTTCTCTGCTTGCTAGAGATGTTGAACAGTATTTCATATATTTGTTGACCATTCATATTTCTTCTTTTGAGAAGTGTCTGTTTAGTTCCTTTGCCCATTTATTGATTGGGTTATTTGTTTTTTTGATATTAAGCTTTTTGAGTTCTTTGTCTCTCCTGAAAATTAATGCCTTATCTGAGGTGCCAGTGGCAAAGATTTTTCTCCCATTCTCCTGGCTCTCTCTTCATAATCTTTTTTCTTTTTTGGTACTGGGGATTGAACTCAGTGGTACTTGACCACTGAGCCACATCCCCAGCCCTATTTTGTGTTTTATGTAGAGACAGGGTCTCGCTGAGTTATTTAGCACTTCGCCGTTGCTGAGGCTGTCTTTGAACTCGCGATTCTCCTGTCTCAGCCTCCCTAAGGGCTGGGATTACATGCTTGCGCCACTGCGCCTGGCTGTCTTCACACTCTTGATTGTTTTCTTTGCTGTGAAGAAGCTTTGATACCATCCCATTTATTGATTTTTAGATTTTTAATTTAATTTTATTTTTTGTGCTTTAGGAATCTTAAGGAAGTTGGTTCCTAAAGCCAACATGTTGGAGTGTTGGGCCTACATTTTGTTCTAGTAGGTGTAGGATTTCTAGTCTAATACCTAGGCCTTTGATCTAATTTGTGTTTTATACAAGGTGAGAGACAAGTTAAATTTCATTCTACTACATATGAATTTCCAGTTTTCTCAGTATCATTTGTTGAAAAGGCTCTTTGTTCTCCAATGTATGTTTTTGGTGCCTTTGTCTAGTATGAAATAACTGTATTTATGTGGGTTTGTCTCTGTAACTTCTATCATTGGTCTTCATGCCTGTTTTGGTGCCAAAACCATGCTGTTTTTGTTACTATAGCTTGTAGTATAATTTAAGGTTTGGTATTGTGATGCCTCTTGTTTTGCTTTTGTGAGGATTGCTTTGGCTGTTCTGGGCCTCTTATTTTTCCAAATGAATTTCATGACTGCTTTTTGTATTCCTATAAGAATATTATTGGAATTTTAGTGGGAATTATACTAAATCTGTATATCGCTTTTGGTAGTATGGCTGTTTGACAATATTAAATCTTCCTATCTATGAACTTGGGAGATCTTTCCATATTCTTCAGTTCTTTTAGTGTTCTGTAGTTTTCATTGTAGAGGTCTTTCACTCCTTTTGTTAGATTGATTCCCACTTTTTTTTTTTAGGCTATTGTGAATGGCATAATTTTCCTAATTTCTTTTCTTTTTTTTTTTTGGTACTGAGGATTGAACTCATGGGTACTCAACCACTGAGCCACATCACCAGCCCTATTTTGTGTTTTATTTAGAGACAGGTCTCACTGAGTTGCTTAGTGCCTCACCATTGCTGAGGCTGGCTTTGAACTCGCAATTCTCCTGTCTCAGCCTCCCAAAGTGCAGGGATTACAGGCGTGCACCACTGTGCCCAGCTCCTATTTCTTTTTCAGTTGACTCATCATTGTGTATAGGAACACAATTGATTTATGGGTGTTAATTTTGTATCCTGCTACTTTGCTGAATTAATTTATGAGTTCTATAAACTTTCTGGTGGAGTTTTTTTGGGTATTCTAAATATAGGATTATGTCATCATCAAAGAGAGATAGTTTGAGTTTTTCTTTTCCTATTTGTATCCCTTTAATTTCTTTTGGACTGGCTTGAATATTTTGGGGGGTGGAGGGATACCAGGGATTGAACTCAGGGGCACCCAACCACTGACCCACATCCCCAAGCCCTAGTTTTTTGTTTTTGTTTTTTTTAATATTGTTTTTAGTTGTAGATGGACACAATATCTTTGGGTTTTTTTTCCTCTATGTGGTGCTGAGGATTGAACCCAGTGCCTCACTCACGCGAGGCAAGCACTCTACCACTGAGCCACAACCGCACCCCAACCCAGCCCTAGTTTGTATTTTATTTAAAGACAAGATTTCACTGAGTTGCTTATTGCCTCGCTTTGGCCAAGGCTGGCTTTGAACTTGAGATCCTCCTGCCTCAGCCTCCCAAGCCACTGGAATTACAGGCATGTGCCAACACACCTTGCCTAGACTGGCTTGAAATCTTAACATAATGTTTTCAAAGCTCACCCATATTGTAGCATGTATCAGTACTTCATTCCTTTTTATGGCTAACTAATAGTCTATTGTATAGATATACCACTTTTTGCTTATCTCTCCATCAATGAATGAACATTGGGTTGTTACCACTTTTTGACTATTATAAGTGATGGCTATGAGCATTCATTACAGGTTTTTGTGTAGCCATGTTTTTATTCTAGGGGTATAATTTCTGGGTCACATGGTAACTATGGTTAGTATTTTGCGAAATTGCCAGACTATTTTCCTCAGTAGCTACATTGTTTTATATCCCTTCTCAGCAAAGAGGGTTCTAATTATTTCACACCCTTGTTATTGACCTTAATTTTAGCCATGCTGGTGGTTATGAAGTGTGTCTCATTGTGTTTTTGATTTACATTTTCTGATAAGCTAATCTTTTCATGTATGTTTTGGCTATTTGTATATCTTTGAAGAAATACATGTTGTGATCCTCCCTCTGCCCTTTTTGTTTTAATCGGGTTGTCTCTGAGTTTTAAGAGACGACAAGTTCCTTGTTGTATGATTTGCAAATTTTTTTTTAGTATTCTATGGGGTTTTCTTTTCACTTTTTTTTTTTTTTGCTGGTGTTGGGGCTTGAACCCAGGGCCTTGTGCATGCAAGGCAAGCAGTATAAACCACCTGAGCTATAACCCCAGCCCTTCTTTTCACTTTTGTAATGGCTTGATGTAACCACTCCTTTGAAACATCTAGGAGTCCTACAAGTCAACTGTCTATGGTCAAAAATAGTCCAAAATTTCTTGTTTTCTTCTTTTGGGCTTAATTAGTCACAAATGTTCTTTTGGTAGGTAATGTAAAGAGGGATTTAATCCCAGTTGTTATTGGGCCTATGCAACTTTGGCCACTAGGTGTCACTCAGTTCTCATCTCTCTATAATCTCATCTCTCTATAATCCCTGGGGCTTTTCTTCTCAAAAGGGTGTGCGGGGGAAGGTCCCTGAAAATTATACCCAAAAGAATAACTCAAGATAGAAGATCCTATACCTTCACTGCTTAAAATATTCCAGTAGCTTCCCTTTGCCACCTAAGCTCTGTTAAGAATGATAATTTTTATTTTTGCACAAGGAATCAAACATAGGGCCTTTCACATGCTAGGCAAGCACTCTACCACTAAACTACATCCCCAGCCCTTTCTTTTTTCTTAATCTATAAATATGATGATCTAGTCTTTTGTCTCTTTTCTTCTTCTCCTCACTTATTCTGCTGTAGCATCTACTCCTCTGATCTCCTTCATTTTTATCTAATACACCAGTTAAGATCTCACCATAACACCTTTGCACTTGCTGTTCCTTCGTCCCAGAGAATCTTTGCCTATATTGGTTTGTGTGTGTGTGTGTGTGTGTGTGTGTGTACACTAGGGATTGAACCCAGTCCTTTTTGAGACAGGGTCCCAGTAAGTTGCTAAAGCTGGCTTTGTACTTGTGATCCTCCCGCATCAGCCTCCCAAGCCACTGGGATTACAGGTGTATGCACTACCACACCTGGCTTGTATGTTCTCTTTTTTTTTAGTTGTTGATGGACCTTTATTTTATTAATTTATATGTCATGCTAAGAATTGAACACAGTGCCTCACACATGCTAGGCAAGTACTCTACTACTGAGCCACAACTCCTACGCCCTCATATGTTCTTAATATTTGCTTCCTCACTTTATCTGGGACTGCTTAAAATTCACCTCCAAGAGGAATTCCCCAGTTACCCTATCTCACATCAGGAGCCTCCATCACACTATATCCTGCTTCTTTTTTAAATAGCACTTTTTTCTATATGCACTTTTTTTTTTAAGTCCTGGGTAATTCACGCATGCTAGGCACGCTCTCTACCACTGACTACATCCTCAGCCCCCACCCCTCCTTTTTGACATAGGGTCTTACAAAGCTGCTGAAGCTGGCCTCCAAGTTGGAATCCTCCTGCCTTGGCTAACACCTATAATCCCAAGAGGCTGGGATTTGTAATCTCACCATGCCCAGCTCTCTGTAGTAATTTTTATTACTTCCTTTCTTGTTTATTATCTATAGCTCCTATTACAACATAAAATCCATGGGGTTCTGGACTTTATTTTGTTCTCTCCTGCATCTCTTAGTATTATCTAGAGATATATAATGGGCACTCAATTATAGTTGTATGCTTTTCATCAACAAGGGTTTATTTATAATTGCCAATTTATATTCTCTCAAGATATGCAAATCTCATAAATGTATTTTCACCGTGCCACAGGAATGTTTCATCTCACTAGCATCTTTTTTTTTGGTACCAGGGATTGAACCCATGGGTGCTTAACCACTAAGTCACACCCCCAGCCCTTTTTATTTTCTGAGACAAGGTCTTAACTAAAGTGCCTTATGGCTTCACTAAGTAGTTGAGACTGGCCTTGATTTAGCAATCTTCCTGCCTCAGCTTCCCAAACCACTGAGATTACAGGCATGCCCCACCTTGCCCAGCTCATCTTTTGATTTTTGCTGGGATCCTTATGTAGACTTTTCACTTTCTTACATTTCTACGACTTGACTTTTATTTTTGTTTGATAAACATCAACAGTATTAAGATGTTTCAACTTGGGGCTGAGGTTATGGCGCAGTGGTAGCGTGCCTGCCTAGCACGCGTGAGGCACTGGGTTCGATCCTCAGCACCACATAAAAATAAAATAAAGGTATTCTGTCCACCTACAACTAAAAAATAAATATTTAAAAAAAAAAAAAAAAAGATGTTTCAACTTAACTGAAAAGTAGCCAATGGTATTACTCTTTAGAAGTATTCACTATATTTTGTCACTGTGAATGAGGTACCAGTGGAAACTTCAACTGCTTTAAGCGTAAAAGCATCAGGGCAGAAAAAAGACAAAAGACTTGATTGGAAATTAGAACCATTCCTCAATCATTACCTCTTGGCTTTCAGACAGTTACTTTCCTGAACTCTTTTTCAGTAACAAAATGTAGTATTTTGTTATAATCTTGTTTATGCACCATGAAAAAGATTCAGGAAGAGTTCCATTTTCATTTATTCTGTCCTGTTCCCATCACATGTCAAAATATCTTAGATATTTTAATATCCATCACCCAAATTATGTCCTGTCTTGTTACTTCTTACATCCAGAAATAGCACAAACTTTTTTTGTGGAATCATGTGATTGGATTTTTATTCAGAAAATGTGATTCTAAGTATAAATTCTATACTATTAATATGATATATGAAAACAGGAATTGTCTTTACATCCCTCATAGTACCAAACCCAGTGTCATGTGCAAAGTAGGTACTCTCACATATATACACAATGGAATAAAGAGCCTCATTCTTTGCTTAGTGACTGTTTATTCTTAACTTAGTTAAAACTTTGTTTCTAAACCATTCTTTCACCCTGGTTCTTTTAATTACCTCTCATGCAGTTCAGTATACAGAATCCAGATGCTCTTCTTGATAACTTTATTTCCTGTCTCAAATCTTTTCTACCCACAGAATAACAGAGTGGCAACTCAGTTGACTGTAAGCATTCGTGTACAAGGAGACAAACGTCTTAGCAGCCTGCGCCGTTGCTGTGCCCTTACCCACTATGATGCTCACAAGATGAGCCATGATGCTTTTGCTGTCATCAGAAACTGTAATACTTCTGGAATCCAAACTGAATGGTGAGTTTTTCTTTTTTCTAAGTCTCTTTTGAGAAAGAGACTTATCCACTTATCTCGTCTTGGCTCTAAAATTAGTGGGTATCCAAGCTCCTTCAGCTGAGGTAGGCTCTTTATGACTCAGATTAGCAACATTTATTAGGGAGAAGGATGGTGATACACCAAGGGAAAAGATAGTAGCAACCCCAGAAACAAAGCGACTCAGCTGTAGCTTCTCTGCCTACATTTGGTGCTTTCCATTTCCCATGGGTGGGTTACAGGGCAAGGTGAATCAGTACTATCTGATTGTATCAGCTTGCTGTAGTCACAGAAATGATCACTTGCACTTGGAGAATGGAGCTCAAGTTTCAAGAATATACTTGGGAGCCGGGCGCGGTGGCTCACGCTTGTAATCCCAGCACTTTGGGAGGCTGAGACAGGAGGATCACAAGTTCAAAGCCAGCCTCAGCAACAGCGAGGCACTAAGCAGCTCAGTGAGACCCTGTCTCTACATAAAACACAAAATAGAGCTGGGGATGTGGCTCAATGGTCGAGTGCCCCTGAGTTCAATCCCCAGTACCAAAAAAAAAAAAAAAAAAGAATATACTTGTGAACTTCTCAACTGCTTGATTGTTCCATTTTTTCGGGGGGCTACTGGGGATTGAACTGAGGGGCGCTGGACTTCTGAGCCACATCCCCAGCCCTATTTTGTGTTTTATGTAGAGACAGGGTCTCACTGAGTTGCATAGTGCCTTGCTTTTGCTGAGCTGGCTTTGAACTTGCCATCCTCCTACCTCAGCCTCGCAAGCTGCTTGGATTACAGGCATGCGCCACTGCGCCTGGCTGCTTGATTATTCCATCTTAAAAGAAGCTTTCATATTTAAGAAAGTGACTTTCATTCATTGATAATCTCTAACATCCCAATTTAGTTGCAAGCTCCACTGGTATTATACCAAATGACATATTCATTAGTAAACTTTTTTGGTCATGAAATATAGCCAAGTAGATGATAATGTTGGTTCTCTTTGGAGCATGTTCATTTTCTTTCCAGATGATGATTTTCAGGATTGGAATCCTTATTAAATATACCCTATTAAAGCATTTCCAAGTTCACAATGGAAATAAAATTATGAAATATAAATTGATTTACTTATAGACATATACTAAGATTATAAAAAATAAAGTTCAGTTTATCATCAGGTTTATCTAAATATATTGGCACTACTATTATAGGTATAGATCTATAATTTTTTGGAGGGGTCTTTAAAATTAGAGGGTTTTTTTGTTGTTGTTGTTGTTTTAGAATAATTTAACTTTTACTTCCTGGTATGTTTATTTTCAAATATTGAACAGTTACACAGAACCAAATGATAATTGTTGTAACTATGTTCATATGAAGGAAACTGAGAACTGACAAACTGTAACATTCTCCTCACCAAAAGTATGAAACTTATTAAACAGGGAGGCATCAACATTATCTGATTATAAGATGGTCCCAAAGTATGAAATCTGAAGATAGGGAGATGCTGTCATAACTTTAAAATAGCATTTATTCTTTTCTTTATTGAGGAACTAATCTGTATATGCAAGTGTGTCTCATCTTCTGAAATTGAGCTCATGAAAATGTTAAGATAAATTAGACATAATGAGGAACTTTATGATAGGAATTTTTCTTGAAATGTTTTGAGACTGGGATTGGTAACCAAGAGCAGTTGTAGAATTTCATTCCATAGAAATTCCAGAATGCAAAGTCTGTATGGGTTTAAAAAAGCCCTGTTTAGGGGCTGGGGTTGTGGCTCAGTGGTAGAGTGCTTACCTAGCATATGCAAGGCCCTGGGTTCGATTCTCAGCACCACATATAAATAAATAAATAAAGGTACATCGATAACTAAAAAAAAAAATTTTTAAAAAGAAAAGAAATGCCCTATTTAAAACAGAATGACTGGACATGGTAGTGCATGCTTTTAATCCCAGTGACTTGGGAGGCTGAGGCAGGAGGATCACGAGTTCAAAGCTGGTGAGTTCAACAATTTGGCGAGGCCCTAAGCAACTTAGTGAGATCCTGTCTCAAAATAAAACAGAAAGGGCTGGGGATGTTGCTCAATGGTTGAGTACCCCCGAGTTCAATCCTTGGTACTCACATCTCAAAAAAAGACTGGTGGTATAGCTTAGTGGTAAAGTATCCTTGGGGTTTGATCCCCAATACCCAAAAATGAATGAATGAATAAATAAAAACAAGAGAATGTGTAAAAAGCTTATTTTCAAGTGTTTCCAGTCTGAATATTCTGAAGCATTTCTGTTATTCTGAATAAAATTATTTGCCCCAACCCTGAATTATAGCAACTTCTGCAGCTGCCTAGCTGGTTCCTAAGGTGGTCCCAGACTAGCAACATCAGCATCACCTAGGAAACTATTAGAAATTCTCTGTTCATTCCAGGTCTACTGTGTTAACACAATACATAATAATAAAGTTTGAGGAACACTCAAACTTAAGGAATAATTTAACACTCAAATTAATGAATAATTTCCTCTTTGGCAGAACTAGAACACCAGTCCCTTATGAAATGAATCTATATAAGCTCTGAAAATAGTGACTTGTTGCTAATCTCCTTATTCCTTTAACAGGTCCCCTCCCCTCACAATGCTTTTCCTTTGTGCTACCAAATTCTCTGCCTGTACGTCTTCATCTTGCACAGACATCAGCATCTTCTTGAGCAGCAATTCAAGCTCTCTGTCAAAGATGCCAGTTACCAGCTCAGAAGCTAAGACCCAGGGAAGTGGCCCAGCATTGACAGCCCCTAAGAAAGCAACTACCTCTCTGGAGTCATTCTTCCAAAAAGCTGCAGAAAAGCATAAAGTCAAAGAAGCTTCATTTTCATCTTTTAGTGCCACTACTCAGGCCCCCACTAGCAATTCACCATCCAAGCCTTCATTTTTCCAAATGTGTCAAACTACAGGAACTGAGTCTTTCTTTAAGCAAAAAAGTCTGCTTCTAAAGCAGAAACAACATATTAATTCTTTAGTTTCTTCCTCTCCACAAAATCCACAGTCCAACTTTAAAGGGTTACCAACCCATTTCCCAACAGAATATTCAGATGTTGCCTCTGTTTGTAAAGGAGCGTTGAAGCTAGACTCCTCCAAAGCAGCTCCTACAGAGATGGATTTGGCCCAGAACAGCCCAAACAGCCTTACTTTTCCAGCTTCCAAGTCTGTGGAGATGGCCCCAAAGGCAGCTGCCACCCCTAGTCTTCTAGCTACTGAGGACCAAGTACCCTGTGAGAAGTGTGGCTCCCTGATACTAGTATGGGAGATGCCAGAACATATGGACTATCATTTTGCAGTGGAGTTGCAGAAATCATTTTTGCAGCCCCATTCCTCAAACCCCCAAGTTGTTTCTGCTATGACTCAAGGCAAAAGAAATCCCAAGAGCCCTTTGTCCTCCAGTAATAAACGCCCTAGGCCTGGGGGCATGCAGACATTGGAATCTTTTTTTAAGCCGGTAACACATTAGTGCTGCCCTTAGGCTTACTAAAGGATTTTAATATTTTATCCATAGCCTGAGAGATGCAAATATGTTCATTTCATAAGGAAATTCTTAACAATGAAATTTTTAGCTTAAAAAATAATTAAGTTAGGTACTGGGTTAAGATATCATCTCTTCCCACGGATTTTAATTATACTGCTGATAGAACTGTAAACATCCTAACTCCGGAGGCTGAGACGGGAGGATTCAAGGCCAGCCTCAGCAACTTAGAAGACCCTGTTGCTTAAAAAGGGGGAGAGGCTGGGGATGTTGTGAATCAATGATTAATTGCCCCTAGTTAAGTCCCAAGTCTCCCTCACCCCCATCAGTCAGATTGTAAAAATTCATCCTTTGTGTGTTTAATCTTCAGACTTTTGGAAGGCATTGTCACATAGTAAAAAAATGTATGAGCTTGGAGCCTATGAGACTGATCCCAGACTTTCCTCTGCCTCTTTTTAAGTATGGCTTCAAGCAAGTTACTTCAGTTCCTTAACTGAAAAACTGAGATAATTACCTTAGAGATTACTGAAGATTTTAAAAGATGTTTTAAGTACCTAACTTAAAAGTTGGCACAGACGGCAGAGGTGGCAGTGCACCACCTGTAACGGCAGCTATTGGGGAGGCCCAGGCAGCAGGTTCCTAAGCTCAAGGCCAGCCTTAGCAACTTAGCAAGACCCTGTCTCAAAAAATAAAAAGGAGCCGGCTTGGTGGCGCAAGCCTGTAATCCCAGCACTTAGGGAGGCTGAGACAGGAGAACCACGAGTTCAAAGCCAGCCTCAGCATCGCGGAGGCGCTAAGCAACTCAGTGAGACCCTGTCTCTAAATAAAACAAAATAGGGCCGAGGATGTGGCTCAGTGGTCGAGTGCCCCTGAGTTCAATCTCCAGTACCAAAAAGTAAATAAAAATAAAAAGGGTAGGGGATATAGCTAAGTGTTATAATCCCCTGAGTTCAATTTCCAGTACCACAAGACACACAAAAGTTGGCTCAGTAAAAGGAACTGTAAAAAATGGTTAAAAAAAAAAAGACTGGCAAGGCATGATGGCACATCCTTAATTCCAGCGAATCAGGAGGCCAAAGCAGGAGGATCACAAATTCAAAGCCAGCCTCAGCAACTTAGTGAGGCTCTAAGCAACCTAGCGAGACCCAATCTCAAAATAAAAAATGCTAGATGTGGTGGTGCACACCTATAATCCCAGGGACTCAGGAGGCTGAGACAGGAAGTTCAGTCAGCCACAGCAATTTAGCAAGGACCTAAGCAACTTGGTTCCCAAGAAGTAAAAGAAAAAAGTGGGGGGCGCTGCTGGGGATGTGACTTAGGGGTTAAGTACCCCTGGGCTCAATCCCCAAATCAATCTAAAATCTTCCTACCTCTGCAGCAGGACAGTTCAGACAATGCCTGAGGGCTTGAAATCCTGAAAGGATAGGCTCTTCATATAAAAGCTGCTAAATTACTACCAAATTTCATACAAGTAAAGCTATTAGCCTACTTTAGCTACTGGCCCTTCTACCTCTACATTTTATTCTAATGTAGAATGAGGTTGCTCCTAGGCCAGTTCAGAAAGTCTGTTTAGATTGGATAAGTCATGATCAAGACTAGATCACCTCTAGAACCTTGCTATTCCCCAAGAACAGCATCACTAAGAAACAATCAGGATCTATATGTTAATAAGACTTCCCAATGTGTCATTTTAGAAACACTGATCTAGAAAGACTAAAGACCAGGTTTGTAGAGAATATTAACACCGAGTGCAAATTTAAGAGGTAAATGCTTGGGATTTCAGGGTCACTAGTGTGTTCATGTCTTCATTGAAGTATGAACGTTTAGTTTAGGGTTATTAATTATTGTAGCTTTTTGTACTTGTCCAGGCTTATAGTATTGGGAGTGGAGTGCTATAGGTCCATCCAGGGCCTTGAACATTCTAGACAAGCCCTCCACCTCCGAGCCACACTCCAGTCCTGGTACTGTATTTTAAATCTCCATTCTTACATGTGTAACATCAGTTCTTTAGGCTTTTGTGATATGGGGAACCTTGAATTATATATGGAACCAACTGAAAATGATGAACTAAGTGGTAGGTTAAGTGGGTAGGCAACTGGGGAACTTATATATTTTCCTAGTACTGGGGACTGAACCTAGGGGGTGTACTACCACTGAGATACATCCACAGCCCTTTTTGGTTGGACAAGGTCTAAGTTGCCCAGGGTTGGCCTTGAACATGTCTCGGGTTGCCTCAGCCTCTCAGCCTGCCTTAGCCTCTGGAGTCTCTTGGCACCACAGCTGAGACACAGCAAAGGGTATATCTGTATACACGCCCTTCCCATATGTACGTACAAATCCACTTATACTTTTTAACTTATTTATATATTAGGAGTAGTATTTAATTTGAAGGGAGGACAGTTTGAAAACCACAGGATCTAGCAAGAAATTATTTTTCCCACTCAATGACAGTAATTCACTGGGTACAATGCCTTTTCTGTTCTAAATTTGTAGTTTCTTAAAGGCAAGAATTCTTCACAGTGCCTTGCACATTAACAAGTGCTTAATATTCCTTGATTGAATGTATGTCATGAAAAACTGTAGATCTGATTACCAGAACTGGGACAATAAAAAGTTACAAACTTCCTAAGGTCTCCTTTATACACTTTTATCCCCCTAAATGTTCCATTAATGTAGCAGAGTGGCTCACTAGTTCCTGAAGAAAGTTTACTAAGTACTGAGACGTGATTTTCCAACACTTCCCTTCTTAATCTAGAAAAGTTAAGTAAAAAACGGCGAAGCCTCTTTTTTTGCTGCTCAACAGATCAAGCTGAATATACTTTTGTACAGAAAAGTAATGTGGTAGAAACTTAAGTTTTATTGGACAGCTCCAAATTAGTGTGTGTCGGGTGGGAAAGGGTAGCTAGTAGATGACCAATAAGACAATACCCACAGCATAACTTATTTTCTTGGGAGCCCTCGCCCTAACCTAGTGCACTGAATTGTGAAGGGAAGAGCAGATGGGCATGCAAAGGTCAGTGCTTGGGGAGAGCTATATTAAGTTTTGCTGCATTTATCTTTTCCTTCCTTACTGCTGTTTATCAGCAACTGTGTAAAAGGAAGTAAACACTTTTAGCTCCTAATATAGGAAGAAGTTCTTTAACCACAGGCTTCTTAGTAACAAGTTAAAGTATTTTAAGCAGCAGCTGACCCTGAGTGGTAGCTATCACTTTAATACTCTAAAGGCAGAATGCTACATAGGACCTTGTGTCACATGTATCATTATATCTCTTTGCCAGGGTCAGTGACCAAAATGCAGTCCCTGGTTTCTGCAGTTTATTTTAGCCTTGGGCCCTGTTTCTTTACCCATAACATGAAAATCAGATAGTCTGAACATAGAAATAGTAAGGTTTGGCCAGGTGGCTCCCACTGTTCCAAGAATCTGGTTTAGGCTCTACAAACCTAAAAAGTTTGAGGGCTAGATTACCATTCATTTCTAAATTCTATTTATCTTGCCAGGCACGGTGCATGCCTGTAATTTCAGCAACCTGGGAAGCAGAAGCAGGATTATAGTTCAGGCCAGTCTCAGCAACTTAGACCCTGTTTCAAATAAAGTCTGTCTGGGGATGTTGCTTAGCGGTAAAGCACCTCTGGGTTCAATCCACAGTACCACAAAAAAAAAAAAAAAAAAAAAACTTTAACCAGCTGGCATTCTAGTCTTCAAATGTGACAGGGCATTTGAGCTGCTAACAAGTGTTAGAATCTTCAAATATAATATATTTGAGCTGAAAGGTCTGTTTAACTGCTCACTCAAAGAACTATGAAAGCAGGAGAGAACATATGGTTAGAATACTGAACACTGACCCAATGTGTGGGAGAGGGCTGGACCCAGTGGCACATGCCTGTAATCTCGGTGGTTTGGGAGGCTGAGGCAAGAGGATCCTGAGTTCAAAGCCAGCCTCAGTAACCTAGTGAGGCCCTGTCTCTAAATAAAATATAAAATAGGGCTAGGAGCCAGGCGCGGTGGCTCACGCTTGTAATCCCAGCACTTAGGGAGGCTGAGACAGGAGAATTGCGAGTTCAAAGCCAGCCTCAGCAACGGCGAGGTGCTAAGCAACTCAGTGAGACCCTGTCTCTACATAAAACACAAAATAGGGCTGAGGATGTGGCTCAGTGGTCAAGTGCCCCTGAGTTCAATCCCCAGTACCAAAAAAAAAAAAAAATAGGGCTAGGGATGTAGCTCAGTGGTTAAGCGCCGCTGAGTTCAATCCCTGGCCAAAAAAAGAAGACACCAATGTGTGGGAGAGGAAAAGAAATGGCATATGAGATACAGGATGAATATTTTCCCCATTCAGGGGTCAGCAATGGTAGGATTTCACTTGTCTCTAATCCTGGAGAAGAAACTAACTATCTCTGGAAACTGAACCTGTGTCTTAAGCATAAGTACAGTATACTCAATAAAACATTTTTTTATTCTGTACAATATATATGTGTATTTAAATATATATATATATATACATATATATATGCAGAGAAACTTCAATCAACAAATCCCTGAGTCCATGGGAACCCAGGACACTAACAAAGGGAAAGGAGGGAGTCCATGCCTAAAGAGTAGGAAATATGGCAACATTTTTCCCTTTCCTCCTGGTTCCCTGCGATAGAAGGGGATGGTCACTACAAATTACTGAAATGAGAAAGTTTTATGTGGGAGCAGGAAGTGGGGGTGAGGGTGGCAGGATGTGGAACAGTGGGTCAGGTCCCCCCAGCCACCAGTCTGGGGGGTACAACACTATTTGATGAAAGTCAGATGATAGCAGAGAAAAGGACAAGACTGACATGCAGCTGGCCTTTGGTATGCCAAGTCTCAGCTTGGCAGCCCCACACCTGGACCAGCACAATAAATAGCACCTGTGGGGCCTACGAGAGGAGCTGGGGAAACGGCCCTTGTGGGAAGGGGGGAAAGGAGATAAAGCTTAGGAACAGGCCTTGAGTCTCAGCAGAGTGGGAGCACTGGCATTTGCTGTTCCTGTGCCATGTCTTCAGACCCTGGGCTACCAGATGGCCAGGAGCAATGTCTTTTGTCCACAGTCAGGCAGAGATGGGCAACTTACGTGGCCTTGAGAAGAGGTATAGAAAAAGGAGTGCTTTCGAGGACCACCCCAGTTCTGACAATTCCTGAAGTGCAGGGATCATACTGGCAAGTCACACCCAGTCTTGGGAGTGGGGCCAAGGTGGCTATAGTCAGCTCCTTCCAGTAGACGGGCCACAGGATTGCCAGGTTTGAGCCAACCAGGTGGGCACACAGCTGCTGAACACTCCCCTGATTTGTCTTCTCCCTCAGGACTGCCCCTCCCTGGCCAACCAAGCTTGACACCTCTCCAGAAGGGTGGCAGGAAGCAAACTGCAGACAGCACCCTCTCTCCCTAGCCTATTAACACACAAAGCCGCCAACAGGGGGCAGCATGGCCAGAAGTCACCTTATATATTGTAGGGGCAGCAATAGAGCTGTCCCTGCCTGGAGGACTTAGAAGCCCATGTTGGCCTGGGCTTCTCCTGCTGCAATGGCTTGCACATCAGTGACATGACCGATGCCCTTGGTGACACCCTCCCGGAACAGCAGTTTGGCGCCCACCTTCAGGTACTCTGGGTGTTTCAGGAAGCGGAAACGTACCACTGCCTTCTCCCCTGTCCGCAGCTTGTCCTGCAGCAGATAAGTAGTCACTGTCCTGGCCAATGCCTCCCGTCCCATTTTCTACTGGCCTTTCTGTCCACCCTCGGGGCCTCTGGGTAGGCTGCTACCCACCCCAAGTAGGGCTTTTTTGTACCCTTCATGGGATCAGGGAGCTCTGCCAAGTCTGAGATTGGGCCTCCCTCCTTTTTGGAGGCAGAATTCTGACTTTTCCCTGGAGAAAGGGAGGCATGACTGGGTCCCTCTCACCTTGGCGTGGATCTTTTCCACCACTGCTGTCTGACGTACGTTGCCCACATGCACTGTCACCTGGAATCCTCGTCGGAAAGTGGTGGCATGGAACAGTAGGACTATTTCTGCCTCGAACACTGAGCAGATGGTGGGATTCATCTCGGGGCTCACCATCACCATGCCCTGGGGAGGCACAGCCCCCAGGCCCAGGAAGGGCAGACCTAACATTAGACTCTCCCTTTCCAGCCCTCCCACTCTCTTTACAGTTCCTGAATTTCCTTTTCCTTTACATGACTCCAAACACAGACCTCACAAGGTAATAATCCAAATTCTCCTTTTGGTGGGTACCCACCTCCCTCTAACCCTTCAAAACTTTGTATTTTTAGGGTCCTGGACATTCACTTTGCAGAGTGACTTAATATTTAGTGATCTGCTCCTCATGAGGATTCTAAACCATTTTCATAGTCTGTGTAACCAGACTTTAAGCTTCTTGGGTTAAGGGACCCTATTTCCTTTGAGTTTCTCTTTAGCACCATAGAAGGGTGCTCCTCACTCATTAGCTAGAGTCTGAGGCACTTCTCTTTGCATTCCCTCTCCACCCACTCACACACCTCACCTTACGAAGCAGTGCCCGGTCAAAGTCCCCAAGGGCCAATGTAGCAGCCTGCCCAGCTCTCAGCACACGACAGGCAGAACGGTTGCGCTGGATGCTGCACACTCTCAGCTCCAGGAAGCAGCCATCATCTGTGGGGCCCACCACCAGCTGGTCCCCCTCACGGCAAATCCCACTGCAGCCCAGAGGGAAGGTGGCACAGTGTCAGCATAGGTCTCCTACTTCTCTGCTAGAGCTACCCAGAGCATTCTTTCCCTTCTGGGGTTGAGTCTCTCAAGTAAGGGGAAGGAATCCTAATTTCATATTTAGAGGTAAGAGTGATGACTTCCTTGCCTGGTCCAGAGTTCATAATCTGAAGGCTAATACCAGAAAAAGTCAGCAGTGACATCTGGCAAAGATGTATCTGCTGGGTTGGTATAACAATGAACACCTGATCCCTGAAAGAAGAAATTATTCCCTTGGGTTTCACCCTCTGCTTTGCAAAGAGTCATTTTCTCATTTCCATACTTTTGAGATGAGATCAGTTGAATACAGTCTAGATTTCTTCCTGGGGCCCATGACACACCTCACCAGGGGTCTGGCGATTGCCAGCATGCAGCAATAAGCCAAAAGACTAGCTCCTGCCAACTCTTCTGATAGTAAAAGCCTAATTTGCAAACAAGCATATCTTGTAGATGGGCTCTGTTCAACTTCAGGATCTCCTCCTTTGGGCCAGGATGTCTTCGAGTGCGAGTGCAGGGGCTTGTGAGGACTGAGTGGGGTGGGTAGCAAACAAGGCAATTCACCTGGAAAGTGTCCCTCCAACAACAGTCCCCACCTCTGGTACTGTGTAGATTTCATCCACCTGGAGCCAAAGAAAACTATCAATGTCCTCCTAAGTAGGGCTGGCAGGTCCAGCTTCTCTGAATAGGCTCTGGGACTGGTCAGAACTGGTCCCGCCCTCCCCCACCTTCCACCTGTTTATTGGGCCAACTACCTGGAATTCCGTCAACTGCTGCATAAGCTCCTCCTGTTCTTTGCTGTTGGTGAGTGGAGGCAGGATATTCAGGAAGACTTTGAGGAGGTCCAGACTCTCCCCAGACACACTGGACAGTGTGAAGATAGGGGTGACACTATGGAGTAAGGGATGGAATGGGAAGATGAGGAAAGTCCTAATAGGAGACAGAGGCCAGGGGCCCACACATGGCAAGGTGAGCTTTTCTCTGGGCAGCTGAGGGGCCCTCTATCTGGCTGTAAGCCAAGGAAAATGGCATGTGAAGTCCATCCTCAAGGCCCAAGGGAGAGAGTGAATGTCTATAGGATTCTAGGCATCAGCAAGGCTCCAGGTTGGCATAAAAGAAGGGCCAATCTCTTAAAAAAAAAAAAAAAGACTCCCTCCCACAATCCCAAATTGAAAAAGTCACAGAACTGAGCCAGAATCAGTCCAGCCCTGGAGATAACACACCATGTTTCTGGGCCCTGTGGCATCCTTTCCCATGGATCAGGGGTTTGGGATGAGGCAGGCTTACTTGGGTGACTGGGCAAACTGTTGGGCAGCGGTGACAGCATCATCCTCAGAGGTAACCAGCATGGGGACCTTGTGGCAGCCGGGCTGCTTGAGGACCCGCTCTAGCTGGCGTACTGTCCTCTCCACTGTAGTTCTGGCACACAGGTCCACTTTGCTGACCACGATGAAGAAGGGTACTTTCAGGGCCAGGGCTAACCCTAGATGTTCCCTTGTAGTGCCAGCTGCCTCAAAGAAGGCAGGCAGAAGGATGGAATGGTGAGAGGATGGGAGGAAAGAGAGGGAAGAGGAGAATCAATGTTGACTCTCACAGTGGGAAAGTCAGCACCCTCTTGTCCCTGCCCAAGGCCTCTTACCGATGCCAGTGTTGGCACTGACGAGGAGCAGGGCACAGTCAGGGCAGTAGGAGGTGAGACCAAAGATGGTAGTGTGCAGATACTTGTGGTGGCCTGCCAGGTCGATGAAGGTGATCATCTTGGAGCTGCTCTCACAGATCTCTTCTGCGGTCCGTGAGTCGCTGTAATTCACCACCTAGTCCAGGGCCCAGGGCTCTCAGTGCCCCCTGTGAGCCTCCCCAACCCTTTAAGAGTTGCTAGGACCTAATCCTGGGTGGCCCTGCCTCTTAACCCTGAGCCCCATTTTCTATTTAGTTCAGTTGATTCCCCATGTGTTTTCTAAGAGAAAAATTTGTTCACAGTGCCCTCAGGACCTTCATCTATACTATTACAAAAAGTCTCCACACTCATGCCCCGACCTCTGTCCTTCACCTCTACCATCCCATCCTCAGAGTCCGGCCCCACTGGGTCCCGTTGATCCCATGCACCTCTCCCTTGCTGTTAAAGCCCAGGATCTCGAAGCTGATACTGGAGGTTCGCCCAGACTGAATCTCATGCAGGTGGCGGAAAAGGTTGAGCCGGGCCCGGCCCCTCCCGTTGTCCAGCTCTCCCTGGGTCAGTACTCCAAGCAGGGTTGACTTCCCTGAGTCCACATTCCCCAGGACAGCCACTCGGAGGTCTAGGAACTGTGGATGAATTGCATAAGGTAAGGGCTCCAATCCCTTTCTCATTGAACCCTAAGTCAAGGGTGGTGATACTCCTGGGGAGCAACAGAATGATCTGGACACCCCCAGATCCTGCTACCACAGGGCTCTCCCAGGGAGTATAGGCACAGGGCGGGCAGGAAGGATACAGGCTCACCTGTTGGTTGTCAGGGACCTTTCGTACCAGCACTTCAGTGATCTTCCGGGGCACGTCACTATCATAATCCACTTCTCGTTCCCGGAGAACAGTGATGTCTGCCCCAACCCTATCACAGCAAGGCCACAGCTGCCATACTTCACAGATACTCCCTACATACTAGCCTGGCTCTGGACCAACAACCTTCCCACATCCCCAACCTGCCACAAAGCTCCAAATACCTTACTGCATTTTATACCACCCTCCAATCTATCCCATATCCACAGCTCTTCTAAAACAAACAAGTAAACATCTTAAATCAAGGAGCAAAAAAGCCTAGATCTAGTGAACAAAAGAGCCTTTTATCAAGAGACCACTGCAGAAGGAAAGCTCCATCTTGGTCCCTGAGGCCCTGGGTGACTGCCTATGTATAGGTCCTCCCCAGAGTTAGGTAAAGGAGAACTGAGGGAAAGGGGGAAGCATACTTCTCTGCCATCCGGTGCAGGGTCTTGAGGGAGGCCCGCATCTCCTCCTCAGCCAGCCCCACCAGCAGCCCATTGTCCTCTACCCCAATCTGGTAGACAGCCTCACCGCGTCCCTCCTGGAGACGCCACTTCATTTGTGTCACCAGGTGCTCAAAGCGGTACTGGGATGGATTCACCAGCTTCAGCTTAGGGCAGGTGGGATATCATGAGAAGGTAAAAGTCAGAGGTGTTCCTCCCAAACCTACATGGTCCCCACCTGTCCTGCCCCAAGGACTAGGACCTTCCCTTTCCACCTAAACCTCTTTCCTCTATCAGTGAGTCCCTCTCCAACAGAAATGAGATAGAACCTTTACCCAAACCACATTGCTACAGCTGGACACAGTGGCGCACGCCTGTAATCCCAGCGGCTGGGGAGGCTGAGACAGGAGGATCACGAGTTCAAAGCCAGCCTCAGCAGTGGTGAGGTGCTAAGCAACTCAGTGAGACTCTGTCTCTAAATAAAATACAAAAATAGTGCTGGGGATGTGGCTCAGTTGTCAAGAGCCCCTGAGTTCAATCCCCGGTACCAAAAAAAAGAATCCCAAACCACATCGCTAAATAGACTATGAAGTTGGAAGGATCTCAGATCCTGTTGAGAAGGGCAACCTACCCCACCCTCTGCTCCTCCCCAGCCTAAGACTCACTTTATATTCGATGTTTCCATCTTCAGCCTGAAAAGAAGCAGGGAGCAGTTACCATACACTGTCCAGACCGAATCCCCACTTTCCCCTTCATTCTCTCTAAACCCAGGCAGAGATAGCAGGAAGCCCCAGCAGCATCTGTGTAGGCAAGTACCTGTGAAGGTCAGTAGCAGAAAAGCCCTCAACCCAGCCCCAAGTGACCCCTCTGAAGTAAAGGCCTGTAAAGATACAGCAAATCATCCATTTAAGCCAAGAACAAAATTCTGGGGTCCTTTCCTTTTTCATTCACTGGCAGCATGTTCTTCTTGGATCCAAGATCAACCTATACTTCTCCCCAGGACCTAAAACTACTATTTCCTGGTATGTTTTCTCTGTGCACAGGGTGCTTTTTGTTTTTTGTTTTGTTTTGTTTTGTTTTTTGTAGTGCTGAGAATTGGACCCAGGGGTGCTCTACCACTGAGCTTTATCCTCGGTTTTCTTTTTTCTTTTTCTTCCTTTGTTTTTGAGACAGGGCCTCACTAAGATGCCAAGGCTGACCTTAAACTTGCAATCTTCCTGCCTCAGCCTCCTGAATAGCTGGGATTACAGGTATGTGCCACCATGCCTGCCCTGTTAAGGCTTTTCTTTGCCACTCATCTGGGAGACACCATTTCCTTCCTGCCCGCCCTCTCGGCTGATGTCACCAAGTGTAAGAGGCGGCAAGAGGTTCTGGAACAGGACCAAAGAGTGAGCTCAGCACTGGTCACTACAAGTTGAATGAGAGAAAAGCCCCAGGTGTAAGAGGTGCAGAACTCCAAAAATGGGGTTAAGACAAACAAAAGAAACTTAGAAATGTAATAAAGGGGACAAACTCCATAAACCTTACTCCCTATGGCTCTTGCCTCCTGTCCCCTAATCCTCATGCCTCAGTTGAGGTGAAATCCCAAATCCTCCCCTTTTCTGGGTGGTAGCACAGCACAGAAGCATCCTTTTGCCTGAGGCTTCTCCTCTCCAGTGCAAAAGGTTATGGATTTTGCCTGTTCTGTCATTCTGTATTTCTGCACTCCTTTCTTTTCTGTCATCATTCCATCCCTTCAAGGCCTTAACAGGTGGTCTTCACCTATAATCTCCACCCCATGGAGCATAAGGGAGATTATTCCCATCAACAAAGATCTTCCAGAAATCTTTTTATCATTTTGCTGGAGATGGAGAATTAGGAAGGCTGGCATCAGAAATGTGGTATAAAGATGACAGTCTAGACCAGTGGTTCTCAAAGTGTGCTCCCAGGACCAGCAGCATTAGCATCACACGGGAACTGGTAAGAAGTACAAATTCTCAGGTCCATCCCTCACCTATTGAGACAAATTCTAGCAGTGGAGCCAGCAATCCTGGTGACTCTGGTACACTAAAGTTTGATAACCACTGGTTTAGGCTTTTCCCCTGGGTCCTCCTATCTTAAGAGGGAGGAACAAAGTAGTCACTCTCTGCCATAAGTTACAGATGGGGCCTATCCTCCACACAGGAGCCTGTATGTGGAGGCTCTTCTCTGTCCCCACCCAGTCATAGGATACGCAAAGGGCAGAGGACTAAGTCTAACTGTTCTCTGGTTTTATGTGTATATATACCGAGGGATAAAGACGGAACGTTTCGCTCTTTTCCCGGCTACTCCCCTCCTCCCTGTGCAACAAGTTTAGAAAAAGTCGTGGTTATTCTGCCTGCCTCCTCGTCCCAGTCGCAGTACAGGCAAGGGGGTGAGAACGTTCTACTCCGCTCTTCCCAGGGGGATGGGATCCCCTTTCTCCATTTCTCCTTCTGGGGTTATCGAAATAAGAAGGGGTAAACACTCTCCCGGAGGGGAGGTAGAGCCTCTAACCCTCCTTCCTGGGGTCCCGGGACCGGAAAAAGGGGTTCTTTCCCGTGCCCCTCCTCTCCGGGGTCTTGACACCGGAAGGGGGTGTTAATTCTCTGTCCCGCCTCCCTGGGGTCCTGGAACTAGAAGGAGTAGTTTCCTCTCGCCCAGTCACTTTTTAGGGGCTCACCTCGGGGGGCAGGTACGGGGGGTTGTTGGCTTTGCTCCCTCTGTTTCTTCCGTTCTTCTTCTTACCCTTCGGGCCCCCGCAGCCGCTGCTGCCGCCGGCCCCCCTAGCTTTGAGGGTTCCGCCCATGGCCGGGCCCCCTCCGGGCCGGCAGCAGCCGCCGAACAGCTCAGATACTCGCGAGTCCATCCGCCGCTGCCGCCAGCCCCCCGCCCAACCCCTCCCCCCCGCCGCCACCACCACCGCCGCCGCCGCTGCCGCCGCCCCTACTGCCACCGCCGCGTCGGCCAGCCAGAGGGGAGCGGGGTGGGGCGCTGTGCAGGCCACGCCCCCACCTCCCCTGGCCTCCGGGTCGCGTCAGAAACAGCCGCGGAGCACCACGGGATATCGAGTCCATGGACCTGGGACCTCTCTTAAAAGAGCGCGCTGCCGCCCTACAGCTTCCAGGAGGCATCGCGGCGCAAGAGGCCGCAGGTGGCTTCGGGGCGTGGGCAAGGAGCGCGCCTTTGCGCGCAAAGGCCGAAGGGAGTTGTAGTCCGGCTCCCAGTGCCCGCGCTCACAGCGGTCTTTTTCTAGGACCTGGGGTCGGGGCAGTTGAGAGCCCTGTGGCCCGAGGATGGGGACGGTCACCAGCGGCGAAGAGCTTACATCAGAATCGAGCTTTGTGGACGCCCCTGGTTATGACCCCTTACTGCGGATGCCAGACAACAGGATTTGGACCTAGAGAGCGGCAGAATTCAGGGCGACTGGTCCCTCCAGCCTGCCAGGTCCACCTCTGCCTGTTTTCTTCCCCGATGGCCAGCGTGCTGTCGGGGTGAGTCAGGGCGAACGCCAGGGCGGAGGCAAATGGTGGTTAGCCTAATTACGGATGTTTTGTGGCGATCATTATGCCACCTTTACACAGTAGTCACTGCTTTATTACTGGGCTGGCACTGTCCTGGGGCTGGTTTTAGCAGCCTCAGGCACCGTGGTGGCCCCGACACGAGGCCTGAACCTATAAACCAGCCAGCTGCCAGAGGGCTGCAAGGATGCCCGCAGCAAGTATGCCCCTTCCCCTTTGTTTTGAGGCCGAACTAATCCGGGAGAACAGAACTTGGTTCTGAAACAGCCAGGGCTGTAGGAGGAGCTCGGTCTCTACTTGGGACGGGACTGGAGCTCGGATTACTTCAGCCACCGGGAGGGCAAAGGAAGTAGCCGGGAATAGAAACTTGGCCCAGGGCTCCAGGGTATTGTTGACTTTTGACTTTCGACTTTCCCGCCAAGGCGTCTGTCCTCCTCTTTAGGGCTCTCGCAGTCAGCACAGAGTAAACATCCAGCGACAAACCAGTGTACAAGACACCAGAAATGTAGGGTGGAGAAGCAGAATTGCTGGGCTAGGAGTCAGGACGCCAGGGTTCAATTCCCAGCCCTATGGCTGTTTCATGACTCATTACTTCCCTCTCTTTACAAACAAGGAGATGTTCATACACAGCCAAGAAATAAAACATCTTGTTCCTTCAGACCTCAATTTTCCTTGGAAAACTAAAAGCAGCAACAATGGCTTACCTCTGGTGATCTCTGTAGGGGTTCAGACCTGGTGGAGTCCATGGCTTCTTCCTAGGTCCACATAGAGAGAGGCAGGTCTACTGATGACACAGTTGCGGTCCACATGGCATAACTCCCCAGAACAGTGAAAACAGAAGGACCAAAGTCAGCAATGATGGACCTAGTAGGTCCAGCCAAATATGTAGGTCTTCGGTGTTTGAAAATATAGGTGACTTTTTGAAATCCTGTGTGGTTGAAGGAAAAGCTATGCTGTAGAGGTGAACCCTAACAGGGGCACAGGTCCACCAGGAAAACTGCTGTTTGAGACTGAGACTAGAGAACTCAGTGAGAGATCTCAAAAAGGATTGGGATGGGAAGCAAGAGATAAGACCACCCCCCAACATTATCACTATAACCAGTTCTGGACCCTCTTGATAACCAGAGCCTGCTGCACTTGACTGATAACACCCGTCTTTTTTTTTCTTTTTTAACTTTCTAAAATATATTTGTTTTAGGTGTAGATGGACACAATATCTTTATTTTTATGTGGTGCTAAGTATCGAACCCAGTGCCTCATGCATGCAAGGCAAGTACTCTACCACTGAGCCACAATCTCAGTCCCCCATCTTTTCATCTACATGGATCTTTCAGCAGCCAAGCCCAACACACACTATTTTACTTCATCCATTTTAATCCCCTTGTCTCCTGTATGGAGAATTTCTTTTAAGAGATAGCAGAAGAGCTGGGCGTGGTGGCGCACGCCTGTAATTCCTGCACTTAGGGAGGCTGAGACAGGAGAATCCTGAGTTCAAAGCCAGCCTCAGCAATGGAGAGGTGCTAAGCAACTCAATGAGACCCTGTCTCTACATAAAACACAAAATAGGGCTGAGATGTGGCTTAGTGGTTGAGGGCTCTGAGTTCAACCCCCAGTACCAAAAAAAAAAAGAGAGAGAGAGAGAGAGAGAGATAGCAGAAGATAACCCATTCTGAGAGCCCATTCTTTTTTTTTTAAATATCTTTATTTTATTTATTTTTATGTGGTGCTCAGGATCAAACCCAGTGCCTCACACATGCGAGGAAAAGTGCTTTACTACTGAGCCACAATCCCAGCCCAGAGAGCCCATTCTTAAACAACCTGGCCTACCACAGACAGAAGTGAAGGCTGGCAGAGGAGTAGCCTGAACAGGGATGTCTGTTTAGGAGATCAGGGTCCTGAGGAATGGAAAGAGGTGTGTGTGACTAGTTTCCTGAAAGGATTGCTTATGAGGTGGTTAGCTATGGGATATATATATATATCATGGATACACAGATCACATGCAAACATTTTTCCTGGCATGTAGTCACTAATTTTTGTATATAGTACCTTTGCATGTTTTGAACTCAGACATAGCAATCTTTCTCTTTATGCTCCCTTGGTTTCGTGTCATCTCTAAGCCAACCTCACTCCTAGATTATACATTATTCACCAATATTTCTTCTAGGAGCAACACCCCTTCACCCCAGGGATCAAAGCCAGGGGTTTAGCGCATGCTAAGAACATGCTATACTATTGAGCTATGGCCCTAGTCCGCTTCTAGGAGTTTTGATGTTTTTTATAGTTTTTTAAATTTGAAAAAGAATATTGCTGAATTGCCCAGACTGGCCTAGAATTTGTGATCCTCCTTTCTCAGCCTCCCAAGTAGCTGGGATTACAGGCATGTACCACCATGTCCAGCTTGCTTTGAGGTTTATTTTTATGTTTAGATATTTAATCTATTTGGGATTTATCTTTTTGTAGTGTGTGGTAGACCAAAATCCTTTTTTTTTTTTTGGTACTGGAGATTGAACTCAGGGGCACTCGACCACTGAGCCACATCCCCAGCCCTATTTTGTGTTTTATGTAGAGACAGGGTCTCACTGAGT
>CM053406.1:96059826-96219778 GCA_028644305.1 Xerus rutilus | reverse complement strand
GGGGTTGTGGCTCAGTGCTTAAGAGCCCCTGGGGTTCAATTCCAGTACCCAAAAAATAAAATTTAGTTTAAAAAAAACCTTCATAAACAATGCCTAGACAAAGCAAAGTAATATCTGGATAATTTAGACACGTATTTATCAATGGGTTTGGGATTGAGGCCCACCCAGTTCATTCTGATCTCATGAGTCTTCTCCAAAGGAATCCAGAAATGGAGATCAATTAATATTAGCAGTAAAGCCCTCTTTCCCTGGCAACAAGCTTGCTAAGGAACCTGTTTGCCTGGCCTTTGCCACAGGTGGATGTGAAGTAGTAACCTGTAGTTTAGAAGTGCAGAACCCCAGCTGCAGTGGGGTTCTGGCTTTTAATCTGTTGCTACTATTTGGGTTTCAAAACAACAGTTGTGGGGCCCAAGCTAGGTGCATGTGAATGATGGTGGGCAAGTGCAGTCTGTAAATGTCACCCTTTTTGTGCCCCTCTCCACACCATCCTTTTTCGAGGTGTAGTCCTACACCTCCCATTGCTTCATCTTCATTTGTCACTTAGGTAGAATCGTCTAATGAAGTAGACAAAGGGGCATCCGGTGAAGACTAAAGATTACGGAATGGGGTGGAACCCATTCTTTAAGACCTGTCCTGGGGTGAGAGTTATGGGGTTGGGAGATTGTCAGAATCTTAGACTTGATAGGAGGCTTTAAAAGATTCTCCACATAATTCTAAGACCCAGAAGTAGCATGCCCTGGCTGAAATAATAAAGCCAGTGTCAGTGTTGGGGTTTTATATTGTTTTTCTTCCGAAGTCCCCTTTACAGTAGATCTACATATATAAACAGCATATATGTCGAGTAAGAGAAAGGGCGGAAAGGCCAAAATATCCCTGGAATTGGGCTGGGTTGGGACTTCCAACCCCACACTATAGCCTACCTATAGTTGGGAAGCCGCGCCGTGACGGTTGACTTCTGATCCCAAACGGGTAAATTAAGGAGGAGCCTGGTATAAGCCCAGACTTTATGGAAGAGTTCCTTTGGGAGAAGAGCCGGGCATTAAGCGGTCGGGTGGGTAAAATCCTGCTTCCTGCCTGACAGGGGGCGGGGTTCTTGGTCTCCGTGGAGACGGCTACTCGTAGCGACCAGACTGGCGTTGAGCAGAGTTGCTGGCCTGATGGACGCGGAGAGCCTCCTCCTGTCTCTGGAGCTGGCGTCGGGCAGTGGGCAGGGCCTCAGCCCCGACCGTCGGGCCTCGCTGCTGACTTCCCTCCTGCTAGTGAAGCGCGACTACCGGTACGATCGGGTCCTGTTTTGGGGTCGCATCCTCGGCATCGTCGCGGATTACTACATCGCGCAGGGGCTGAGTGAGGACCAGCTCGCACCACGCAAGACACTCTACAGGTGGAGGCGGCACCTGGGGCGGTTGAGATCGCTGGAAGATATCCAGGAGGGCTACAAAGACAGGGAAAGGGCTTGCGGGTCTCGAAAGGCGCGGGGCTTATGGTTCTGGAAAGCGAGTGGGCAGAACCTGAGCAGGATAGAAAGAGAGAAGGCCAGGAGGCGGAGCCTGAGGACGAAAACGGACGGTTGAGAGGGGTGGGAACTGGGATGGCTTGGAACCTGGAGATCTAGAGGAGTGTGTGGGGCGGAGAAGTGGCTGGTGAGGTCTAAGAGGGCGGGACTGGGAGCACGCTTGGTCCCTCTGGGGGCGGGGCGCAGGCCTTTAACCCCAGCAGTTTGGGAGGCTGAGAATCTCAAGTTCAAAGCCAGCCTCAGCAATTTAGCGAGGCCGTAAGCAACTCAGCGAGATCTTGTCTCAAAACAAATAAATAAATAACAAAAATTAAAAGGCTGGGGATGTGGCTCCGTAGTTAAACGCCACTGGGTTCAAGCCCCGGTACCGAGAGAAGCGGGGGAGGGAGAGGGAGGAGGAGGAGAGAAGAGAGGGAGAGAGAGAGAAACTTCCGTGTGCATGGATTTGTAATAGAGGCCAGGTAACAAAGAAGTTCCTGGAGAAGGCATACCTGGAGTAGAAAAAGACAGGTAGGTCCGAATCAGCTGCTGGAACTGGCAATTCCCAAGAATTTTAGTTTGGAGAAAGGTTGGGGGATGGGTTGGGAAACATCTTCGATGAAGGGGCCACTCTTCAGGAGTGGGGAGAGGTATGTAGAAGTAGGAAAATTTCCCTGGACTCTGCCATACAGGACCATTAAGCCTCTTTTTGACTAACTCCAGTGATGATGGGGAACTTACCAATTTATAAAGCGGTTGATTCAAGCTGCAGGTTGTTTGGAGACTTCATTTACCTACACATACACCAATCCAACATTGAGTGGATGCATCCTGTGCTTGGGATTAGGAAGATGACCAAGATGCACCTCTATCTCGAAGTCATTCACATCCAAGGGTGGGGGACAGACGTGCCACTTAGCAATTAAAGCATAATGTGAGCTGGGCGCCAGGGGCATGCCTGTAATCCCAGTGGCTCAGGAGGCTGAGGCAGGAGGATCCGGAGTTCAAAGCCAGCTTCAGCAAAAGCGAGGCACTAAGCAAGTACCCCAAAAAACAAAGTAGGACGAGGTACTATTTTATTTTATTTTATTTTTTTGCAGTGCTGAGGGATTGAACCCAAGGCCTTGTGCATGCTAGGCAAGTACTCTATCACTAAGCTCTATCCTTTCTTTTTTTTTTTTTTTTTTTGAGACAAGGTCTTGAGAAGTTGCCCAGGCTGGTCTCAAACTTGTGATCCTCCTGCTTTTGTCTCCCAAGTAGCTGGGATTACAGGCATGTGCCACCACACCCAGCTTTTGGAGTACTATATTAAACAGAGTGGTCAGGGATGTCCTGTCTGATCTGGTGACATTGGAGAGGAGACCTGAAGTGACTGAGGGAGTGACCTGTGTGGATCTCTGAGGGAAGTGAATTCCAGACAAGTGTGAAGGCCCCAATGCAGGTGTGTGCTTAGTGTGTTTGTGGAGCTCCATAGCAACTAGCATGGCTAGAGAGGAGTGAGGGAAGGAACATGTTGCAGGACATGAGATCAGAGAGGTGAGGAGTGGAAAGCTATCATGAAGGATCTTTGTGGGGCATAAAAAGATTTGGTTCAATGGGAAGCCATTAGAAGATTCTGCACAGAAGTGACATGACTTGATTTAGGTTTGAAGAGTTTGATGGGTACTAGTCTGAGAGGGGAGTAGATGTGGACGCAGGGAGAACAGTTAAGCATTTACTGCAATATCCAGGCAAGAGTGGATAGTGGCTGGACCAGTGGAGGTAACTGGATTCTATATACTCACTGGGTGTAGCTGGGCCTCTGGAAGACAGAGAAAATAGATGAGAATTGATTTCTGGAATTACTTGAGGAACTGGAAGAGTAAGAAAGGAGTTATCAGAAGACATAGAAATGGAGATGTGTGTTGGGTGTGGTGGTGCATGCCTGTAATCCCAGTGGCTCAGGAGGCTGAGGCAGGAGGATTGTGAGTTCAAACCAGCCTCAACAAAAATGAGGTGCTAAGCAACTCAATGAGAACCTGTCTCTAAATAAAATACAAAATAGGTCTGGGGATGTGGCTTAGTGGTTGAGTGCCCCTGAGTTCAATCTCCAGTACCCACCCACTAAAAAAAAAGCAACGGACATGTGTTTGTTGTGGGTTTTTAGGTGTCATGGATGGCCTTCTCCCAAGTAGGTTCTTGGAGTGGTGAGGGCAGAAATCATACTTCTGTAGACTGAAGGGAGGGGAATGACATACATAGGGAAAACTGTTGTTTTGAGATTATTGTTCAAAGGTGAGGAAGAGGGAGGGAGGGGAAGGAAAAGCATTTTCTGGAGGGGTACAGATTTAAGGGCTGTCATTTTAGAAGCCTGAACAGCTTTTCTGAATTAGACAGCAGAGACCATGTTGGGGACTCAGGCAGGAAGTAAAAAAAAAAGGGGGCTAAGTGGTCATTCTTGGAGACTTTAGGAGAAAGAGAGGGTCTTGAGCCCAGGTTAGGCCTGTCTGAGACAGAGGTGGCCATGCTGTTGGCTCAGGAGGCAAGCTGAGCAAAATTTAGGGCTCACCAAAGCAGGGGTGCCACGATTGAGCAAAGTTCAGCTTCCAGAAACTCATTTGGAATTTCAATCCAGATGTACAGGAAAAGACTCATAATTTCAGTATACAGATCACACCCCTGTTGCAATTGTTTGACTTTAAAAAATTTCAACTTTACAATGTTGCAAAAGCAGTATGCATTCAGTGAAAACCTTACTGTGAGTATTGATCTTTTTCCAGAATAGCAATGTGCAGTTTGACCCTCTTTTGGGATGCTGATCAGAGCAATGAGCTGCACCTCCCAGCAAATGTTGCTAAGCCATGTTTGCTATGTCAAATACATTATTTACTCGACAATATTTTCAACTTACTATGGGTTTATCAGGATGTGACCTAATTGGAAGTTGAGGGGCATCTGAACATGAAATTCTTGTGAGCTTAAAAAATAAAATGACTGGATGTGCTTGTGCACACCTGTAATCCTAGCAGTTTGGGAGGCTGAGGCAGAAGATCGCAAGTTCAAAGCCAGCCTCAGCAATTTAGTGAGGCCCTAAGGAACTCAATGAGATCCTGTCTCTAAGTAAAATGTAAAAAAGGGCTGAGGGGCTGGGATTGTGGCTCAGTGGTAGAGCGCTTGCCTTGCATGTGTGAGGCACTGGGTTCAATCCTCAGCACCACATAAAAATATTGTATCCATCTACAACTAAAAACAATATTTTTTAAAAAAACGGGGGAGCAGGGCGCAGTGGCACAAGCCTGTAATCCCAGAACTTAGGGAGGCTGAGACAAGAGAATCGCGAGTTCAAAGCCAGCCTCAGCAATGGCGAGGCGCTAAGCAACTCATTGAGACCCTGTCTCTACATAAAACACAAAAATAGGGCTGGAAATGTGGCTCAGTGGTTGAGTACCCCTGAGTTCAATCTCCAGTACCAAAAAAAAGGGGGGGGGCTGAGCACCCTTGGGTTCAATCCCTAGTACCAAAAAAATAATTAATTAAAATAAAATGGAGCTATATTTGGTGGCACGTGCCTGTAATCCTAGCAACTTGGGAGGCTGAGGCAGGAGGATAACAAGTTCAAGTCCAAGCTCAGCAACTTAGTGAGACCCTGTCTGAGGGCCGGGTGCAGTGATGTACATCTATAATTCCAGAAGCTCGGGAGGCTGAGATAGGAGGATCACAAGTTCAAAGCTAGCAATGGCGAGGTGCTAAGCAACTCAGTGAGACCCTGTCTCTAAATAAAATACAAAATAAGACTGGGGATGTGGCTCAGTGGTTGAGTGTCCCCGAGTTCAATCCCTGGTATCCAAAAAAAAAAAAAAAAGTCTGAGAATGCAACAGTGGTAAAGAGCCCCTGGGTTCAATCACCAGTACCATAAATAAATGAGTAAATAAATAAAATTTGTATCATGCATGAGGATAGACTGCACATGCAATAGGCATTGAGGGCTTCTAAGGGTCTAAAGGAAAGAAAGGTGGAAGTTCTAACAGCTCTTTGGGGGCCTGACCAACTAGGGCTAAAGGAGGGTGGCAGGAAGACAGGGTGAGGGGGCGTTGGAATCCAGGGGTGATGGTGGATATTGTTGGCAGCCTGAACTGCACCGATTGGAGCCTCCTGCCCCCTGCTACAGAGGAGATGATGGCACAGACATCCATGGTGAAGGGCCGCTTCATGGGGGACCCATCACATGAGTATGAACACACCGAACTCCAGAAAGTGAATGAGGGTGAGAAGGTCTTTGAAGAAGAAGTAGTGGTAAGTGTAGCGGTCAGAGGTGGCCTGAGCCATGCAGAAGCTAGCCCAGGGCTGGGGCTGTAGCTTAGTAGTAGAACATGCGCTTAGCATGCACGAGGCCCTAGATTCCCTCCCCAACCCCAAAAGGAAACACACACACATACACACACATCAGCCCAATAGAAGAGGGTGACAGCTATTACCATTACCTTCACTGCTGCCCACTTGGTACTAAGTACATGGGTATGCCAGGCGCTTGCTGCTGTGCTTGTCATCTCCTTTAATCCCTATGATTCCGTGAAAGTGAGACACAACTTTCCAGATAGTAGAGAGGAAGACACTGAAGCTTAGAGAGGTTAAAAGACTTGTCCAGGGAGCCAGGCTTGGTGGTGCTCACCTGTAATCTTAGCACCTAGGGAGGCTGAGACAGGAGAATCGCGAGTTCAAAGCCAGCCTCAGCAGTGGTGAGGTGCTAAGCAACTCAGTGAGACCCTGTCTCTACATAAAACACAAAATAGGGTTGGGGATGTGGCTCAGTGGTCCAGTGCCCCTGAGTTCAATTCCTGGTACCAAAAAAAAAGACTTGCCCAGGGGCACACAGCTGCTGAGTGACAGAGTGAGGAGAGAGGACAGGCAGCTCTTGTGGAGCCTGGCTCTGGTGGGACTGGGGGTGAAGGGACGAGATCTGTGCTGTGTTCTGATACCAAGGAAGGTGCACAGGCGTGTGTGTGTGTATGTGTGTTTTTCATTTACACTGAGCTGCACTCTCAACCCTCTTATATTTTTATGTCAATTTTTATTATACTAGAAAATACACCACATGGTCCAGGGTTCAAAAGTATATAAAGATGCTGGTGTAGTAGTACATACCTGCAATCCCAGTGCCTCTGGAGGTTGAGGCAGGAAGATCACAAGTTCAAAGCCAGCTTCAGCAACTTAGTGAGGCCCTAAGCAACTTAATGAGACCCTATCTCAAAATAAAATATAAAACTGGAGCTGGGGGGTGTGACTCAGTGGTTAAGTGCCCCTGGGTTCAATCTCTGGTCTCCCCCACCCACTGCCAAAAAAAAATCTGTAAGGATACATAGTAAAGTTTCCTGTCTTTCCTGTTTACCAGTTAAGCAGTTCCTCCCTCTGGGGGACATTAATGAAATTGTTTTGCATGTGTGTGTATCTACATCTTTCTAGTGACAGTACAGTCCCGATCAGAAGCCTCACCAGGACCTAGGAGTGAGGGGTGCCCTAGCATCAGGATCCCCAGGGGAGCTGAATTCACACAGAAGTGTGAGGCGCCGCTTCCAGAGAGAGTTCATGCAAATACAAACCTCAGCACATACCCAGCCTTCACAAATTCTCCTTTTGCCTTTAATACATGACACAAACCAGACACACAGTCCTGCCCCTTGCTGTTTTCACTTAACAATGTCTTCTGAAGACCTTTCTGTGCCAGTGCCTTAAAGGGCCGCCCCATTCTTTGTGCCAGTGTGGGATGTGCCAGCATGTAGCCAGTGTCCAGTTCACGGAAATGTCAGCTTCCAGGTGTGAGCTCTGACAAGCAGTGCCACAATGAGTGACCTCGTACCTGTCATTTCCAATGTGCGTGCTTCATCCGAAGGATCAATTCCTAGAAATGGAATTGCTAGGTCAACATGTAAGGAGCCAAAATTTTGAAGCTAGACAAAACCAGAATTCAAAACCCAGTTCCTGCACTTGAACCTGGGTGATGGCAAAAGCCTGTGGTTGGGCTGCGAGGCCCCAGCGGCAGCTGCACCTCCTACCTGATCGACATCGTTTCCTGGGCCCGTTTCATTTTGTGTAAAACTGGGATAATAGTATTTACTTTGCAGTTTGTGCAAATTCACTGAGGTGACATATTCAAAGTCCCTGGTCAAGCACTTATTGAATGTTAATTTCCTACTTTGCCAACCATGCAAAATGGTGACCCATGGGAAATAGGTGGCTCCGTGACTCTGTGGGGCCTCTGTTGACATGTTTTCCCTGCCAAGTATTGCTTTTGCCCAGATATCTCTATGTAGTCCTTTTGTTTATGGTGCCCTTCATGTTAATTGTAACCAAATTACATCTGTGTAAGAGATTATAAAATAGGGGAAATGCTTGGGAAATAATGAGCAGGATATAAAACTACATAAACTGTAACTCTAATTTTACGTTGAATATATGCATAGAATAAAGCATAGAAAGGGCTGGGGTTGTGGCTCAGTGATAGAGCACTTACCTTGCGTGTGTGAAGCACCATATATAAATAAATGAATAAAATAAAGACCCATCAACAATTAAAAATACATATAATTTTTTTTTAAAGCATAGAAGGAAGTATACCAATATGTTAGTGATTTTCTTTGGGAGGTAGGATTGAGTGGTTTTAATCCTCTTAGGTATGTCTATCTTATCCGAATATTCTACAGGGAGCATGATTGCTTTCATATTTTAAGAAGACAAAATAAGCAAGACTTAAACATGATGATAGAATGGTGTCAGGAAGGGAACATAACAAACCATTCATGGTGGCTGTCCCCACCAGGAGGACAGAGAGAAGGCAACTTGGGGGTCAGGGAGAAAGACTGAATTTTTTGTAGTTTTGAATACTGTGTCACATATAATTATCACCAATTCAAAAAGGAAAAATAGAAGGGGGGAAAAGAAAAGGGAAGGAGGTGGTTTGTGTTGTACTGTGAGGTGAAAGAATGTATACACACACAATGTCTGTGTATGTGTGCGTGCATGGGTTTGTGGTGCTGGGGAGGGAACCCAGGGCCTCACATTTGCTAGGCTACTGGTATTTTTGTATGTTTTTATTTTACTCGATAATATATCACATGTTCCCAGATTCAAAGGCAGAACAAGGAACATGGTAAGGTTTCCACTCATCCCTGCCTGCCTGGTACACAGGTCCTCTTCCTGGGAATGTAAATCTAACTGTTGTGCATGTGCAGGGAGGGAAGGTGAGGACTTCCCACCATGATCTTCTGTAGCCTTAGCTAGCACCTATACTGTGTGACTCAGGTGAGAGGGCCACGCAGAGGGTCCTTGCATCAGGGGTGAGTGGACACAGCACTCTGGCTGGATGGCTTCTTTCTGCTCTTCTCAGGTCCAGGTCAAGGAAGAGACCCGCTTGGTGTCTATCATTGACCAGATTGATAAGGCTGTGGCCATCATCCCCCGAGGTGCCCTCTTCAAGACCCCTTTTGGGCCCTCTAATGTTAATCGAACCTTTGAAGGTGAGTTCTTTGGAGCACCTCTCAGGACAGGAAGGTCTCTCTTCCCAAAAGTCAGATATACGTCTGGGACACCAGGGTGGACCTGCACTCCTTGGAGAAGTAAGCTGGGTCACATCACCTGGGAGGATGTGCCCCATGAGCTGGTGTTGGTGGTTGGCATGGGCTACCCAGTCACTGGACCGCTGAGTCTCTTGTGCCAGAGGTGCAGGATGACCATGGTTGCTGAACGTGGGTCTGGGCTACCACCTTCCTTGTCCTTGGACTTTTCCTCATTGCAGGATCTGAATCAAACTTTTCCCTTTTCTCCCTTCAGTTCTCTGTCAGTGGTTGACTTAGTCCTTAGCAAAGCCCTCCATGTGGTCCCAATGCAGAAAGGAGCTCTGGGGCTTTGGGTGACCATCCTCCTTGCTTGCCTCCCCTTCCTAGGACTGTCCTTGTCTGAAGCCAAGAAGCTCAGCTCTTACTTCCACTTCAGGGAGGCTGTTGACTTGAAGAATAAGACTTTGCTTGAGAAGGCTGACCTGGACCCCTCTCTGGACTTCATGGACTCCTTGGAGCATGACATCCCCAAAGGTAGTAGTCCATTATCTTGAGGACATGTAATCTGCCCTCAGGTCAGAGCAATGGTCTATGCCATATGCCCTTCTCCTCTGAGACTGGAACCAAGGACCCGGGTAGGAACTGGTGGCTTACTATGAGCCCTTGAGGCTGGGGCTTCCCCAGGGCCTAGTCATAGTAAACATTTGGTAAATATGTTCCAGTGTCAAAAGCTGGCATTGTTTTCCTGAGATACTTTCACAAATGTGAAGTAGCTCAGAGTCTCTTGATTTTCAGAGAAACCTTTTTTTTAAATGAAAAATAACCACTCTATTTTAATTTTCTTTAAATTGACAGGTTAAATTGTATGTATTTATCAGGTACAATATGATATTTTAAAATACATATACAGGGCTGGGGATATAATGCTTATCATATGCAAGGCCCTGGGTTTGATCCCCAGCAACACATACACAGAGTCAAAAAAACGTTCTATATACACTGTGGAATAATTCAATTAATTAAAAATGTATCACCTTGCATAGTTCTCATTTTTGCAATGAGAATATTTATCCACTCTTTCTTTTCTTTTTATCTTTTGGTACTGAGGATTGAACTCAGGGACACTTGACCACTGAGCCACATCCCCAGCCCTATTTTGTGTTTTATGTAGAGACAGGGTCTCACTGAGTTGCTTAGCGCCTCACCGCTGCTGAGGCTGGCTTTGAATTCGTGATTCTCCTGTCTCAGCCTCCCAAAGTGCTGGGATTACAGGTGTGCCCATTGTACCCAGTTTTCATTTTTCAAGAATACATTATGTTCATCATTAACTATTAACCATATAGTCCTTGTAAGGATTACCAGTTCAAGAAAGAAAGAAGCCACCAACTACTTGGGACACTGAGGCAGGAGGATGCATAAATAAACTAATTAAATTAAAATAAAGAGAGAGGACAAGGGAAGTTGTGCTGCTCAATAGATCCTTTGAACTTATTCCTCCCAAGTATAATTCTATATCCTTTGATAACATCACCCTGGGCTCCTTTGCCACAACCACCCCAATGACTTGTAACCACCATTGGTCTAATCTATACTGTGAGATCAACCTTTTAGTTTTCGTGTATGAGTGAAATCATGTGATACTTGTATTTCTGCACCTGGCTTTTTCACTTAACAAAATGATCTGCATTCCTATCCATGTTGTTGATAAAATTTCATTCTTTTTTTATGTCTGAATAATATTCCAAGGTGTATATGTACCAGGTTCTTTATCCATTCATCAGTTGATGGGCACTTAAGTGGTTTCTATTTCTTGGCTATTGTGAATGTTGCTGCAGTGAACGTGGGAGTGCAGATGTCTCTTTTTTGGGGAGGTACCAAGGATTGAACTCAGGGGCACCTGACCACTGAGCCACATCCCCAGCCCTATTTTGTATTTCATTTAGAGACAAGGTCTCACTGAGTTGCTTAGTGCCTCACAGTTGCTGAGGCTGGCTTTGAACTCACAATCCTCCTGTCTCAGCCTCCGGAGCCACTAGGATTACAGGTATGCATCACCGTACCTAGAGCAGATGTCTCTTTGACAGATTGATTTTATTTCCTTTGGAAATATAACCAGGAGTGGGATTGCTGGATTCATAGCAATCTTGAATGGAGGCAGGTTAGGAATCTTCCCCAAAACATCTCTGAAAACATCCTTGAAAATACTAGTAACACATCAACTTTTAGTCTGGGAGTTCTATCCAATGCTTGGTACATAATTGTGGCTCAATGAGTGGGTATTGATTGATTAGTAAATGACCCATTAAGGACATGAGTTATGTATGTATGTATGTATGTATGTATGTATGTATGTATGTGTGTGTGTGTGTTACTGGGAATTGAACCCAGGAGTACTTTACCACTGAACTGTGTCCTCAGACCTTTTTATTTTTTATTTTGAGACAGGGTATAGTTAAGTTGCCCAAGCTGGCCTCAAACTTGTGATCCTCCTGCCTTTGCCTGTCATGTAGCTAGGATTACAGTCATGCACCACCATGCCTAGCTTATACATTTGCCTTCTGCTATGTATATGGTACTTTTGTTTTTTGGTACCCAGGATTTAACCCAGAGGTGGTTTACCATTGAGCCACATCACCAGACTTTTTTTTTTTAAATATTTTTTAATTGTAGATAGACACAATGTCTTTATTTTATTGCCTTATATGTGGTGCTGAGGATCGAATCCCGGGCCTCACGCATGCGAGGCAAGCGCTCTACCGCTGAGCTACAATCTCAGCCCCTAGACTTTTTTATTTTAAGATAGGATCTCACTAAATTTTTTAGGGCTAGCCGGGCATGGTGGCACATACCTGTAATCCTAGCACTGTGGGAGGCTGAGACAGGAGAATCGCAAGTTCGAAGCCAGCCTCAGCAATGGTGAGGCACTAAGCAACTCAGTGAGACCCTGTCTCTACATAAAACACAAAATAGGGCTGGGGATGTGGCTCAGTGGTCGAGTGCCCCTGAGTTCAATCTCCAGTACCAAAAACAAAAAATAAATAAAAAATAAAAAAATAAATAAATTGTTTAGGGCCTCGCTAAGCTTCTGAGGCTGGACTTGAACTTGTGATCCTCCTGCCTCAGCCTCCTGAGCCCTTGGGATTATAGATATGTGCCACCAAGCCCAGCTTCCTATATGTGATACTTTTGAATCATAAAACATACAGCTTCAGAATCATAAAACATACAGCTTCAGAAGCAGAGCCACAGAGATCCCATTTCCTTCCTTCAAGCATTCCCAGCAAAGAACAGCACGTCCACTGATGCTGTCACCTAAGACAGGTGCCCAGTTGTAGGCCTTTGGTGGTGAGACTGGTAGTTGATTCAGTACTGTGCTTCTTTTCTGTCTGTGGTTGGCATTTCTGAGAACTAGAGGGGTCTGGTGATGACGATGGTGGTGATCATGACAGTAATAATAACTCACAAAAGCAGTGACACTGGGCTGGGGTTGTGGCTCAGTGGCAGAGTGCTTGCCTCACACGTGTGAGGCACTGGGTTCGATTCTCAGCACCACATAAAAATAAGTAAACAAATAAAGACACTGTGTCCATGTATATCTAAAAAATATTTTAAAAAAAAAGCAGTGACACTGCTTGTTGGGACCAGGTGCTGTGCTCAGCCATTCCTGTGCCTTATCTAATTTTAATCTTTCCAGTCAGCCTGTGAACTGGGTGCTGTTATTATCCTCATTTTACCGAGGAAGAAACAGAAGCTCAGAGAGTCAACCCAAAGGACACACTATTAGAGCAGTAGACTCCAGGGCTCTGGAATTAACTGTGGTGTCAAATAGATGTCACTTTCAGGTGACAGTGGGTATGATGGGACAATACTTACCTCCAACACTAGGAAAAACACTTCTGAAGAGCAACAAGCAACCAACTTGGCTGGACCTCAAGAAGGGGCAGGATGGCAAGGTCTCTGGAGTTAGAACCAGGGCTGCAACTCTGAATTGCCACTGACTAGCTGTGTGACTTAGGGCAAGTTCCTCCATTTCCTTGTGCTTTGGTTTCCTCATTTCTAAATGCAGAAATTGATATTTTCTACCTCATTGGGCTGCTATGAGGATTAAATGAGGTAACTCCTATACCTATACTCCTATACAAATTCTTGTGACAGGGCCTAGCACATAGGAAACAGTCAAATAAAGATGAATGATTATTATTGATAATATGATATTCAGTGGCAAAAAGTCAGTAAGGTGGATTGGGGCAGGCCTCGGCAGACCTAGAAGGCCAAGGCAGAAGCTACTGATGGCTTGGGAGCAGGTCTTGGTCATAATGCAGCACAGGTAGATAGAGAAGGGACGAGGCAAGCCGGGCCTCAGGGAGCTGTCTCAGGGCCACTGTAGCACCCAGGGGCCAGGGAGTGGTCCTGAGTGGGCAGCTGCCACCAAGGAGTGGCCGCTGCCCCATGGGGGTGCCCAAGTTAAGCACTGTTGAGGCCTGCCAGTCCCACAGTGATGGGAAGGAGGGGCTCCTGGGCCAGCAGGGGAGATGAGGATGGACTCTAGGGGTTGGAGCATTAGACACAGTTCTTAGACTTCCTCATCTCCTCCAACTCTGCCCCAGCTTTGCCAAAAGCTCGAGAGTGTTTTACATCCCCTGTTAACAAAGGGAGCCAGGGACACTGTGGTGGGATCCAGCACCAGGGGGCAGAGGATGGATCCATAGAAATCTTCCTAATTTCCTTAGTCTGGGGTGGCAACCACACACCTGGTTCAGGGAAGCTGCTGTAGTCTCTTTCTCTGCAGCTGGATTATGGGGTGGGAGGATAGGGCTCTCCCTTTATATGGTAGGAGAGGCAAGGAGGTCACCAGGGGTTCTGCAGCCATCAGATGGGCTGGTGGGGGCAGCAAAGTCTTCCAAGAAAACACCATCAGCTCAGTCTGCACTGTCTCTCCTTGCAGCAGTGGAAGTAAGATGTAGAGTTTTAGGGGTTGTCCTAAAGGCTGCTGAGGCCACTCTGGTGAGTCCAATTGCCAAGTGAGTCTATCAGGCCTCTGGGAGGCACAGGACCTGGGCAAATTTCAGAGGCCCTCTGCATTCTGACCTGATTGTGGGTCCCAGGGCTACAGGATTCCCTGCAGACTTCACTTTCCAGTCTAGCTAGTATGTTGCTTTGTCCTCAGTGCTGGAGCCTTGGGAGCTGAGGGGTCTTGGCTTCTGTGCAGGTGGGCTTGAGGTAGGCCTCTTGGCTTTACCTTGGGAAACCTCCCACAGCCCTTGGCCTCTAGGCTACTAACTCTTCCTCCCAGAGTCACCACCAAGAAACCTGCAGGAAGTCAGACCCAGCTTTTTTTTCATGAGGGGTTAGCGGGGGCATGGCTTGTGTTGGGGGGTGTGTATGGTCAGAAGAGAGCAGACAGTTCCACTGGGGATGACTCCATTCCTTAGCAGTCAGTGAAAGAGAATGAGCTGCTGCCAGACAGATAGCATCTGAGATGGGTTGGGCTGCTAGGTGGGACCAAAACCCCAAGAAAGTTCCCAGGACACTAGACTTTCCTAGAAGTTGGGATTTAGCAGCTATTCTCCGCCCAGCCAAGATCATTTCCCACCCCCTGGATCTGAGACGATGTTCAGGGAAACTCCATGTCACCTCTGAGCAGGTGTGGTTTAGGTTGGTCAGGTCCCCAGATTCCTACTGTCTGAGCCCATGGAGACAGGCCAGAAGTTCAACAGCTTGTCCCTGGGCCAGCCTTGGCTAAAAAGAGGAGGCAAAGGGATGTTACCTGGGGCCAACATGTCCTTATGAGCTGGGTGGCTTTAGGGGCCACTGCCTACTTCTAGGGTGGCAGCGCCATCCTCCTGGTAGATCCGGGGCAGTGGTGGAGTTCTCTGACTCTGGGCTGTAGCTGAGGATCTGGGAGCACTAGGTGATGTAGATGGAGCGCTGGTCCTGGGCAATATTCTACTATTCAATCCCCCTGAACCTTTCAAACAGCCACAGAGCAGCTGCTACATGCCAGGCCCTTTTGATTCCCTCAGGATGAGATAGTCAGCTCCTTTGAATAACAGAGATTTGGGGAGATCCAATGAAACAGTTTGGGAAGGGAAAATGTAGGCTAGAAGGTGCCTTACAAATGGGATCATTGGTGTCTCGGGGAGCAGCGGGGCGCAGGCAGAGCAGTGGGGGAAGCAGAGCAGGAAGGCAGGAGGAGGGTGGAGCTCCTGTCCTTGCTTCACTGGGCTACAGCAGATGGCAGGAAGGGCCAGGTGCAGGCTGGGACTCCATCACAAGCCAGCTCTCAGCAGCAATATGCCCAGTTTGAGCAGCAGAGGGCAGCAAGGGGCCTGCTGCCTGAAATGTGTCTTTGAAAGCTGCTGGGTTGGTTAGGCGTGTACAAGTGACACAGTGGCATGGAGAGCTATGGGGAACATGGTGCCAGGGGGATCAGTCTTCTGGGTGTGTGTGTAGCGGCTCTTCGTGCCCAAGTCCCTTGGAAGCCCTGCTGGACCAGACTCGGCTTTCTGGACCAAGGTCCCTGGCTCTGTTGCCCATCAATTAGACAGGAGGTTGGCATCAGGGGAGTTCTCCTCTTCCTCTTCTGTCCTCAGGGCCCTAGGGGTTTTGTCTATGTTGTGGCACTGGTGGGGGCAGTCATGGCTCCCTCTACTGGGAACCCACGGCCATTTTTTGGTGTGTGACAAAATTTGGAGGGAGGGGCTGGTCTGAGGAGAGGGTTTCAAGCCATCTGCTGTCCCTGAACAACCCTGATCTCCAGCCTGGCCCGCTTTTGCTCAACCTTGGTTTCAGAGCTCTACTGCCTTTCTTCCTGGGTGTCAGGACAATGTAATTATAAGTACACCCTGGCTTGAGTCTTCACTCTAGCAAGGTGGGTGAAAGCTCCAGGGTCCAGGATACCCAGAAGGACCACCTGCCCCTTGTAGGAGGCCCTTCCTTGATCTACCAGCTCATGTCACATCATTATCCTCAAAGCATGGAGAAGCCTGGCTGCCAGCAGGCAGAGGGGAGAGACCAGGGACTGTGAACCTGAGGCTGCTTCCCTGAGTCCTAAAGGGGGTGACAGCCCTTTGAGTCTGTGTAATAAGGGGGTGAAGGTGACAGCAAGTGCCTGGCTCCTCAGGTAGACACTACGTGACTTCTGGCACGTTGAGAGTCTGTGTTTCCTGGGTGACCAGCTGAGCCAGCAGTGATGACAGGAGTGTGACAGGAATGCAAGGGAGGGAAGGCAGCAATGCTGTTGGCTGGCCAGCCCCTCACATGCCACCAACTGCCAGCACCCTTCGTCCTGCTTGGCACTGCCCTTCTGCCCTGCTGGGGGTGCTGTTCCTCTAGCTTCTCCTGCTCTCTGGGTAGGAGACTCTGCTGATGGTCCTGGACCACTGAGACCCCCTTCCCTTATCTAGTGGAGGCAAGAGGTCACCAAGCCCTAGGGCAGGCAGGCTGGTATGAGGGCAGGTGCAGACCTTACCTGAAATGATGAGGGCCTAGGTTGGAGGTGGGGTCTAGGATTTCATTTTCTCCAAGACAGCATGTGGTCCAGGGAGGCTGCAAGCCACCCTGCCTGTGGGGGCAAGGAGTAATAAGTGGTCTTGTCTTTCTTAGTTTAAAGGAGCCGTGGGCGCCAAAGTCAGGGAGGGATTGTGCCTTGATAGGAAGCTTGCCCCAGATGATGCTCTAGGCCTGGCCGGGAATGACAAAGGTTAGGGAATAGTACCTTCCTGGGCTGTGCTTTCTGCCAAAGGCCAAACACAGTGGCTTGGGAACATATTGTTCTGTCATCCCCACCCTCATCTCCCCCAGGCGGAGTTTTCTGGAGATGCATGACCAGGAAAGCAACAGGCCAGGGCCTCTGGATCTGAGGAGGGTTGGCCTGGGTGAGTAGAGCCTCTCAGGTGCCCAGAGAGAGGCTGTAGAGCTGGGGAAATGACCCCTTCTCAGGGCAGTGCTCTAGCTAGAGTCCTGGCAACACAGGGACATCCACTTCCTTCTTGAGATCCGACAGACACTGTGGGTGGGGGAGCCAACCAGTGCACATGGCCATCCACGTCATCATGCCTTGCATGGGTAACAGCACTTCTAGCCACTGCACAGTGCTAGGGTGAGCTCAGAGGGCTAGGGGCAGGTAGACTTCTATGTTCTCAGAGGTCTATTATTTGACCCAGGCAGGCAGCTACCCCTCATACAGGGCTGAACTGCCATCAGGGTTCCTGGCAGTCAAGTCTCTCGAAGGCAGGGTGGCCCCCAGTGGGTGGAGACTGAATTGAGGCTGTTGGGTGTGGAGTGACCAGGGTGGGCCACGGTTGGAGGTGGGCTGTGGGAAGCTAGGACAGTGGGAGCCAAGCAGGCGGGCCGAGCTGGCAGCTGATGAAGGCTTCAGAGCAGCTCAGTGCGCGGCTGGCTGGTCCAACACCAGAACCTTCAAAGCATTTGCCTTTCTGGCAGGGCCTGGAACAGGGCTGCGGCTGGTTCGGGAGAGGCCTCAGTGCGCAGGGGAATAGAAGCCCCAGATCTGCATCCAGAGGCGATTTTCCCAGGCTCCTTCCTCCCACACAGCGGCTCCCTCCCTCAGATCTGGAGCCGGATCAGGCCCTTCCAGCCAAGTCCTCATGGCTGCACAACTCAGCCCTGGGCCGGGCTGCTCCTGTCTGGAGAAGCAAAAACCAGGGCAGAACCCAGGATAAACAGGGGCTCCTAAGCAGCAGCCTACCTCTCCCTTCCACTAAGGGCCGCTCCTAGTCTACCAGCTGTCAGAAAGGGCACTGAACTGAGAGGCCAGAAGTGGTTGAACTTCTTGAGTCCTCTGGTCTGGTTTAGTCCATATCAGAGCAGAGGAAGAGAAGGAATCTAAGCAGGAACAAAACCACACCAGAACCAAGATCACTAGTGATGACCCCTAGCACAGGGTGAGACCACCCTCTGCCACCTCCTCTATGATTGTGGATCAGCCTACTTCCAACTCAAACTGTAGCTAGACTTGCTAACAGAAACAGAACCCACTGGCTGGAGTTTCACTTTGCACTTCCTTAGCCCTCCTTCTGAAAGTGGTTTTTATGAGCCATGAACTGTCTGAAAGGGAGGAGCAAACTTGTCTCCCTCTTTCCAGTGGAACCTCAGCACCCAGCATGACTGCTCAGGGAGTCAGGGCCCTCTGCACCTGGCAGAGCTCTAGCTCTGCAGACCCAGGCCTCACCTCTGCCATCTCCCAGCAGGGTCATGGAGCATCCAGATGGAGAGAGGCAACGCCTTGGTTGTTCTGCGCAGCCTGCTCTGGCCAGGCCTCACCTTCTACCATGCTCCCCGTACCAAGAACTACGGCTACATCTATGTGGGCACGGGTGAGAAGAACCTCGACTTGCCCTTCATGCTGTAGGATGCAGCAAACCTATGAATTTTTAATGTACAGTCTAAAGAATGAACTTGGCCTATTTGTTTTGTCTTGCCTTTCCTTGTTTCTGTCTCGTTCTGGTGTCCAATCTCTGAGGAGAGGCCCACTGAGCCAGGAAACCTACCTAAAGCAAATGGCAATGAACTCAAATGTATTAAGGAAAGAGATATTAGATATGATGGGTGGCATGGCTGTGGGAAGTGACAACCAGCAATCTTCTGGGAAGGCAGTTTCTTAGACTCAGGTGAGAGCTATATGTAGACCACGTAGCCCAACTCATGTCCCCCAGAATAAGGAGCTAAGAGCTGTCAATAAAAAGTATGGAACCTGCTTGGCGCATGAACTCCCTCCAGCAGCACTCCGTGGTCCATCCTAAGGGCTTAGTGGCTCGATGCTCAACAACCAGCTGGTATTTTGCCCAGGATCCCCCACTTCCCAAGCAGCAAGTACACGCTCAGTGGGTAACTCCATGGCCTGGTTTATGACATTCCTTCTGGCAAAACTCCTGTGCCCCAGCACTGAGCATCACCCAAGCCAGACGTGAAATCATAGCAACTGCCAAAGGATCCAACTTGCCTGTCCCTAGGTCCCAGCACTGTTGCTGGCAGCCAAGAGTACTGAAGTTAGGCCCGCTATCCCTTGTGCCATTTGTGTTGGAAAGGCCAGGCCATCCTGTGGTGGGATGGGGCAAGAGGACAGCTGTGAGGACTCCCAAGCTAGTCTGCTGCTACTCCCCAGCAGACGTGCAGGAGGTGCTCTGGCCAGGTCTCAGTCAATGATAGAATTTCAAAGGCGATCTTGAGTAGCAGATGTTGTCCTTCAGGAGCGGTGACCCCACAGCCATGCCCACCTTGTTCCAGCGGGGACCTTTTTTGTAGATGGGCTTGACGGAGCGGGGAGACCAGCGGGTCAGGTAGCTGTGGAGGAAGCACAAAGAGGTGGCTGTGAGTGCAGGACCCTTGCTGGGACAGGGAGAGCAGGGTACTGTCTCCTCGAGCCAGGCTGCCATGGGCCCAAACAATTCCTTTCTCTAGTTTTCCTTTCTCGAGGGCAAGGGGTTTTCCTGGGAGTAATTGCGGAGTGTCCTATAAACAGATGGGCTGGGTTCTTGCTGCTCCAAGTATGTGTAGCCAGGGCCAGGCAGCCTAGGCCAGCTCCCTTCATCTTTATGAGTTATTAATGTGTGTCTGTGCTGCGGGAGAAGGCAGAGGAAGAGGCTGCTTGGAGAGCAGACCGCTGCACTCCGGCCTCAGCCAGGGGAGGAGAGTGATGCAAGGGCCTGGAGGAACCCTGCACTCTTCCCCACTTGGCTCTCTCTGCCACCTCAGCCTTCAGGGGATTCCCCAGGGCACAACTGGTCAAGACCCCTGCCCGTCACCTAACCCATGACGGGAACCAGCGGATAAGGGCCTTTGGGTGCAGCCTTGGCCCAGAAAGGTTCCTGTAAGTAGGAGGGGTTGGGGAAAATGGTAGCTACCCGTGGTCCTCTGGCCTCCTTTGGGGATGGCCAGGATTCTGATAGTTCCTGGAAAAGTGGCTCATATGAGCTAGGATTGGGGTTTACTCTGTCCAGAATGAAACTTGGATCCTGTCCAAAAAGGCCCTTCCTTTGTCCTGAAAGTTCAGCCATGACAAGGGCTAGGAATCTTTCCCTGCCTCCACTCTAGGTGTGGGGTCACCCCAGTCACCTCTAGAGACTCTAAAATGAAAAAAAATTTTAATTTAAAAAATGAATAGTCTTGGGTAAAAATTTTTAGATGGAAAAAAAAAAAGATTGCTGATTTATGCATTTCAGCTGAGTTCCCCTGGCCCTTGGTCTTTTGCTATCAGCCCTGTCCAGAGGAGAAGCTGTGAAGGCAGGGGTGGGGGTGGGATGGCATGGGGTGAGGGTGGGGTAGGTGGGTGGGTCCTGATCTGCATTTAGTGTGTACAGGGTGGGGTTGGGGGCTGCCGATGTCCGTTGGAATTGTCAATGCCCCTGCTAGGATACTGACTCCAAAGGAACTGGCCCCAGGACTGCCTCTTTCTATAATCAGTTGTTTTTAGATAAAAGAAGAGTAAGGCAAAGGGAGGGGACCACCAGATGTTCCCTCTGCTAACCTCTCCCATTATTTTAGGGAGAGGGTGAGGACATGGGGCTTGGGAGCAGGCCCTCCAAAAGGGGTGTTCACTGGGATTCAAGGACTCCAGAAGACCCCAAGGCTGATCAGGTTTTCCTCAGCCATTCTTTTTCTTTTGTTTTGGCATTGAGGATTGAACTCAGGGATGCTTTACCACTGAGTTACATCCCCAGCCCTTTTCATTTTTTAGTTTGAGATGGCCTCGCTAAGTTGCTTAGGACCTCACTAAATTGCCTCGGCTGGCCTTGAACCTGTAATTGCCTCAACCTCTCCAGTTCCTGGGATTACAGGTGTGAGCCACTGTGTCAGGTCCTCAGCTGTTCTCTTCCCCAGGCCTTGGAGACATGAGAGAAGCTGGGCTTTAGCTCCATGTGCCACATGGAGAAGCTGGCTGCCGGGGTGGGCTAGAGAACTCTGGTCAGCTCTTTGGAAACACTCTAGCTCTAGGAAGAACCCAGACTCTTTCCCAAACCAGCCCCTTCCTACTTCTCCTGTGAATGAGGGAGTGGAGGGAGGCAGCAAGAGAACAAAGCATGGCTCTGTGGGGACCAGCAGAACCTGGGCCCCATGCACAGCAGCTCAAGGGCCTCTGGGTGAAATCACAGAGTCCTTTGCAAGGGAATCAATTTCCTTCATAGCCAGGACCCCCCTCCCCGCAGGGTGGCCTTTTGCAACCCAAAAGCCCCCACACATCATTAATCCTCTGTCATGTTAAAGGACACCGGATGTATGGGAGGGAGCCTGGCCTAGCTTCAAAGGCCTGAGGGCAGGATGGATTGTGTCCTCGGGCCTGCTGCTGTCTCTTAAAAATCCAGGAGGGTGGGCTCAGCCCCCAATGGTCCATAGCCCAGTGGAAAGATGCAGGAAGAGGTTACCATGTCCTGCCACTCCAAGGCTGCTGGCAGTTGGCTCAGATCACAATGTGGGAGGTACAGGTGGAAATGAGCACAAGGCCAGGGTGCTGGCAAGGTGTAAGTGAAGGCACAGCTCTGGCCCAGGCTCTGGGGTCAGGGGAGACAGGGTTCCAGGAAGCAACCCTGTGTTCCCATATCCTGCACCCTTGGCCTAGCAATCTGGTCTCCCACCCTCCACACCTGGGTTCTAGTAGTAGGGCTCCCTCCACACCTGGGTTCTAGTAGTAGGGCTCAGCCTAGCAGGTTTGCTGGGGGCTGAGAGGGTCTTGTTTTGTGACAGTCATCTTTGGTTTCCTACAAAGAGCAATTGCATCTTTCTCCCTCCAGTCTAGGAACCACTAGGGCAGTTGGACAGACTGGAGGAAGGAAGGGACATTGGTAGAGGAACACAAGAAATCCCAAAATCAACTTTACAGACTTCGCCCTACTCTGAACAAAGGGGTATCATAGATCTAAGAGCATGTGAGTGTGGTGATGTCAGAGATAGGAGAGAAGAGGAAATGACAACAGGAGAGCTGCTTGAACGTTAGACAAGAATCTGCTCCTACGCTAGAAGGGCTACCGTGCTCAGGCTGGAGGGAAGACTGACTGATTCCAGGATATGGGCTGTCTTCTCCTCCTTTGTAAAACCTCAGGACCTCTCAGGCTGCCACACGAAGCTGTGTTGGATGTGAACTGCTCCTACAGAGCACTGAGGTTGTGTAGTGCATGACCTGCTGTTATGTGCAATGAACCCAGAGAACCCTCCCACTTCTTTTTTGGTACTGGGGATTGAACGCAGGGGTGCTTTAACACTGAGCTACATCCCCAGGCCTTTTTATTTGTTATTTTGAGAAGGGTCGTGCCAAGCTGCTGAGGCTGGCCTTGAACTTGTGATCCTTCTGCTTCAGCCTCCCCAGCCAAGCTGCTGGGATTACATCTGTGTGCCATTGTGCCTTGAGAGCCCTCCCATTTCTAAGGCCTCGCTCTGCCCTCTAATAACCCCAGTGCTACAGTGAGCTAGAAAACTGAAAGTTTGTAGAAGTACTCTGACATCTCCACAGCAACTCAGTGTGATGTCATAAACAGGGAATCAGCACATTCCAATACCCAATCAGCAGGACTCTTTCTGCTTCTTGCCTCTATGTCAGTGCCCCACAGGGCAGGAAGAAGAAAGAGTCTGGGGCCAGTAAAGAAGGCAGCAGAAGGGGCTGGGGTTATGGCGCAGTGGTAGCGTGCTCGCCTAGCACACGGGAGGCACTGGGTTAGATCCTCAGCACCACATAAAAATAAAATAAAGATACTCTGTCCACCTATAACTGAAAAATAAATATTAAAAAAAAAAAAAAAAAAAAAAAAGAAGGCAGCAGAAGCAGTACACACTGCAACCATGGTGGCAATGATGGGGTGCGGATGCTTGAGTTGGTGAAGAAAGGACAAGACAGCCACTCTACCTTTCCTGAACTGTGGGCCATGCTCTGGCAAATGGCTTCCCCAGTGGAACCCAGTGTGAGTCGCAGGCCCACAGAGTACTCTGGTTGTCGGCACCCAGGTTTACTTACCGGTTGAGTTGGGGTTTGCTCTTCGGAACAAATCCTTCAGGAAGCCGAGGCCTGTGATTTGGGAGCAGACCTGAGTGGAGGAAGAGCATGTAAGGGAGGGTCTCTGCAGCTGAGGGGGCACCCAGAAAGACCAAGGGAGTGGGGAGGTGAGCACAGGGGTGGGTATAACTAGCACTCTCAATAACCCCATCTCTGCCAAGAGGGTAGGTATGTGGGGCAACTGAGAGGGAGGAGAGAGCCTGTAGCCCTCTAGCCCAGGGACCTTCTACCTGCTCGGTGCGCCATCTTCACACACTCCTCAATCTTGCGATGCTCTTCCTGGCACAGGCCTGTGATTTTTCGGGGCAGCATGCCTCCATGAGGCCGGATGAACTGGCTGAGTAGTAGAACATCCTAGTGGAAACCGAAAATAGGAGACACAGGTCAGCTAGATTTACTTTTGATGTTGGGGAGTCAGGGGGAACCACTCCAAGGGGTCAGTGTCTCTCAGGAGCCTACCTGAGACAACTCCTTCCACACAACTTTTATATACTAGTCAGCTACCTTCTCTAACAAAGGTTAATCCCAAATCAGTAGGATTTTCTGTACCAAATCACCACAAGCTCTCTTTGCCTCCATGAGACTGTCTGCTGCTAGATTAGTAAAGAGACTAGAAATGCTTTGGGAAACACTCATCTTTCATGCACTCAGTATCTTTGTTGGTGGCAAAATGTCTGGTGGGTTGTTCTCAGATGGGGGAAGGGGTATATCCGATATTTCCACACAAGAGGGAAAGCCATTTCAGCCACCAGAGCCTATGGGCCACAGGCCAAGTACACGGACAGCCCCTCCACCTTCTGCTGTTTCCTCTGAAGTGCTAGGCAGGAATGTGAGCTGATGAGGGGGGCCAGGTTGTTAAATTTAATCCTACATTTTCTAAATTCCCTGTGACCAGATGAGAATGGATTCTTGGGCTTCCTTTGGACCATCACATGTTCAACAGGCTGCTCAGGATGGGTCAAGGAAGAAAGGATAGAGCCAGAACAGAGCGAGAAGGCCCCCTGCCCCCACCTTTCACAGAATGGCTGAAGGGGTTAAATAGAATCCACCCCGTCCCACTAGGGGCTGGCCTGCAGTCTTAGCAGTCATGTTAAACATACCAACTTGCTGCCCTGGCAGGCGCCTCACTGTATGACCAGATTTGTTTTAATCACTGGACAGTTCCTAAGGGACCCAGGCCTCTATTTCCCTCCCTTGTACTCTTCAGAATCAGCTGAAAAAGAACTTGGATTGGATTGGTCTAGGGCTGATGAGCTGGGCTCGTCACCCCAGCTCTCCACTGTGGGCTGACGGCTTTGTGCAGCTCAGGCTAATGGTGCTCCAGTGGAAAGAGGTAAAGGGAAAACAACTTTAGCCTTTACCTCGGAGGGGATTATATTTCTTCTACTGGATAAACAGAGCCAAGTACATTTCCTGGAAACGGCTGGTAGAAAGAGTGACCCATGGTGGCCGGGCAGTTATGGGGTTCACCTATTAGCAGCTGGGATTCCAAGCATAACTACATCTCCACTAACTTCCATGTCGCAAGAAGCTCAGAACACCATCCTTCTGCCTGCACACTTATTACTTCTGGCACCCACTGGCAGAAGAGCCTAGGGAAGGGAGAAAGAGCCTCCCCCAAAGGTGGCCTGAAGCCAAGGCTCCCAGCCCAGGAGATTAGTTGGGTCATTCTGTTCAGATCCCATGGGCATGTGGCCTCTCCTGCTCTTATCATCTGACCAAGATCTCTGCCCTTAGTCATCCCACTCCACAAAGGGGCACAGGGACAACTCACAGGTCAAACTGGCTTAGAGCCTGAATCACCTGAAATCCCAGAATAGAGTGCTTAATGTCTCCAGCTCTGAAGAACAAGTATGCATTTCTCCAGGGTTGTGTCCTACCCTAGGCCCTCCCCATCTCTACAGGGTAGTAGGAACATGGGCTCTGCCTGAGCTTGGTATCCCTGGAATTTGTATCCTAGTTCTGATACTTACAAGCTGGGTGATTTCAGGCAAGTTCATTAACTTCTCCATGCCTCAAATATTGGATGAAAAAGTCCTTACTTCAAGGCATTAGTGTGAAAACTAAGTGAATTAAAACACACAAGTACTTATGAGGGCACCTGACACAGAGTTTGCCCTCACTGCCCTGCCTGCTGCTGTTATGCACTGTTATCCCCTTCTCCAGAAGCAGCTGCTCCAGAAGAGCTGGAACAATCTGGGATCTCTGAAGCACCAATATGGGAAAAGAGGGAAGTGTGTTCCCAGATCACACTAAGAACCATGAGCCACCCTCATTATAAAAGGAGGAAGGCTGGGGATGTGGCTCAGTGATAGAGCATTTGCCCAGCTTATGCCAGGCTGTGGGTATGATCCCCTGCACCATACATATATACCTACATAAATAAAAACAAAATGAATATGGTATAATGAATCCCACTATTATGTATGATTATAATGCACCAGTAAAAAAAAGTAATAAAAGGAAGAGAATAAACCCAGACCTGATTCTACCACTGCAAGAATACCACTCCTAGTGCTCCAAAGCACAACTGATCCATGAATTCAATCCATGGCTCTCAGCCCTGGCTGCAGGTTAGAATTAGAAGAAAGATTTAAAAATGCCTGGCTCACCCCCAGAGACTGATTCGGTTGGTCTAGGGTAAAGATGGGATATCACTTAAAGTTCCTCAGGTGATTCTAAAGTGCAGCCAGGGTTTAAAGCCACTGGATAATGCTGCTATCTTTTGTGGTTCTGTGAAATGTAACAGTGGCTATAGCGTGGGGACAATGCTCAAGTTAACTAGGAACCCAAACTCCACAACATGTAGACTGAATGTCTCTGCATGCAGACTCACCTCATAGGTATACTTGTGTTTCAGGTTCCAACGGCAGATGGGGCACTGGCCTGAAGGGTTAGGGGGATGTGGACTCTCCTTGGGAGTCCCTGTGATACGGCCTTCGACCTAGGAGGCAGAGAAGACAGGTTAAGGCATAGGGTCAGTGTGCAGCTGCTTATCTTTGAGAAAACCCCCAAAGATAGGAATGCTAGTCAAGGTTTATCTCTGGAGGTCTGGTGCAGCAGACCCCACTGCCTGCACTGTGGTGTTTTTCAGCTGGGACAGGGATGTGGTTTGGCAGCTTGCAGGGGTGGTGGGAACTACCTGAACTTAATACTAGTGGCAAGAGACAGGGAGAGGCTTGCTGTATTAACTGAATGCTACCTTTCCTTCCTCATCAAACAAAAATAAAACACTAGAACTTTATGCTTCCTCTTGGCCTCTGGGAAAAGGTAATACATGGACAGGGTAAAAAGTTTCAAATGGTACTGGGGTCTAGAGTCCAAAGGAAGGCTCCCTCCCACTCCCTTGGTCCTTCTAAGGAGACTGCAGTTTCTAGCTTTACCTCACAGAGCAAAGTCTATGCCAGTAGATCTCATCAGAGGTGACTTTGCTCCCCAGGGGACCCTTGGAAATGCGTGGGGACTGGGAAAGGGATGCCACTGGTATCTAGCTGGGATGCTGCTAACCATGCCACATTGCACAGGACAGTCCCTCCAACAAAGAATTAGCTAGCTCCAAATGCCATTGGTGCCAAGGCTAAGAAACCCTGGGTCCTACCCATACAAGTAGGTATCTGTGTGCACTGCTGCTCTCCTCTCTTTGTAAAAGAACAAAAACCAGGCAGATATATTCCTGGTCCTCCTCTTTGTTTTTATCATTTTGGATGCCACTTTTCAAACCCTGAGACCATGTGCAAAATGACCTCCCTGCAGTTATATTCTGTGACATAGCCTTGAAATTACTTGGTGCTATAAACCAATGATTTGGGAGTCAGCCTCAATTGCCAGGGATATTTAGAGAGCCTGGCTGACTGAGGCCGTGAACTATGAGTGTGAGGCTGGGAAAAAATTTGAGGCTTTGGGAGGGAAGCAACACTGTCTCCTGGGGGTAGCAGGAAGACTGGCCAAAGGGAAGGGGACTGGAAGTCCTGCTTGGCTGTGCAGGGCACCCTTATCACCCTTCTGCCATAGCAACTTCTACCATGCCAGAAACAAGTCGCGCGGGCTAGAGAAAATCTGCAGGTGCAAAGTAGTTCTTGGAGGACATGCTGCAGTGGGAGAGAGCTCACATTTATGGCCCCCACCTTGCATGCCTGGCTCTGTGCCAAGAAGGGTTCACATGTATCAATTCATTTAGCTCCCACCATCTAGTATGGCAAGTATCTGAATCTTATTTCATAGAGAAAGTATCAACCATGGTCAGCCATGGCAGTGCCTCTCTAGGCATGAATGGGCTCTCCCAGAGCCACTGAGTGTCTTCATGTTCATTCTACAAAGAGTAAATTCATGTCTCATGTGAAAAGCACTCAAAAGTCAGATGTAGCCAGGTGTAGTGACACATGCCTGTAATCCCAGGCACCTGGGAGGCTGAGTCAAGAGGATCACAAGCTTGAGGCCAGCTGGCAATTAAGGTACTAGGGACCAAATCCAGGAGTGCTCTACCTCTGAGCTACATCCCCAGCCTTATTTTTTATTTTTAATTTTTTGTACCAGAGATTGAACCCAGGGGTACTTAACCACTGAGCCATATCTCCAGCCCTTTTTATTTATTTATTTTTATTTGAAACAGGATTTATTCATTTTATTTTCGAGACAAGGTCTTGCTAAGTTGCAGAGGCTGCCCTTGAACTTGGCAATCCTCCTGCCTTAGCTTCCCAAGTTGCTGGGATTCACCCTGGCAACTTGGCAAGACTCTGTCTAAAATAAAATTTATAAAAGGGCTAGGGGTATAGCTCAGTGGCAGAATGCTTACCTATATGTGTAAGCCCTGGGTTGAAGCCCTAATACTACAAAGAAAAGGGGCAGGGGAGAGGGAGGGAGGAGAGGGAAAAAAAGAAAAAAAAATCAGATGTAACTTTCTCCTTTAGTATGGAGTTTACAGGGTAAATGCTTATTTGCCTCTCATGAAGGAACCCAAAAAAGGTGCCCTGATAGGTTGGAAGTCCCCTAAAAAGTCAGAACTGTTGAGGCTAATTAGTGGAAAGGTTCAGGGAGTATTCTGGGGAAGACCCAAAGATTTGTCCTGGGGATAAGACTGTCTTGGGGAGGGCTGAGCTTGGCCAGCTGTCAGAAGGGTTAAATCCTTGATTGACATACAAGTTACAGAGGCTTCTAGGAGCTCTGTGGAGTGGCTGAGGATTCTTTTGAGGCATGGAAGGCCATGTGAAAACAGCGTTGTCTTTTAAGGATTATAGGATAATCTAGGCCCCATGACTACCCAAGGAGGGGAGGTGAGATGTGTCCAGTGAAGGAAAGGGGAGAGTGGATAGATGAACAATCACTCCAACTTTCTTATCAACAGATAAGCCAACATGGCAACTAAGTAAGGGCAGAGTGCAGAGAATGTTACCTTTTAAATGTGCATCACTTAAACGAGTAGGTTAGTCATTCTAGGCAGAAAAGAAAGGGAACTGAGGTCCAGGCTCCCAGTTCTGGCTCAACTCACTGTGGCTTCCTAGGCCTGCAATGCTGCCTTAGTTTCCCCTGTGGGAAACTGATTTATCACCTGCCAAAGAATGTATTAGCAAAGGCCTCTGAGACCTTGTCATAAAAAGATCACTTTAATCAAACAAGAGATAACCTCTCCCCAGGCACAGTGACTGTTCCTGATTAACCACACTACAATGCACGGCTTGGAAAATCACTGACTGTGGGATTTATGGTAACCCAGGGAGCTGATCTTGGAGCCAGAAGTTCAGTGTGGGCCTGCTTCCTTCCCTCAGAGGGGCAGTAAGGCAGTTCCAAGCATTAAGGAGATTTTAAGTGGTCAACTTGATACTTACAATAGTTGTCTTCCCTTCTTGGATCTCCACCACTACAGAGATAAAGGGGAAAATTAGGTCAGTCATTTAATAAGGAACAGGGAGTTTCAAATAACAGCTCAAATTCTAGGCAGAAAAAAGGAGCCTAAAGTCTGCCCTCTCCTGTGGGCCTCACCTGGGACAGAAAGCATACAGAGCTCACCCCCCAAGTGCCAAGACTGTATGCTCTTAAGGCTGGCTGGGGGCAAGCCCTAGATGGTCAGGCATAGTATCATCTCTCTGGGATTAAGGGCCTCCACACTGTTTTTGCCTTTCTAAACTGAGAGATACATCTTGGTTCTATTCAAGTATTGGCAAGATCCTGCTCTACCATGGTTAGCAATCATGACCTAAAAGTTGGTGGGGCAGCAGCACTGAAAGAACTCTGAGAAGTCCTGCATATGCCCCTTCACAAAGAGATCAGACAAAATGGTGTCTGACTTTGAAAGGTTTGCAATTTGAAATAGCACTACACTAACAGTGTTCCAGCAGCTCCATGGTGGCTAATCAGTGAGACAAATTCACCCATAAATACATCCTGAGAGTTTCATGTTAAGACAGCCCTGTGAATTAAATCCTCTCCTCTGCTATACTGTTCTCCATTCCTCTCCCTGCAGTGTTGCATTTTGTTATTTATACCGGAGAGGGACGATACAAGAAATCTGTGGGAATAAGAAACCTACAGATAGGGTGCAGTAGCATTTCAAGGAGAGCACTGTCACTCCAAACTGAGAGCAACTCCCTAGGTCTGAGACAGTCAGAAGGAAACACAGAGCAAGACCGTCAGTTGCATACATATGTCAGGTTACACGCATTTCCTCTTATCTAACCAGGATGCAGACTGACAACTCCAACAAGCATCAAAGAACCAAGGTGACAGCTCACATTCAGCACTGTTTTTGGAGAGAATCCCCTGTTCTGCAAGTTTCTTTAGGAAGAGAGCAGCCACGGCTGTTAGCAGAGGAACTGGTCCATAGCAAATTATTTTTAGGGAGCAAATACTTGTCACAGTCCCCTTTTCACTGCTAACTACTGCAAGAGAAAACTTGAGCCTGCATAGCTAGGCTGCAAACTATCTCTCAAAACACTAAAACCCCATTTAAACAGCAGCTTGGCTACCACAGTTTAGCTTTACTCAGCTGTGGCCAAAGCAGGAAGTAGTACAGATTAGAAAGAGCCTAAGGTCTTCAACTTTGAGAACCCAATGAAAGCTATACTCCCAAGGGAAATGGCCATCAGCAAATACACAATTGGCTGTGGACTGCACAAGTCTCCTGGCCAGCTCTGTGTCTATGCATTAGCAATCCAAATCCTAATTCTGGTTATCCCTTGTGGTAGGAATATGTAGGTGCTTTTAGTTTCTTCTTTTTGCCTATCTACATTTTCTAAAACATATATTGCTTTTGCAATAAAAAATAAAGAGAAGGGACTATCTAAGTAAAAAAGGCAATTCTAACTCAGCTAGAGGCGCATGTCAGCATCTGTGATCACTGAGCTCTGTGACCGACACCTAATTGAACACAAACTGCTTGGAATTGTACCCATTTGTTTTCTGGGCAAGCCATTCAAAAAGACTCATTATTCCAAAACAACCAACCTGAGAGCCCCTCAATATCCAATCTAGGCACACAAAGGAGAAACAATGACTAGCAAAGCCCTGAGGCTCTCTCCAGAGAACACTGTAGTCACTAATCAATTCGAAGACAAGGTAGTTTCTGGTAGAAACTTAACTTACGTCACCCCACACACAGATCTAGTTGTACAGAACAGAGACCAACCCATGAATGGGATGTAGATGAGACTCAACCTGGTCCTTAATCTGGAAGCCAACACAGCTGCAGAGGGAAGGTCACTGCAATGTGTCAATCTGCAGATGCAACCAAGGGTGGGGAGATTAGAATGAGGGCATACCCCCAGCCCAGAAAGGGATCCAAGCACCCCCAAACTTTGAAAATATACACAAACCAAATTGGGGGGGGGCAACCCAATGTGAGCAGTAAGTAGGGGCAAAAGTTTCTACACTAAGAAGCCCCACTGGAAACAAAAGCAGACACATTCTAGTACCACTGGAGTCAGCACAAGAACAATACCCTGAAACACAGAGGATAAACATGTGGTTCCCTTCGGGGGTGCAGGCACTTGGTCCTAGCCATGAGGTAAACAACTCTAACAAAACACACATCACTCTCGGCCAAGGCCCAAACCCTGAAGTCATCCCACTGGCCCCTGGAAAAGAGATCAAAGCCGATGGCAAGCTCCACTATTCGCAAGCTCTCCACACAGCAACTCTGAGCCAGTGAATCGTCTTACTAGGAGCCAGTGGGTAAAACAATAGGCAGATGCTTATCTAACAGAGACAATTTGTCAAACCAGAGGAATGACCTGAGAACTCACATGAGACAGAGACTGATCAGGGTGGTGTCTTAGTGCAGGGGGAGAGGGCCCAGCTGGAGCCTGGGCAGGCCCTCAGTAGATTTTAAGCCTCTGGAAAGAGGAGATAGGCATCAAAATAGTATTGATTTTCAGTATGCATAGCAAAACATGTTAAAACCAAACAAACCTAAGATCCATTTTGTCCCCGGCTGCCTCTTCATTCAAGAGAAGTGGGGTGGCTAAGAAAAGCTGAACTAAGAGATTTAGGCACTAACAGAAAACTTGTTTAGGAAAAGATGAAATCACTCTTGTGTTCAGAGATATGACAGTATCAAGTAAACTAAGGAAAAAGATGAAGCAGTTCTCTAAACTAGAATTAAGGGCCCAAATCTTTCAAGATAGGCATTTCTCATATGCATGGAATAATCTGTCCAAAAAAGGAAACACATTTGCTAAGCACCCATGGGGTATACAGCCTCACTCTACATATTGTGGAGAGTTGAGATTGAACAGGAAGGCGCAATCTCCGCTCCCCACTCCGAATTTTTAAAAATTTGTTCTAATTAGTGGAAGGCACAATCTTTGCCCTAGTAGAGGAAAGGGAACTAATCCAAGTATGAGAATTTTACCATAAGAAATCTCACGCCTCTTAAAGAGGTTCTTTGAGTACTTCAGTAAATACTCTCCTAGGATAGAGTCCAAGATAATTAAATTATAATAGTCTGGAGCAAAACAGCACTGTGGTGAGACTGTGGTGAACACAAAAGACCTTGATGGCCACACAAACACAAATGCCATGAATTGTAGCTATATGAAGATCCAACTACTTAGTAAAGAAGGAAGTGAGGACAGACAAATGATGAGTAGTATTGCAGGGTATGGCTGCAGTCAGGTCAAAGAAACAAAGGGCCCAAGGATCTGTGGAAATCAAGTCCTAAGCAGAGTATGAAGGAATGGAACAAATGATGGCCAGAAGGTAGCCAATCTTGTTTAGGGTCAGGAAGCAGAGTACCATTTCTGGGATGTGTGCATGTGCTTCTGGCCACTGAATGCTTTTCTCAAATACCTTCCTGCATCAAGCACTGCTTTCTTTAGTTCATCTTTAATTCAACCATTAAAGTTTCCTGGTCCTTCCACTAACTCTCCCGTTCTTTTCATTGGACCTCTCAGGGAACATCCCCTGGCCTACACTTCTGAATGAGGAGTATTATTGTTGCATAGAAATCTCTTTCCCCTAGAAGGTTACTCTGGACTATGTCCCTATGTCCCTTGAGTTCTTTTTGATTTGTTTGTGGTACTGGGGATTAAACCCAGCTCTACCACTGAGCTACACCTCCAGCCACCACCCCTCCCTTTTGTACCAGATTAAACCCAGGGGCACTTAAGCACTGAGCCACATCTTCAGCCCTTTTAATTTTTTATTTTGAGACAGGGTCTCACTAAGTTGCTGAGGCTGGCTTTGAACTTAGTGATCCTCCTGCCTCAGCCCCCTGAGCTGCTGGGATTATAGGTGTATGCCACCATGCCCAGCTTCCAGCTTTTTTTTTTTTTTTTTTTTGGCACTAGAGATTGAACTTAGGGGCACTCGACCACTGAGCCACATCCTCAGCCCTGTTTTGTGTTTTATGTAGAGACAGAGTCTCACTGAGTTGCTTAGCGCCTTGCCATTGCCGAGGCTGGCTTTGAACTCGCGATTCTCCTGTCTCAGCCTCCCTATGTGCTGGGATTACGGGCAGCTTTTTATTTTATTTTTGAGACAGGTCTTACTAAATTGCCGAGGCTGGCCTTGAATTCATGGTCCTCCTGTCTCAGCCTCCAGAATTGCTGGGATTACAGGTGTGTGCCATTCCACCTGACTATCCCTTGAATTCTTTAAACTTCTCAACTTGCTCACTCTTCTTTCATAGCTTTTAGCTCATAAAACTGTCCACCCTGCCAGGCATATCATTGTCTGAAATGACAGGTCCTCTAGAAAGCTCTTTCAACTAAATGAAAGAAATCATAAAAAATTTCCCCTTCCTCATTTCAATAAGCTCTGCTGAATCATTGAATCATATATAGTTCAGAGTTGTTAATTCATATAATTATGCTTGTTTCCTTGTTTTTATTTTTATTTTTTAGTACCAGGGATTGAACTCAGGGGTTCTCAACCACTGAGCCACATCCCCAGCCCTATTTTGTGTTTTAGAGACAGGGTCTCACTGAGTTGCTTAGCGCCTCGCCATTGCTGAGGCTGGCTTTGAACTTGTGATTCTCCTGTCTCAGCCTCCCAGAGTGCTGGGATTACAGGTGTGTACCACTGCACTGGGCTGTTTTCTTGTTTTTAAATATATTTCCTTAATGAGGGCTCTAAGAATGACAAAAAAGGACTAATATCTAACAAAATCTTTGCTAAATCTGGCAGTTCCAACCATAAAGACACTAAACAGTCTTTAGTGAGTTAACTAAAAAAAAGAAAGAAAGTGGTAAGAACTTTCAGGGAATGAGGGAACAACAGGAAGGCCATGCCATAGAGTATCAAGGTAATGTTACTGGTGGAGAAGGAAGGCTGTTGGCTCCACTTCCACCTCTCCCACTTACAGCTCATGTTGAGCAAGCTACTGAACTCCTTAGGACCAGATTTCCTCATCCATAAAAATAAGGACAGTTAATAGCCACCTTTAAGGACTGTTAAGAATGAATAAACATGTGGAAAGCCAAGCACAGTATATGCAGCAAGAGCGTAGTAAATCACAATTCCCATTTTTTGTCCCTTTTCAGTCTTGCTCCTTCTATAATAATATAATCAATCTCTCTGTTGGTTTTGTATGTCTCTCTTGCCAGACTTTAGACCAGAAACAGCTTCTCAGAAGCAGAAGGACTGGCAATTTGGGCCAGATGGTTCTTTGTTATAGGGAGCTGTCATGTGTACTGTAAGACGTTTAGTAGCATCCCTGGTGTCTACCCACCAGATGCCAGTAATACCAGTTGTGACCACCAAATATGTCTGCAGACATTACCTAATGTTTCCTGGGAGATAAAAACCATTCTTGACTGAGAACTATTGCTTTAGACTAGAAGTATTCACAGGCAGGAGCAATGGTGCTCAGTCCTCAAGCATTCTGATAAAATTACATAATTTTACCTTTGAAAAGCAGGATGCTTTAATGCTCAACTTCCTCCCCACAACTTTAAATTCTATGTGTATGACATTATTTGGGTGTCAAATATGCCAGCTGGGACTAATAAAAATTAGCTGTATATGCAATACTTCGTGCTTTACAAATCATTATAGATCAAAAGAAAGTTTTTTGGCCAGGCGCGGTGGCACAGGCCTGTAATCCCAGCAGCTAGGGAAGCTGAGACAGGAATATCATGAGTTCAAAGCCAGCCTCAGCAATGTCAAGGCATTAAGCAACTCTGTGAGACTCTGTCTCTAAATAAAATACAAAATATGGATGGGGATGTAGCTCAATGGTTGAGTGCCCCCGAGTTCAATCCTTGGCACACACACAAAAAAGTTTTTTGTTTTTCATTGAAAGGTTCTGAATGCAGATGATTGCCAAGAATATAGAATATGATAGTGCTTTCATGCAAGATCACATCAATTCAATCTAATACTTAGTTTTAGGTTTACCAATGATCAACAGACAGAAGACCTACTACCTAAGTATTTATGGGGAAGATGTTAAAGAGCCATTTGAACATACAGTCCATCATTTCCCAAACTCTCCAACTAAAACAATTTCCTAAGTCTAACCTCGAACATTCCTGTTTTTAAAAATCCAACAAAGAAGACCTGACGCAGTGGTGCATACCTATAATTCTAGGACCTTGGGAGGCTGAGGCAGGAGGGTCATAAGTTCAAGGCCAACCTAGGCAACTTAGGTATTTTGAGACCGTCTCAAAATAAAAAGGGCTGGAGTTATAGCTCAGTGGTAAAGCACCCCAGTGTTCGATCCCCAATACTGTAAAATGAAGCACAACAAAACAAGTAACAACAAACAAAAACACAGCAAGCAAAACAAAAAACTATTCCTCTTGACTTTTTTTTTTTTGGTACTGGGGATTGAACTCAGGGATACTTGACTACTGAGCCACATTCCCAGCCCTATTTTTTGTGTTTTATGTAGAGACAGGGTCTCACTGAGGTGCTTAGCACCTCGCTGTTGCTGAGGCTGGCTTTGAACTCGCGATTCTCCTGTCTCAGCCTCCCTAAGTGCTGGGATTACAGGCTTGAGCCACCGCACCCGGCTTGACTTTTTTTTCTGAGAACAAGGCGAGAACTGTTTCAACTTTGAATTTCATAAAGGATATGCAATTTGCAGCCATTAGTGTCTGACACTTGATATCTTGAAAAATGTATGAGTATAGGCCTAATTATGTAGCATGGGAATAGATGAAACACCTTATCCAAGTTCTTTCTGTCTTCAATCGGAATGATCTTTTTGGTGTCTTTATTTATGTATTTTTTGGTACTGGAGATTAAACTCAGGCACTCGACCACTGAGCCACATCCCCAGCCCTATTTTGTGTTTTATGTAGAGACAGGGTCTCAATGAATTGCTTAGCGCCTTGCCGTTACTGAGGCTGGCTTTGAACTCTGATTCTCCTGTCTCTGCCTCCCTAAGTACTGGGATTATAGGCCTGCCCACTACCGCCGGCTGTCTTTCTTTATTAATAGATTATTCTAGCATTAAATAGGAAGTATCTGGAGTTTTTACCTCCCAGCAATGATTCCATCTTCCCTTCATAGTTGAATTCTTCAAGCATGCCTACTATTACTATTTCTTCTTGAATATCTCTTTGATTTCCACAAACCTGTCTGACACTCTACTGAAACTTATTTGAAATCTAAAGAGAAAACTCTTCTGAGACAAATCCAAAGACCCCTCTGTTAAATTATTCTTTTCACTGGATACTTCTCAGCTTTTAATAATATACTGGCTGGCCAATACTATAACAAACCTTTTTTTTTTTTTTTTGTATCGGGCATTGAACTAAGGGGCACTCGACCACTGAGCCACATCCCCAGCCTTATTTTTTGTGTTTTATGTAGAGACAGAGCCTCACGGAGTTGCTTGGTGCCTCGCAATTGCTGAGGCTGGCTTTGAACTTGTGATTCTCCTGTTCAGCCTCCCAAAGTGCTGGGATTACAAGCATGCACCACCGCACCCAGCTTATGACAGAATCTTAAAACAAAACCATATCACTTATTTTGCACATCACTCATTCTTTACTGCTTCCAATATATGCAAAGAAAGGCCAGTTCCTGAAAGACATTTTCACTCTCTGCCAGATTCCATCATTTTATAAGCCTATTCAAAAACATTCCCTTTATGAAAATTTCCAACCGAGTCTCCTGTTTCCAGTAACTGAATCTCCTTGTACTTTGTCATGTAAATGGCTAACTGGAATTTATTGGAGTGTACACATATCATCTCATTAGAACCTAAGCTTCTCAGGAAAAGGGCTGTGTCTTCTTTCTTCAGAATCCCTTCACAGCTTGAAGCATAGCACTTGGCCTTCAGTAACCTCTCAGCTGATGCTAGAATCAGGCCCCTTTCCCACACAATATTAACGAAAACCGGAACCACCGAGCGACATTTGTCTGTCTCAGCTGTACAATGGCCTTTCCACCTTGGCCTCCACTTCTCAGGGAGACCACCAGCCCGGGGGTGGAGGGTGAGGAAGCCACCTTCAGATCACAGCATTTTCAGAAGAGAAACTGATGTTCTTTCTTCATTGTCCAGGGATATTTTAATGAAGGAGATGACACTGAAAACTCCTCCTGAAAACTCTTCTGAACCCTGAGACAGGTTTCTATTTCTGCTAAGTACTAGGCCTTTCTCTCCGTCCTCGTCTATTCCCTGAGAACACTAATAAGACGCAGAAATTCAAACAACGGCACCAAGGTCTGGAAGAAGGTTTTAAGCACCCCGCAAGGTCAGTACCTCCGTCGATGTTTCAGAATCTCACGAAACAAGGGAGAGAGGGGCGCACTACGACGGGCGGAAGTACTTTGTTGCTTTTTCCAATTTCGGACTCTCAGGGACTTGAGACTCACCTTCCCTGAATCCGCGAACTGGAAGCCGAGCACAGCTGGTAGCGACTGGGACTGCCTGGAGCCCTCGGAGCAGCCGCCTACAGCCGGATACCAGCGCCATGAAGGACGCCATCTTGAGAACCGAGCTTGACCTCTGTGCACTTCCGCTTCCGGAACGGCGCGCGCTCTGCCAGTAGTTGGGCAGGGCCTCCAGCGCCGGACTTCTCGCTCGTTTACTTCTGTTAATATTTGTTTATTTATTTATTTTGGTACCATGGATTGAATCCCCAGGGGCGCTTGACCACTGAGCCACATCCCCAGCTCTTTTTATTTTTTATTTTGATACAGGGTCTCACTAGATTTTTGAGGCTGGCTTTGAACTTGAGATCCTCCTACCTCAGCCTCTCTCGAGCTGCTGGGATTCCAGAGTGTGCCTCTGCTCCTGGCCTTTACTCCTGTTATTGCTATTTCTCTTGCCCCGTCGGGTTTTGAGCTAAGGAGAGAAGCCATTGTGTCAAGTCTGTATTTCATTTCGAGGGAGATCTATCTCCTTTCTACCAGTTCTTAGTCTCCAAAGTTGCTTTCGTTCCCTGGAAGACTTCTTTAGTACAAACACACTACCCCTAACTCTTTGGAGCGTCCTCTTTCTGCTAATCACTGTGGGTTTTCAGTTTCTGTGACTGGGTCTCGACCTGTACAGGAGAGGTTGAATAGTTAGGGATTCTGGTTTTGGAGTATCAGGTATTAGACAGACCTGGGGTAGAATTAACACGTCCTTCTTCCTGACACCTGCCCCCCCTTCCCCCGCCCCAACACACACACGGATCTTGGATTCTTGCTCACTTAGACTTTTCTCCAGCCTCAAGGCCTTTGTACAAGTTATCCCCTCTGTCTGTTCTTTAACAGAGTGGCAAACTCCTACTTATTTCTTGGAGCCCACCTCAAATTCCTTTCTACAGTGAAGTCTTCCTTACCATCTTAATTCTGGTTCTCAGCACCAGATAAGGATCCATCCTAGCACTTGACACAGTTGCAGTTTTACATTTGTTCGTGTAACATATATCTCCCCACCAGACTGTAAACTTCATTAAGGCAGTAATACTGTTTTTTTGTTGACTTTCATATCTTCAGTACTTAGTCCAGTTCCTGACACATAAAAATAGTGCAATATATACTCATTGAAAGAACAATTAAAATTAATTTTATAGGGTTGTTGTGAATATTGAGATAAAATGAATATTCAATCAACATAAGTTAATAGGGCAATTAATTAAGATAGCTCTTTTCATGTTTGACCAACTTGCCTTATAAGGAAGCTTATGGTACCCAGAAAGCAAATACAACTGCCTAGTTTTCCCTCTTTTACATTTGCAGGATATGTAGGATGTTCCCCTGGAGCTATGTAAGAAAGGAAAATCATTTGCAACTCAATTATTCCATTTGGTGGTAAGGATTTTTTTCCCCATCTTCCAGAATAAACCTAAAGGGGGAATTTCTGGTTACTTACTTTGATTCAAAGATGAGAAAAATCAGGCCTATTAAGTGGCACAGTGTGTTCCTTGATGAGGGAGAGAGAAGGGAGCCCATTCTCGAGTTGGGACTGACACCCTAGTAGGCTAGAGGATTGCTGCATGGGGAATTTGAGTGGCATCACTAAAGATGGAGAACAGGAGAAATGTGGCATTGGGTACCAAAAAACACCGTAATGAACAAAGATGGACCAAGTGAAGGGGAAACTTGAAAGAAATGTCAATCAAAATGGGAGAAACTGACACCTGGGTCAGAATGCAACAGAAAGTCTTGGTGGGATGTAGGTCTAGGTTTCCCAGCCAAGATGGAAAGTTGTGACTCTCCCTATAGCTTACGCTTTTCTTTTATATAGATGACCTTTAATCACACCCACTATTTGTACCACATTCCCCGTTTTTTTTTTACCCATCCTCAACTACTTCTGGGGACCCAGTCGAGACTGCGACAGTAACAAAGCCCCATCTAGCACTTGTTTTGGACATAGTGAGAGAAGGCATTCAAGTGCCCACCCTTTGCTCATTAACTCATCATAATCAAATTTTATTTTGAAAAGCCAGTATTTTCTACAATGACTAGCAATATGATCATTATAGGAAATGAAGAAATGGATGAAATAAAAAGAAAATAAATGCCATCCATAATTCAAAGAAAAGTGTTATTTATATTCGGCAAAATGAAATAATATTGTGCATATTTTTTGTTTTGTAATATCTTATTTTTATAAATACATCTATTATTAGTCTGCACATGAAAAACCAATTCTGTGGGAGACCAGATTTTACTTGAGATTACCCTTACACACACACATACACACATCCCTTTCAATGAAAGTATTAACTATACAAGAAAGTATATAAATCAGTGATGCACAGCTTAATGAGTTTTCACGAACGGAACACACTATCCATGCCAACAAATAAACATAACCAGCACTTTATAATACCAGCTTGTGTCCCCTTCCCAGACACTACACTTTCCAAGGATGATCATTATCTCAACTTCTAGCACCAGAAATATTCTTCTGTGAATATACCACATTTTTAAAAAACCCTATCTTCTGTTGATCTTTTCCATTTGAGACTATTGAAAATAGTGCTGGGGGGTTGGGGCTGTAACTCAGTGGTAGAGTGCTTGCTTTGCATGCATGAGGCACTGGGTTCGACCCTCAGCACCACATAAAAATAAATAAATAAAAGTACTGTGTCCATCTACAACTAAAAAAATATTAAAAAAAAAAAAGAAAATAGTGCTGGGACAAAACATGAATTTTGGAAAAAATAAACCTTTTTCAAGTATGTATCTAGCAGTGGAATTGTTAGGCTATCAAGTATGCATATGCTTAGCTTTAGTAGCTCCTGAGACTTTCCCATAGTGATTGTACTAGTTTACTCTGGCACTAGTTATGTATAAGAGTTACAGATGATCTGTAGCCTTGTTAATTTTTGGTATTTTTTGTACTTTTTATCTTATTCTGGGTGATGTGTAGTAGTAGTGTCTCATTGTGTATTTATTTTACATTTCTCTGATGCCTAATGAAGATGAATAACTTATCATCTTGATGGGCCATTTAGATTCTTCTTTTGTAAAATACATGCTCAAGACTTTGGCCTATTTTATTTAGGGTTGCTTGTTTCTTCTTGATTTGTAGTTCTTTATATATTCTAAATACTTGTCCTTTGTTGGAGATATATTTATATAGCAAATGTCATATACCTCTTTGTGAGTTGTCTTTTCTTTCCATTTAGTATGTTGTTTTGGTGAGCAATAATCTTTCATTTTTAATATAGTACAATTAATTGGGGTTTTTCTTTATTGTTTGTTCTTTTAATTTACTATTAATTGTTTTTCTCTTTAAAGTCATGAAGATGTTCTAGTTTGTTTTCTTCCTCAGAGTTTTTTGTTGGTACCAGGGATTGAACTCAGGGGTACTCGACCACTGAAGCACATCCCCAGCCCTGTTTTGTGTTTTATGTAGAGACAGGGTCTCACTGAGTTGCTTAGCGCCTCGCATTTGCTGAGGCTGGCTTTTTTTTTTTTTTTTTTTTTTTGGTACTGGGGATTGAACTCAGGCACTCGACCACTGAGCCACATCCCCAGCCCTATTTTGTGTTTTATGTAGAGACAGGGTCTCACTGAGTTGCTTAGTGCCTCCCCGATGCTGAGGCTGGCTTTGAACTCGCGATTCTCCTGTCTCAGCCTCCCTAAGTGCTGGGATTACAGGCACGTGCCACCGCGCCTGGCTTCAAAATTTATTTCTTATCTTTATATTTAGAATTTAAGTTCATCTGGAATTGTTTTGTTACATGATCTGAGATTGGGATTAAGATTCATTTTTCCGGGGTAGAGTGGTAGAGTGGTAAATAAATATTTTTGTCCCAGAAAATAGTGCTCAGTGGTAGCGCTTGCCTCACATGTGCGAGTCACTGGGTTCGATCCTCAGCACCACATAAAAATAAAGAAAATAAAGATATTGCATCCATCTACAACTAAAAAAAATTAAAAAAAAGATTAATTTTTCCCATAGCTATATCTAACTGACCTAGCATCATTTAAAAAGAATCACACTTTCCTCACTACATTTTATCTAGTCTGCCTTCTGGAATCTCTGTTTGGTTCTGTTAATTTCTGTTGTCCTTTGGCACCATTTTTCATTACAATGTATGATTTCATTGTCTAGAAGTTGCCATCCCTTACTCAACCAATCCCCTATTGATAGTCTTTTAGTTTGTTTTCAGTTCAAACATATTTTCTAGGACCTATGTTCTTTTTTTTTTTTTGGTACTAGGGATTGAACTCAGGGGTGCTCGACCACTGAGCCACATCCCCAGCCCTATTTTGCGTTTTATGTAGAGACAAGGTCTCACTGAGTTGCTTAGCGCCTCGCCATTGCTGAGGCTGGCTTTGAACTCGCGATTCTCCTGTCTCAGCCTCCCTAAGTGCTGGGATTACAGGCTTGAGCCACCGCACCCGGCTAGGACCTATGTTCTTACTGAAAAAAATGACATCTATTTAATCAGTGAGCCTTCTTTATATACCCCTATTCTCAGTTGGGTATGCTATGGGCTTTAAAAAAATTTTTTTAAGTACAGTTATGCTATGAAATAAAAGGGGGTGGGGCTGGGATTGTAGCTCAGCGGTAGAGCGCTTACCTCGCATGCGTGAGGCCCTGGGTTCGATCCTCAGCACCACATACAAAGTAATAAAATAAAGACATTGTGTCCATCTATAACTAAAAAAAAAAAAAAATTAAAAAAAAAAAAAGAAATAAAAGGGGGTGAAGGCTCTTGTCTGGGGGTACAGAATGGTAGCTGCCACCCAAAGGAAAGATCTTTTCATGATCCAGAGTTTCTGCAGTTATTGGCAGAGCTACTGTAATGCATGGGAAAACTGTTTCTAGCTACAGTGGCAATCCTGAAATTCACAGAGCAGCAATGACACTGTATGCTGGACCTCCTCTTACCCCACTCCCTCTTCCAAGGAACCCAACCTCTAGCTTCTGCCCTACTTCCCAAGGAAACCTTCCTTTATTCCTCCACACCTTGTTCTGGACTCTTGTCTCTTAATTCTGGAGATAATGTAAATCCCAAATAAATCTTCCTAGGAAGATGTTCAGGGAAATGTCATAGGAGATGAACCCAGACATATAATGCCAAGAAAAATTTCAACTTGCAGCAGAAATGATCTGGTGTGGTGCCTTGCTGCCCACCAACAGGTCAGCAGGCTCAGGCCAAAGCAAAGGCAAGAGTTCGGACACCATGGGTGGGTCAGCCAGTCTGACTTCAGGGAAGTTCTGAGCCCAGCTGTGGATAGATGTGCTCTTCCAGCCTTCTTCCCACCTCGCCCAGGAAGAGAGATCAGAGCCAAGAGCCACATGGTTGTAACCTGTGAAAGAGTAGAGGCAAATGGAAAGTGTGGGAAGATGGTGAGAACTGATCTGATAGAGACCATGGTGGGAGGGGGCAAGGGAAACCAGAGGAAGGGACTGGCAGACTGGAGTGACAGTCATGTTTGCTTTCTCTTAATTAATGTGGTTTCCTTACAAACCTCCTGCTGATTCCCAGCTGGTCCACTCAACCATAACAACACGTGGCCTGCCCTGCCCAGGCCAGGAACTGAGGCTGGATGCTTCCCAAGAAGGGTTTGGTTTCATCTGCAGCGCCTGGCCCTTCTCCCCCTCACTAGCTTTATGCAGATGAGGGAAGGGACGGCACCTCAAGCTGTGGAGACAGCTGGGCTGGAGAAAAGGCCAGGGCCTGGCTGCTGTGGGCTCGCCTGGTTGCACACTTTGGTTTCCCATGACCTTTCATAAGGGACAGTGCCCTCCTGTTTGGGCTGTGGCCTCCCAAAAAGCTGACAGAGGTGGGGCGAGGGGTGAGGAAACCTTGGACAAAAAGCCCTTGTTGGTGGTGGCCTTCCTACAGGTGTGTCCTGCTGACACCATGGGCCTGGAAACAGTTGGGGCTAGGTCTGGAGTCTTTGCTAATTCATCATTTTCCATCGAGTTTTCAGTGTTGTTTCTCTTCTTTGCCAGGACTCCTACTCTGTCAAATTTTGTCATTCATTTGTTCATTCATTCATTTCACCAGTAGGTATCAATTGAGCAGGTACTACATGCCTTTTATAAACAAATGATTATATGCACAGAAGGAACACACTCTGGGGGTGAATCCTCTTGTTTCACAAAATAAACATTTTATAAATTTGATGATTGTCTTGTTTCTTTCCTTTTTGTTTATCTAATTTTTAAAAACATTTTACATCATGAAATAGAACACACATTAAGAAAAAATACGTAAAACTTAAATGTTCATATAACAGATTCATTACGAAGCAAAACCGACTGACTCATTTCTATGTTGGAGTACTACGACACAGGACTGCCCTAATAAAAAGAAGGAAGAAAACCAAAAAAGAAGTAGAATCAGTGAGAGGCAGTTTTAGGGAACTTCAGAATCCCAAAGGCTTCTGGGAAAGTGAGGCTGGCAGAAGGCTTCAAACAAAACTGCCTATGAAGGGGGAAAAGTCCTGCTGTGGTGTTTGGGTGCTCTCACAGGCATGGACTGGAATCTAAACCAAGAGGTCCAGCCTGTGGCTGTGTCTAGTGAGGCCGGTTCAGCTCAGTTCCCTCACAATCTAAGCAAGCCCCATCTCTGGCTGAGTATTTCTGCAGAGAGCTGGATACCCTTTCTGAAAAGGCCTTCATGTCCCTGTCAATCTAAGTGACTCATCTGAGTCCTTTTTCCTGGTGCTTAAATGCATTTTTTTTTGGGTGGTACTGCAGATTGAACCCAGGGCTTTGAACATACTACACAAGTAGTCTACCAACTAAGCTAGATCCCCAGCTTCCCCCCAAATATATTTCTTGCCTAAAAAAAAGTTTGTAACCTTTTAAGACACTTTGAAACTGCTGGTCCATTTTGCTGAACATGTATAAAACGGTGCCTTAGGCAGATGCTGTCCTCGGTATGAAAAGAAGAAATATACAAGAACAGCTGGGTGCGGTAGCTCACGCCTGTAATCCTGGTGACTCTTGAGACTGAGGCAAGAGGATTGCAAGTTCAAAGACAACCTGAGCCACTTAGCGAGACTTGTCTCAAAATAAATAAATTGCAAAAAGGGTGAGAGTAGCTCAGTGCTAGAGAACCTATGGGTTCGATCCCACTACTACCAAAAAAAACCAAAAAAAAAAAACAAAGCTGCAGCCTGAAAATCAGCCTCTACCCTAACCAACTGGCAACATAAAGCTAGATGCTCATGCTCTCTGGGCCTGTTTCTCCAGCCGTACATCATGCCATCTGGTTCTAGATTCTGATTCTGTAAATAGTCCCATCCTTATAACCCAGAGTGGTAGGATGGGTATATCACATTTGCCAGAACTTAGATAGATAGCTATACCTAGCTGCTAGGGCTGCTGGGGATTGTCTTTATTCTAGACAGACCCATGGAACTAGAAAGCCTGGGGACTCTAGAGTTGCTAGTGACCAGTTGGGTTAGCCTGGGCCAGTCCATTCACCTTGCTGAAACTTAGTTTCCCTTCTTACAAGATATGATGTCTGGGAAGTCACCCAGAGGGATGGACTAGAACTGGAAGCCCTGCCTGGGTGTTGATGTGGGTGTCAGAGGCCCAGGCGATCACCTGGGGCACAGGCCAGAGTTAGGGTTCACGTGAGGGAAAGATCATCTAGGAACCAGCTGGCAAGGGCCCCTGGAGAACGCTACTGTTGAGAATAGTTTTCTTCTGGATCCTGGGATCCAGATGGAAGACAAATGCCACAGAGCGATGGGGCAGAGGGAGGAAGGAGACAGCTAAAGAAGGCCTGGGGAGTCCCTGCTGATGAGTGGAGTCAGGAGACCTGCTAGCTCTGCTTCTCAGTGCCTGTGGGACCTGAGGCTCATCCCTGGACTGTTCTGGGCTCCCATGACCTCATCTGTAGAGTGAAATTCTGGGCAAGGGATCTCTGAGGTCACCTCCTAATTTTACAATTCTGTCACTCTGAGCCAAAGCATAAGTACTTCCTTTGTGCCTCCATGGATGGGCTGGGATGGCACAGAAGGGAGACGTTGGGATCCCGTGGAGTTCTGTTCTCACGTCCTCAGTCTGCCCCTGCTGTTGCTACAGAAGCCATTTTGACCCCACGGAAACTGGCCTCAGGTGGGAGTGGTAGGTGTGGGAGCAGTGGGAAGAGTGCGGGGCCAGGGTAGGGACAGTCACAACATTCCCTCAGTGCCATCTTCCTGGCTTCTGGAAACTGAGTGAGCTTTGGATCTGGCAGTTTTGGGGTGAGTTTATTGAAGTTGTGCATATTAGTAATAAAAGAATATAAACTAGAGTTTGCCTGGGATGTGAGAACTTGTGCCCATGTCATCTGAGTGAGCATAAACATGCTCCATGCATAGCTCGTGTGTGTGGGGGTCGGGTAGGGGTGGGAACTGTCATAACTCAATGTTTGGAAAAATGCCAACTTTCCTCTTTGTTCAGTTTCCTTTTGACCCCAGAGAAAATTTTGTGATGTATTTATGACTAAGAGCTGCCAAGACGTGGAATGTGAGAACCCAGGGGAGGCAGTAGAGCTGGCCTCTCTGCTCACTCCTGTTGGGTCATTGGAAGGCAGCTGGCCAGAACAGAGGAAGAGGGCAATTGCTTTCCTTCCCCCTTTTAACCCATTTGGCCTTTCAAAGGGACCTATGTCCTACTACTCCCCTTTGTGAGAAACTGCATGTAGGCTTGTGTGGAGGCAGAGGGATGATGGGATGATCCTTGGGGGGCATTGAGTTCATTGCTACCAAGCCATGTTGGTCCCTGGATCTCTGTGGAGGTCCATGGCACAAGGCCATCCCACACTCGCAGCTGCTGCCCCTGTTGGTGAAGTTCTGTTTATCTACCTTAGCCTCGGGGTCTTAGATCTGAGGATTCCTGATGGGTGGAATCACCCCTTATTCTCACATCAGTCCTGGATAGCAGGCAAAGGAAGGCAGAGGGGTTCTTTCTGACATGACCCACCACTCCCAGCACTTGTCCCAGAGAGGACAATTAACTTACCCCCAAAGACCCAGTAAGTTAGAGAGATAGTCCTCACCAACCCAGCGACCTGACTTTTAGTAACAGATTGAATTTGTTCTTTGGTTAGGAGGTGGGAGGGGCTGGAGAGGCACTTTGTTGGGGGTTAGGTGGTCGCCAACAAAGCTCCTGGAAGCTGGACATTCCTGGTTGTCCTGCCTGTGATCACTTGCTCAGACATAGAAGTTCCAGCTCTGCTCTACCAACATTGGTTTTGCCCAGGGAATTGATGGCAGGAAGCGGGGCGGGAGATGGCAGGACCAGGGAATCCAGAAAGGGAGCAAAGGGCTTGGGGACAGAGGGAGTTGGAGAAAGAGCAAATGAATAGTGTCCTGGAAAACAGCTCGTTTCCCTTTTCCAGCTACCCTGCCTGCCCTACCCACTGGAGACAGTCATTTAGAATAACGAGTCATAATGTGATTACATTCTCTTCTAGCCTAGCAGGGTAAACAAAGATCTCCTGTGGAAGAAAGACAGGAGGTGGCCCAGGCTTCTGGCACACTCTCCCTGGGGCCGGACAGGGGTTTCTCCCTCCAGTGGTTGTCCTTTTCTCCCTGGGTGCACATGTTTGGATGGCTTCAACCCCCCTTTTCTACCAATGTTTACACTATCCTGTGTCTCCTCCCCACCTCCCCAGCAAATGTCCTCACCCTGAAATCTGCAAACCGTGCAAATATTTAAAAACATCTATGATTTCCTATTTATTATCAGTATAAATCAGGAGTTCATTCATTTAGCATCTTTCCCTCTATATCTATCTCAAGAGAGACCTGAACTCAAGGCCATGTGTCTACCCTTCTCTAGGAGCATAGCATTGCTCAGGTCAACTGTGTGGCTGATTCTGGCTTTTATTTTGGGTTTTTTTTCCCTCCTTTTTTTTTTTAAATATTTTTTGTTGTTGATGGATTTTTTTTTATTTTATTCATTTATTGTTTATATGTGGTGCTGAGGCTCGAACCCAATGCCTCACGCATGCTAGGCAAGCGCTCTACCACTGAGCTACAGCCCCAGCCCTCCCTCCTTTTTTTTTTATTGCAGTAAAGTATACATAAAATTTACCATCTGAACTTTTTTAAAAAAATTATTGAAAATTGAAACCAAAGCCTAGCACATACTAGGCAAGTGCTCTGCCACTGAGCCACAATCCCAGCCCCATCTGAGCTATTTTTAAGTGTACAGTTCCATTGGCAGTAAATGCCTTCACATTGTTGTGCATCCATCACCACCATCCATCTTTAGGGCTTTTCTCATCTTGCAAAACTGAAACTCTGTACCCAGTAAACACTAAGTCCCCACCCCCTAGACCCCTGGCACCTGGGCCACCACCATTCTGTCTCAACGAATTTGACCACCCCAGGTACTTCATGTAAGTGGAACCACACAGCATCTTTTTGTGACTGACTGATTTCACTTAACATAATGTCCTTGAGGGTCATCCATGCTGTAACCTCTGTCAAAATTTTCCTCCTTTTGGGAAAGGGGAAATACTAGGGAATGACATTTGCCAAATTATATTGTTATACTGTGTGCGTGTACAAATATGTAACAACAAATCTCACCATTATGTACAACTATAATGCACCAATAAAAAATATAGAAAGTAAAAAAAATTCCCTTTTAAAAATACTGAATAATATCCCATTATAATCCCATTTATCACATTTGCTTATCTATTCATCTATAGATGGGCATTTAGTTTGCTTCGACTTTTTAGCTTTTTTGAATAATGCTACTATGAACACAGGCTTTCATTTTTTTAAAAAATATTTTTTTAGTTGTTGATGGATCTTTTTTTTTATTTTTTATTTATTTATATGTGGTGCTGAGGATCAAACCCAGTGCCTCACACATGCTAGGCAAGCGCTCTACCACTGAGCCACCACCCCAGCCCCTTTGTTTTTTTTAATACTGGGGTTGAATCAAGGATGTTTACCACTGAGCTATAACCTCAATCTTTTATATTCAGACAGGGTTTCCCTAAGTTGCTGAGGCTGGCTTGGAACTTGTGATCCTCCTGTCTCAGCCTCCCAAGTCACTGGGATGATAGATGTGTGCCACCATGCCCTGCTTTAGCCTTTATTTTTCAAAATAAAAGGCTACCACTAAGTTTGCATCTTAAATGCCCCAAAAGGTCCAAGTTCCAGAGGCTCGGTTCCCAGGGAGGCACTATTGGGAGGTGGTGAGACCTATGAGATGGGGCCTTGTGGCAGGTCTTCAGGTTGTGGTGTGCTCTTAACGGAATATTGGGACACTGGCTGGCCCCTTCCTCTTTCTCTCTTTTTGCTCCTTGGTCATGAAGCAAGCGGGTTTTTGTTTTTATTTTTTGGAACCAGGGATTGAACCCAAAGGCACTTAACCAATGAGTCACATCCCTAGCCATTTTTATATTTTATTTTGAGACAAGGTCTTCCTGAGTTGAAGTAATCAGTTTTGCTCTGCCACTCCTACCATGATGTGCTGCTTTGCCACAGACCCAAAAGCAACAGAACCAACTGCTTATGGACTGAAATCTCTTAGTGAGCCAAGATACCCCTCCTCCCACTTTTTTTGTAATGAGGATTTAACCCAGGTGCTCTTAACCACAAAGCCACATCTTTAGCCTTTTTTATGTTTTATTTAGAGACAGGGTCTTGCTGAGTTGCTTAGGGCCTTGCTAAGTTGCTGAGGCTGGCTTTGAACTCGCAATCCTCCTGCTTCAGCCACCTGAGCTGCTGGGATTACAGGTGTGCACCACTGGGCCCAGCCAGTCCTTTCTTTTTATAAATTTTTTTATCAGAGATATTTGTTATAGTAATGGACAGCTGACTAATCTAGCTGTATTTTATTGATTGTTTACTACATGCTCAGGACTGTGTAGACTTAATCACTTAATTTTTACAAGTACCTCTCAAGTGGCAAACATTCTCTCCAGTTATTTTGTGGACAAAGAAATTGAGGCTCTGGGAAGCCAGGTGATTTGTCCAAGGCGAGGAAAGGGGATAGGGAAACTGAGAACCTGCCCATCCTCTTTAACCTCAGCCTTTTACTGCATTATGTTGATGAAGGGTATGAAGCTGGGGTCCCAGAGTATGGCACCCACCCTGCACCCCCAGAAAGGGCAAGCTCTTCCTCTGGCCCTCTGCCCAGTGAGGGAATCCATCCTCACTGATAGATAATTCCATTAGACAAAGGTCCTGTCTACACATTTAATTGATGCCCCAAACTTTTTCCTGGAGTTAAATTGAACAGTTAAATTAAACTTTCAGGGAACCCAGGCATCAGCATTTGTAAAAGCTCCCCAGATGATTCTATGTGTGACCAGGGTTGAGAACTACTGGGTTAGAAGATGGATGCTCCCTTCAGCCCCTTTGTCTTTCCTTGTGATCCCATCCCTCCTCCCCTCCAAGGGTAGCGTTTGGCTACTGAATGTCTTCAACACAAAGACTGAATCTCTGGGATGCCCCCTCCTCCCTCTTGCTCCTGAGGTTCTCAGTGTGTGTGTGTGTGTGTGTGTGTGTGTGTGTGTGTGTGTGTGTGTGATGGCAAGGATACAGGGTCCTACAGGTCCCTGGATGCATCTATTGAGACCGACCAGACCCAGAATGAAAGTAAGTGGCTAACACCCTCAGCTGCAGATTTCCCTCACCTCCCCATTGGGCCGAGGGTGTGAGGTGGAGGGCAGAGGTCCATGCGTCATCAGAGGGTGGGGAGAAGAGGGAGAGGAGAGTACTTGGGCTCCTCAGGGTGGGGCCAGGGAAACCATGTGCCATGCCTGTCCCAGCTTTTGCCTGTAGCTACAGTATATCTCCTTGTGGTGTCCTGCCCCAAGCCTTAGTTATTTCAGTCCTCAGGCTCCCTGAAATCCTGTTAAATCCAAGGTAGCACTGAGGCAAAGAGAATATCCAGGTTGGAAATGCTCTAAGACATCCTGTCTCCAGAAAGCAGCTTGAATGGGGACACTTTGGGATGAAGAGCTCTGGGAGCCTATCCTGGGGATCTTCCTCCCAGCCAGCCTTGAACCAAGAGCTCTAGGATCCTTGTGGGACTAGCAGTCTGCCAGGCAAGTGCCCACAGGGGTATAAAGGATGAGTGTGGGCAGGAGAAAGCCTGCCTTCGTTAATGGAGTTGCTGGAACCGGCCACTACCTTGCCACGTGACCTTGAGCCAGTCACTTCTCTCTGTGCCTCAGCATCTCTATCATTTTAAAGGGTTTGGCCCAAATCGCTGGTTCTCAAACTCAGCTGCACATTGGAATTGTCTGAGGAGAATTAAAAAGTACCATACAGTGAATTTCATCCTCAAGAGACACTGATTTAATTGGTGTAAGTTGTGGGCTGAGTGTCAGGAGTTTCAGAAGATCCCCCAAGTGATTATAATTTCCAGCTAAATTTGAGCACTGCTATTCTGGATAACTGCTTTCAAACCAGTCACATGGTGGCATCAGTAGAATGTGAGGTTTGAACTGTGCCCTGTCAGCAAAGGGGAGCACAGAGAGGCTTCCAGCTGCCCACCTACCTAGCTGTCCCGAGGACGGCAGGAGTCAGGGTTTCAGGACCAGCAAAACAGCTCTTGGATCCAGCTGAAGTTTATTACCTCATTGGTCCTCCAGTGGAGGTTTACAATGATACATTTAACATGTGCTAAAGTTGAGGTAGTTTACAAAGTTCAGGTTAAGCACAAGGTATCTTTTTGTTTTTAATATTTTTAAACTGTGGATAGACACAATACCTTCCTTTTATTCATTTATTTTTATGTGGTACTGAGGATCGAACCCAGTGCCACACACTTGCTAGGCAAGCGCTCTGCCACTGAGCCAGAGCCCCACAAGGCATCTTCTTATAGCATCATTTTCCCTAGAATATTTTATTTTATTTTTTGTGGTGCTAGGGATTAAACCCAGGGCCTTGTGCATGCAAGGCAAGCACTCTACCAACTGAGCTATATCCCTGGCCCCCTCTAGAATATTTTAAGAGAAAAATTATGATACTTTGTAAGTAAAATTATCTGTGTGTGTGTGTGTGTGTGTGTGTGTATGTACTGGGAATTGAACTTAGGAATGTTCTACCTCTGAGCTACATCCTCAGTCCCCTTTTAAAAACTTGTGCTCAGCCTGGCCTTGAATTTGTGACCCTCATGCCTCAGCCTCCTGAGTCACTGGAGTTATAGGCATGTGCCACCATGCATGACAGAATTATTATTTAAAAAATACAATAATAGTCAGGCTCAGTGGCACATGCCTGTAATCTCAATGACTTAGGAGGCTGAGGCAGGAGGATTACAGGTTGGAGACCAACCTCAGCAATTTAGTGAGACTTTGTCTCAAAATAAAAAATAGAAAATGCTGTCGGGCACGGTCCCCTTGCCCCTCCCCCCAAAATAGAAAAGGCTGGAGATGTAGCTCAGTGATAGCATGCCCCTGAATTCAATCTTCAGTACCACATATTAAAAAAAAAAAGGAAAATAAGCTGGGTACAGTGGCGCATGCCTGTAATCCCAGCAGCTTGGGAGGCTGGGACAGGAGGATAGTGAGTTCAAAGTCAGCCTCTGCAGAAACAAGGTGCTAAACAATTCAGTGAGACCCTGTCTTTAAATGAAATACAAAATAGGGCTGGGGATGTGGTTCAGAGGTTGAATGCCCCTGAGTTCAACCCCTGGTACTGCACTCCTATCTCCCAAAAAAGAAAATAATAATAACCACATATATAGCTATATCCTGGAGTAGAATACAAAACTTGCACATATCTGAAGCTAAAAGATCAGATGTTAAAGAAATTTGACTACCATTTCAGGAGGCATGCGCCTGAAGTTGGGGTGGAGTGTAGTACTCCCCTGACTTGTTTATAAATTTGAGGAAAATCTTGGAGAGGCCCTGAGTCGGTCAGTGCACACTGGTCAGTGGGGAGCAGATGCATTGACTCCTATTAGTACAGGAAGGCCTCCTGGAGGAGGAATCTTTTAGGGAGGATCTTAAGGAATGGGAGGTAGGAGGGTATGGCCAAGGTCTCTGTAGACCCCACAACAAGAATGTAATCCCAGACAGACTTTCTTGCCCTTGGTTTGTGTATTCAAGAAAGTCCCCTAAGATCCCCCCATCCTCCAGCACAGATACACACCCAGCTCCACACCCTCGAGGCTGACCTGGCCATCAGTTTTTCTGCCTGGAGCAGCTGAGTACCAAGATTACAACACCAAACCCCTCTGTCTTCCCCTGACTTTAGCGACCTGCAGTGGAGTCACTGTTGCAGAGGTAGCTACCCACCACCCAGGCAGAGGAATGGCCCCATAGTCCCAGATTCCTGCTATTTTCTCCTCCTCAACAGAGGAGCACCCCAGGCCAGAGGTAGGCCCCTGAATTGCCAGGTCAGGAACAGGCTGGCGGAGGGAACAACATGTCTCCCATGTCCTGCATAAGGTCCTCCTGGCAGCTTTTGCCTATCCCCTCCTGCCTGCAGGACACCAAGGGACATGACCTTTAAGAGATTGGGCACAGCCCAAAGAGACTAGGGAACACTGAGGAGGGAGGATGCTGAGGATTCAAGCTCTGTGTCCTCTGTTCAGTAGCCCAGCTCTCAGAGGAGGGTCATGAACCTAGAGCCCATCTGCTTCTCAGCAGAGTGGCTGTTCTTTCTCTTTGGTGACTGGGCTGATCATGCCTTGGAACACTGAACTTCATCTCTACGCATGAGAAATGATCCTCCTGACCTTCATCCTACCTCAGGGAGGTGGCACAGGTTGGTTATAGCGTGAACTATCTGGAGATTCACTATTCATTCTCCTAAGAGTCTAGACAGTGCCCGGCACAGAGCAGGGGCTTAGGAAGCATCGTGGGCCATGTGCATTCCTGGGTCCTGCCCAATCCACAGGATCCACATCCGCACATTCGAATGAGGAGTAAAAATACTAAAAAATAAATCAATAAATAGCATCTGTACTGAACACAGGCTTTTAATTCTGTGCCATTATGCCCTAAACAGATGGTGTAACAACTATTTACGTACCATTTACATTGTATAAGATATTATAAATAACCTAGGGATGATTTAAGGTATGCAGGAGGATGAGCATGAGTTACATGTAAATACTGTGTGTTTAACATAAAGGACCTCAGCATCCAAGGAGTTTGGTTTCTTCAAGGGGTCCTAGAACCCACCCCCTGGCAGGTACTGAAGGATGATTGCATTTATTGGTAACAAAAGGAGCTTGAGGACCTGGTTTCAAGCCCCCAGGGCAAACACTATGGGGTCTTTGTCTGCTTTACTTTTTCTTTCTGTAAAATGGGTTTGGCAATAGAATCTCCTTCATAGGATGTCTTTTAAAACATTTTTTATTTGTTCTTTTTAGTTATACATGACAGTAGAATGTATTTTTACATATTATACATACATTGAGTTTAAGTTCCCATTCTTTTTTTTTTTTTTGGTACTGGGGATTGAACTCAGGGGCACTCGACCACTGAGCCACATCCCCAGCCCTATTTTGTGTTTTATGTAGAGACAAGGTCTCACTGAGTTGCTTAGCGCCTCACCGTTGCTGAGCCTGGCTTTGAACTTGCGATTCTCCTGTCTCAGGCTCCCTAAGTGCTAGGATTACAGGAGTGTGCCACTTGCCCTGCTTAGGTCCCCATTCTTGTGGTAGGTTCCCATTCTTGTGATTGTACATGATGTGGAGTTACACTGGTTATGTGTTCACATATGAACATAGGAAAGTTCTGTCTGATTCATTCTGTCTTTCCTATTCCCACCCCTCCCTTCCCTTAATTCCTCTTTGTCTATTCCAGTGAACTTCTATTCTTCCCTCCACAACTCCCTTATTGTGTGTAGCATCCGCATATCAGAGAACAGATTCAGCCTTTAGTTTTTTGGGATATGCTTATTTCACTTAGCATGATAGTCTCCAGTTCTATCCATTTCCCGGTAAATGCCATGATTTCATTCTTCTTTATGGCTGAATAATATTCCAATGTGTGTGTGTATATATACACACACACACCACATTTTCTTTATCCATTCATCTGTTGAAGTTCACCTAGGTTGGTTCCATAGCTTAACTATTGTGAATTGAGCTGCTATCATTGATGTGGCTGCGTCACTGTAGTATGCTGATTTTAAGTCCTTTGGGTATATACTGAGGAGTGGGATAACTGGGTGAAATGGTGGTTTTATTCCAAGTTTCTGAGGAATCTCCATACTGCTTTCCAGAGTGGTTGCACCAATTCACAGTCCCATCAGCAACGGAATTTCATAGGATTTCTAATGTTAAGCCTTGGATAGTTTGTAGATACACTAGGTGCTCAGTAAGTCTTTGCTGTCATCTTAAACATGTAACTTTGTGGGGCTGGGGCTGTAGCTCGGTGGTAGAGCACTTGCCTAGCATGCGTGAGGCACTGGGTTCAGTCCTCAGTATCACATATAAATAATAAATGAATAAAATAAAGATCCATCAACAACTAAAAAAACCACAAACATGTAACTTTGGGTTTTTTTTTTTGGTACCAGGGATTGAACTCAGGGGTACTGGACCACTGAGCCACATCCTCAGGCCTATTTTGTGTTTTATGTGGAGACAGGGTCTCACTGAGTTGCTCAGCACCTTGCTGTTGCTGAGGCTGGCTTTGAACTTGCGATTCTCCTGTCTCAGCCTCCCAAAGTGCTGGGATTACAGGCATGCGCCACTGCACCCGGCTACCTGTAACTTTGTTTTCCAGGGCTAGCTCCCTGCTGGAAGGCTCTTTCTTGCTCCTCTTGGAGCCCTGCTGGGGTCCCAGCTGAGAGAAGTAAGGACTGGCCAGAGCACACATCACACACACCCTTGGGGCTTAGGGCAGGATGCACGGCCAGCCACCAGGTCCTCTTCCTTTCAGTCCTCTAATATGCCTGTGTGTGGAAATGTGGTTCAGACACATATAGCTGGTGACTGTGAGGAGGCCAGGCCCCAGGCAGCCAGCACAGTGCGAAGGGCAGAGGAGGCCTGAAGACTCCACGATTGACTAACAAGGCCCAGCTTCCCCTTTTGATCCTCCTTCTCCCTGCCAGCATAGTCTGTCGAACCCAGAAAGAAGACAGTGTTGCTCCCTTGCTTACTGATCCTCAATGGTCATCTTGTTTGGTAGCATATGCCAGGGCCCTGCAGGGTCCTCTGTGGAATGTCTCTAGGTCTTCGCTCGTCTCCTCTCTTGGTCTTGCCTGTGGCTGTTGCTCTTGGGTTGTACATGCTAGTCACCCCACATGACCTCCAGTTTCCCAACTGGTTACTGTCTGGAAAGTTCCACTTGCCCTCAAGGCAAGTTCCACTTGCCTTGAAGATGTCCAATGAGCCCACATATCCTCTTTCCACCAGCTCGCTGGTAAGGACGTTTATTGGGCTTACAAGTCCAGATGCCATTTTCTCTACTAGGTGAGGGGCTTGTGTCATGTAGGGCCTGGAGCTTAGCGGAGCTCAGTGAAAACTCATGGAAAGAAGAGTGAATGAATGAATGAATGAATGAATGCATTTATTGGAGTGGTTATTCCACTGGTATAAATCAAAGCTGAGGGTTGTTGCATCTTGAGGGGACATTGGACACATCTGCTTGGGGCCAGGGTTTCTATGTATACACTCTTGAAAGTAGGGGCAGTGGGGAGGGGACAGGGCACTGTGGGTTAGGGTTGGAGGTCTTGGGGCTGGAAAGCCCACTCTTGTCCTCTATTTGCCACCCATTGAGCCTCTTTGGAGCCTTTGACTATTGGGCAGGGATTTGGGGTCAGAATAACATTTGTCTTTCTACAGGAGCTGTGGTGCTTCCTGCTTTTAACCTCTGGCCTTAGTCGCTGATCTAAGCTGGACCCATTGAAGGACTTCAGACTTAGATGCCTGCCCTCAGGACTCTCGGCTCAGAAGAGAGACTCAAAAAGTGGTGAAGGTCCTGGAAGGTGATCTTGTCCAGACCCCTACCTGCAAGCAGGCCTGGGCTAGGAATGGTCTACCCTTTCATCAAAAAAAAAAAAAAAAAAAAAAAAATCTCTGCAGGGGAAGACTCCTTGAGGCCCTTTTCCTACTTCTCAGCCCCAGGCTCTGGCTGGGCTGGACTCTTCAACCTCATTTGTGTGGTGGCCAGGCCAGCCTCTGAATGACACATGCTTTATTTTGTAGACATGTGAGGCAATTTAAGTAGCTGGGGGCATGTGCTTTGGATTCATACTGTATACAAATCCCAGCTTTGTTGCTTTTTAGCTATATGATGTTGGGGGAGTTCCTTAGTCACTCTGTGCCTTAGTTTCCTCATCTGTACGACAGAAATAATAATAACTCACTTGGGGTTATTGTGAAGATTAAATGAGATAATACATGAAAGGTACTTGGTTGGGATAGTACCTGGTGAGGGGTCAGATACTTGATAAGTGTGAGCTTTTTTTATTTTCCTGCTCTGTTACTGATTTGGCCCAGTTTCCACTCTCTGGCTTGTCTCTCCACATCCATACACTTACCTCTCCAAATGGACTCCACTTGGTAAACATGTGCTAAGGGTCCTCTGTTCTCAAGAGGTTCACAGTCAGCTGAGTGCATTGGTGCACGCCTGTAATCCCAGTGGTTCTGGAGGCTGAGGCTGGAGGATCACAAGTTCAAAGCCAGCCTCAGCAATTTTCAGCAATTTAGGAAGGTCCTAAACAACTTAACAAGACTTTGTCTCAAAATAAAAAATGAAAAGGGTTGGGGATGTGGCTCAGTGGTTAAGAGCCCCTGGGGTTCAATCCCTGATACCAAAAAAAAGAAGAAAGAAAAAAGATTTACACTCCCCTCTGGAGGCAGGCATGGAACAGACATAAGAAAACCACTTAGTCTGGAAGCTGCTGTCACTCTTGCTTTCTAGGGATGTGGCATGGTTCATCCTGGGGAAAGGATTCTTCTGTGAGGAAATCATAGCAATGGGCCCTTGGAGTGAAAGAGGCATGGTCAGAACGAGTGACAATGAGATGAAGACACAGTGCAAGTTTTGCAAAATATAAGATGTGAAGAAACTGGCATCTCTGAGACACTGGCAGAGACGGGTACAGGTGGACTCCTCTAGAGAGCCAGTGCTTGAGGATCACTAAGGAAGTATCCAGGCAGAATTAAATATTATTTTGATTTAAAATATATTAATTTTGTAAGTAGGTAACATATTTGCTTATTTCAAACATTTATGTGTATGAAGATACATATAAAAAGTTTCCCTCCACCTCTGCCCACAGCTGCTAAGGTGACCACCAGTTTCTTATGTGGCTTCTCAGAGAAATTTTACGTACATATAGCAAATGTTTATAAATGTATTTCCCCTTCCCACATCTCCCTCTTTCTTTTGCTATTGTTTTTGTGGCACTAGGGATCAAATGCAGGGCCTTGTGCATGCCAAGGAAGTGTTCTACCACTGAGCTATACTCTCAGTCCTTTTTTTTTGGCAAATATGTCACTCATGGTATCCTGCACCCAGCTCTGTACTCCTTCAGTTCTCGCTTGTCTTTGTATTCATTACTGAGCATCCCATGAGCTTCCTCATTACTTTTGCAGTGTTCCATTGTGTACATGTGTCGGGGACACACCCAGATTCCTATGGTTTCAACTTGACGTTGGACGGGCTTCCTGTTCTGTGCTGTGATTTCTTTCTTTCTTTTTTTTTTTTAATTTTTTTTTTTAGTTGTTGATGGACCTTTATTTTTTATTTACTTATATGTGATGCTGAGGATCGAACCCAGTGACTCACGCATGCTAGGCAAGCGCTCTACCACTGAGCCACCACCCAGCCCCTGTGCTGTGATTTCTTACCTACCACACACCTGAACCCTTAGGAGAGTCTGCCACACAGATGTGTTTTAGGAGCAGGTCACCACAGGGCAGAGAGTTTCAGAGAGGAAAGGCCTGGGAGAGCCCCCCAGGCCAGCCTCAGAGATACTGGGAAGAGTTCGGTGATTTCCAGTTTGTGTGTATGTGTGTGTGTGTGTGTGTGGGGGGGAGACACACGCCTCCCAGTGGATGTTATAGGGAAGGGTAGGTCAAGGAGACCCAAGGTCAAGAAGACATCCAGGTTTGAGATGCCTGTGTTACCCAAGTCATGGCAATATATTGTACATAAGTGGAAATGCTGACCAATGAGAGCACTGGCAGAATTGCAAGGCCATAGAATGCCAGAGCCGGAAGGGACCTTAGAGACCATTGAACGCTCCTCCACATCATCATAATAGTATAAGAAGTTAGTATTAATTGAGCTCTTCCTCTGTGCTATGCTGCATTCTGAGTGTTTTGTATCTAGTAACCCATTTAGACTTTACGCTATCCTCTGAGATTCCTACTTATTTATTTGTTTGTTTGTTTATTCACCATGCTGGAGATGGAATCCAAGGCCTCATCCATGCTAGGTGAACACTCTACCACTCACCTGCATGCCCAGCCCGCGTTTTCCTATTTTAGATGAAGAAATTGAGACATAGAGGATGCATAATGTGCCGAGTTCTCATAGCCGGTGAGTGAAGGCTGGCAGTCACTCAGGAGCCTGTCTGGGGCCCAGGTCCTTCACCTCCTCACATTTTGCCCCTGCGCACGTGAGAGGGCTGAGCCCAGAGGGGAAGGCACTCAGCACATTGGTGGCAGAGCCAGGGCTAGAACCAGGTCCCTTTTAGGCCCTCCTTCTGGAATGCTGTTTCAGTTTGCCTGAGGGATGGGGAAGGGAAGGAGGTGGTGGCAGGGATGTGGCTTTGCAGGTGTGAACAGAAAAGTTGTGAGTGGTTCTAGGTGGTGACGCGGGCAGCCTGGGGCCTTTGGGTCCATGTGTGGAGCATCTGGAGGTACAGGCTGATTTGGGGATGCCTTTAAGAGCCCTGACTAAGGAGATGTACTTGAATCTCAGTGCTCTTTCCAGTTATGGCTTGTGCACTGGGTGGTTTTTCTGTGGCCTGAACTAGTTCCTTATCCTGTCCCCCATCTTGCCAGGTCTCTCCTGGCCCATCTATCATCAAAGCATCACTTTACCCTATGTTTTAGAGGAAATGAGGGTACTTGCTCAAGAGAGCAAAGAAACCACATGTAGGTCCTCTTGGAGATTGGGCTGATGGTTTCAGGACTTGCTTTTGACTCTCCCAGAATGGTCCCAGTTAGGCTACAGAGAGCCCCACACTGCTGTCCACCATTCATGGTCCCAGCCCACAGGTCACCCCTGGTGCTGCAGGTCTGAGCCCACACAGGTAGGTCTGATTGAGAATTGCCTGGCTCCATTGGAGACTGTGGGATGGAACAGAGCAGCCAGAACCTCTTTGTGCCCACTGTGCTGGGCTGTCACCACATCCTGTGTCCCCTCCCATGGTTCCACTCATGTTGGACCCACTCAGGGACTGTTAGCAACTCCAGGCTGGCATAGCACCTGGCACTTAGTAGGCACTCATTTAAGCCTATGGAACCAATGAGTGAGCCCATCAGCCTGCCATTCTCTGTCTTGGAAGCATGAAGCATGCTATTGCCTTCTCTGTTCTCTAGCCCAAGTCCTCCTTCCTTGACTCCCCAAAGAGCTAGTGGGTCTCTCCAGACATTTTTTTTGACAGTTTTATGAGATAAAATTCACATTCCACACAATCCGCCCACTTAAACTGTTCAGTTTGATGGTTCTAGTATATTCACAGGGCTGTGCCACTGTCCCCACTATCCGTTTTTGAGCCTTCTCCTCCCTAGGCCCTTTTGGCATCCTCCTCAGCTCGCACGGGTCTCCCTTGGCTCAGAAACAGCCTCCCCTGACCCGGGGCTGACTTGGCCGTTGTGCAATCTGGTTCTTCTTCCGTGACAAAACCACTTAAACGAGCGCTTCACGCCCACTGCCTTCATTTGCTCAGATTCAATAAACATTTTTAAAAAGCAACTATAAAGTATGATGCCAGAAGTTTTTATATACATCATCTCATTTAATCCTCACAAGCTCTCCGTGAGGTGGGGACTATTTTCTCTATTAGAGGTGAGCAATCCAAGGCAGAGGGAAAGTGATTTGCCCAAGAGGCATGGCTAGGATTTGAGCCCAGGTCAGTGTATGCCCTGAATCAGTGCTTCTGCTGTGTCACTCTTATCCTTATGGCAAATCCTACTGGGAGGTCCGACTGTTGATCCTCTTCTCTCATCACTTTTGGATGCTCCTTGGACCCCACCATACCTCATGTGACCTTTCTGTTCCAACTAGATGGATGCCCTCCTAACTTGGTCTGTTTTCTCCAAGCCTGTGCTCAAACTGTCCCTTATCCCAGCATCCTTTCCTTCCTCCTTCCTGCCTTGGTCTATTTGAAAATCCTTACTCCTTGCTCAGATCTGCTTTTCCAGTAAGAGTTCCCCACATCCTTGAGCATACCTGCTGGTGAGGCCTAGGGCTGGTTTTGTTCCTTATCCAACATCTTGGTCTTGTTACGGAAGCTACAAGTACAGTTTTCAATTCTCTGGGGTCCTGGAGCCAAACTGGTACCCCCGTAACCCTCACCTTCTTGTGTTAATGAATGGAATAAATGCTCAGTATGTATTTTGCAAAGGAAAGAAGGAAGGAGGGAGGATGCATGTGGAAGGAAGGAAAGAAAGAAGAAAAGAAGAAAGGAAAGAAAGAAGGGGGGAAGGGAGAGAAATGTCTAAGGCTGATGATGAGGGTCCCAGGAGACGTGGATGTAAAGGTGTTTTTCAAATCATGAAACCTCTTAAGGGTGGGATAAAACTGGTCTCACCGCAGGGGCCTCCCATATGCTGTCTGCTCAATTACCATTTGCATTAGTCCTAAGGCCCTCCCTCCTCTAAACACCCACCCTAGAGGTGGTCCTGTGGTCAAGCAGGGGAGGTGGTTAGGACAACAGGATTTCCTGCTGATTGGAGCCTCAGCTGTTAGAAGGATGGAGCTGCTCTGAGCTGAGATAGGGGAAGCTCTGGGCAAAAGGCTTTTAGAGAAAAAGCTCAGAGGTGTGTTTTTGGACATGTTGAGTTTGAGGCATCTGGTAGGCATGCAGGTGGAGCTGACTCCTAGGTGACTGACCATTCAGGCCTGGGATCCTTTGATCCAACTGAACTTGGGAGTCTACTTGATAGTGTGCTGGGCTGCTGGGCCCTTTGCAAGACCAGAGGTTGCTGTTCCCACAGAGTGGGATTGTGTAGCATATGAAGGGTCTCTTCCTGAAGCTTGATTTCCTCATTTGTAAGACTGATATAATAATACTCATTTAGGGGGTTGCTGAGTGTGTGAGGGCTGCCGAATGAGATAGTAGTCATAAAGCATATATTACAGTTCCTGACAAGTTAAGTTCTTGATAAATAGCTGTTAAAAATAACAACTGCTGTGTGCAATGGTGCTGGCCTATAATCCCAGCAACTCAGGAGGCTGAGGCAGGAGGACTGCAAGTTCAGGGACAACCTGGGCAACTTAGTCAGATCTTGTCTCAAAATAAAAAAAATAAAAAGGACTGGAGGTGTGTTCAGGGGTAAAGCACCCCTGGGTTCAATCCCTAGTACTGCAAAAAACCAAAAATAAACAAAAACCAAAGCACTAACATCAAAGGTGTTAAGGGGGTAGATTAGGGAGGAAGGAGTTGGGGGGAAGACTTGAAGCCTGAGGATGCAATTTTACTGTTCCAGGAGACTGGAACTTGTAGGAAAACAGGAAGGGGACGAACTTTTTTTTGAGGGGGGAGGCGGGTACCAGGGATTGAACTCAGGGGCACTCAACCACTGAGCCACATCCCCAGTCCTATTTTGTGTTTTATTTAGAGACAGGGTCTCACTGAGTTGCTTAGGCCTTGCTAAGTTGCTGAGTCTGGCTTTGAACTCGAGATTCTCCTGCCTCAATCTCCTGAGCCGCTTGGATTACAGGTGTGTGCCACCGTGCCCAGCCAGAAACTTGTGAAAGTGGGTCTAGGTGCTATTTAATTGCAGGTGACAAGCAGTTCCTTGGGTTAGGGCTGAGCAGTGGTTCTCTCCATGTTCCAGCCAGGATGAGGAGAGGGTAGCCGTCTGGGGACACAGCCCCTTTACAATAGTACCTGTAGGAAATGTTAACCAGTCCTTTATTTTTTAATGCCTCATCTTCTTAGGAGAGAGTCAAGGAGTGCCTTGGATTTTCTCTTATGGCTTGGTATGCACTAAGTCTAATGAATGTTAACATCTGTTCTTCACTCCATATCTGTAAAAATAGTAGCTAAACTTTATTTTCAGAATTGTGATGAAACTTGCATGTAATAGCATAAAAGGAGGCATCTTTGCAGCAGTGATGACCTTTAAACCCCAGGATAATTGACTTCAAAGGCATCCAATCACCTTCCTGAGGCCAAAAGTAAGGAGGCCATAGGTGGAGGGAGATTTGGGGCTATGGAAGTTGGCAGGAGCTGCCAGTTCCTGTGGGGCGGTGGGGTGGTGTTCAACAAGCTTAGAACATGAGGAGGGCAGAGCTGGGCAGAGAGGTGGGCAGCTCAAGCTGTAGGGAGGGCATGACTTTGAGAGCAGGTCTGGAGTGAGGCCATTGTGCTGCAGGCAAAAGCTAGAGTGAGACACTGGAAGGTGGGACAGGGAGTGGAGCCAGGGGATGATGTCTCTGGCTTCCTGCTGCTCTTAGAAGGAGGAAGTCCGTATTTTGGGGCATGGACCAGACCACATCTCCCAGAATCCTTTTGGCAGTCTTGCCAGGGAGGTACAGCTCTCTCATCACACAGATGAGATTGTTAGGCCTGGAGAAGCTGAGGACCTTTCTCAAGGTCACTGAGACCAACAGTGATGGAGTTAGGATCATGAACTAGTTCGGCTCAACTACAAAGGATACCCTCTTTCCACTATACCACACGGTCACTGTGACCCCCAGGCAACAGGGGGATGGACAATATCAGATGACCTTTTGAAGATCTTTTACAGCAGAAACATTCTCTCCATCTCTGCTCCTTGGTCCCCACTGCCTCCTCCCCCGCTCTTTCCTTCTCATTACTCAACCCATAGTAACCCCATGGCTTTCTGCAGGGCTGGGGGAGGAGACAGGCTCTTCTGTCTGGGTGATGGCTGTGGTTATTTTCAGATTAACCCTCTGCCGCCTCCCGTTCCACTGGTTTGGTGGTGAGGAACCCCCACCCCTGTCCCCACAGTCAACCACCACTGACTGAGGGGCACTTCCCAGAATTAGCCACCGCAAACAGCTGGCTCCAGGAGGGGGGCAGAGGAGGCTAACAGCTTCCAGATGTGCCAAGGCACAAGTGCCTCCGGAGACTCAGTTTCAATGGTCTCCTCCTGTGGATGAGAGGCTGGGATGGGCTGACCCTAGCATCCGGGACTTTAGAATTGCAGAGGCAGTCAGGCAAAACCCTACTTGCAAACTGCATGCAATTTGTGTGTGCAAGCTGAGGGAGACCTCCATGCTGCACCTGCAGGGGTCCCTGGGAAAACCCCTGTCCCGTAGCTGCTCTCCTTGGCCCACATATGCTCAGCCTGCATAGCCCATAACAATATTAATATTAATAGTAACACTAATACTATCTACCATGTTGACCCTGCCAGAGCATGCTGGTTTAGAGTACAGGGTCTGGATTCATGGTGCTTGGAGACAAATCTCTGCTCAGCCACTTATCTTTCCTGGAACCCAAACTGCTTAGCAACTTTAGCTGTGGAATGGTTTCTATCTCATAAGTATTATTAGGATTAAATGGAATAATCAATGAAAAGTGCTTAAAAAGGTGCCTGGCATACAGTACATTGTTACCATTTAGAGAGTATCTATATTCTTTCAGAGGCAATGTGATATTATCCCTGCAATCCCAGAAACTAACTATACTATGCGTCTTCATTGTCTACCCCCTAGTACTAGGGATTAAACTCAGGGCCCTGCATGCAATATAGCTCTGTCATTGAGCTACATCCCCAGCCCTTTAAATTTTTAAAATTTGAGACAGGGTCTATATTGCCAAGGTTGGCATTGAACTTGCAATCTTCCTTGACCTCAGCCTCCTGAGTAGCTGGGATTACAGGTGTGCGCCAGAGCCTCAGCTTTTACCTGTCCAGGTTTCCACAGGTGTTAAGTGTAGGGCTTTGACTTAAACCTGAGCTGAATGGACCCTAAAGAGCCCCCTCATGTGTTTCTTTACCACATTCTCATCCGTGGTGAAGGCCCTGTGAGGTCTGAGACTTCGTTTCCTATCCTGCTTATCTGAAGGCCTGACTCAGAAGAATGAGCAATAGTTTGGGGGTTCAGAGGGACCCTGGAAAGAGAAGGCGAGTGCTTTAGAGGAGACACTAGGGACAGGAGAGTTCAGGAATGTGGATGAAGCAGGGGACAGAGTATCCAGATGTTGGAAGGAGTTCAGGTTGTCCCAGGGTGCCCTGAAAGAATATCCAGAGCTTGTACGAGCAGATCCGAGCAGATCCGCAGTGCCGGCCGGCCGACTGCTGCTCTTTCTCTGTGTGTGTTTCTTGCGTTGCCAGCTGATGCTCCTCTTCTGCACGTCTTCTCCTTGGCTGGGGCGGGTGATGGAGGGTCTCCAGAATTCCCCTTTGTGGGATGGGGAGGACAGGAGACCAAGAGGAGGAGAAGCAAGGGTGAGAGGGCTGGAGCCAACTAGCAGGGAGGCCCGCCATTGGCCCAGCTCCCAGGGCCTGGGCCTGAGCAGGGAGCTGCCTGCTCCACACCATTCCCTCCCCCTGCCCCCCAGGGCTCCTTGGCTGCTGAACTTGCCAGCTGGACCCCTGCCAAGCCAAACAGCTGCCAGGGGGAGAGGAAGAAGCATTTCCGAGCAGAGAGGCCCCTATGGGCTCTGGCCGAAGCCTAGAATCCCCCTTTCTCACCGCCAAGCGGAGAGGGAATCTGAGCTCACGCACGCATGGCGTTGCAGAGCTGGGCACTAGCCAGGGGCCTGGGACTCTGCAGGGGTTGGATGTAGGTTCCAGAGCAGCTTGGACAGGGCTGCGGTTGTGCCAGATGATAAGGATTGAGGAATTAAGTTTGGCTTACTCAGAGGTTGTGGCAGGGGATATAGTGGGTCATATAGTGGTCCCTCAAAATTTATATCCATCTAGAATCTGAGACTGTGACTTTATTTAGAAATAGATCTTTGCACATATAATGAAGGTAAGGATTAAGGTGAGATCATATTGGATTAGGGTGGATCTTAAATCCAATGAAAGTCCTTGTAAGAAACAGAAAGGAACGCAGAAACCCAGAGGAAGGTCATATGAAGACTCAGGTGAAGACAGAGGCAGGCACAAGCCACCAGAAGCTGGAAGAGAGGTCGGCTCCACTGATTCCTTAATTTCAGACTTCTGGTCTCCAGAGCTGTGACAGAACACATTTCTGATGTCTTAAGCCACAAAGCTTGTGATGATTTGTTACAGTAGCTCTAAAAAGTGAATGCATGGATAGGCTTGGCATGAAGAGCTGGGCTGGGGGAGTAGGTAGGTGGGGCTTGATAAGAAAGCCCTGGAAACAGAATGAAAAATATCCATCACTTCTTATGCCACTATTCTATACCAGGCTCTTCTAAGAATGTTTATTTCAATCCTCACAATAACCTTGCCAATAAGAATTATAATTCCTGTTTTATAGTTGGATCAGACCCAAGTTTACTCCACTTAGTTGGGATCCCATTATAGGATCCTTTGCCTCCTAAACCTGATCTCTGTCCACCTTTCTCAGGGGAGGCCTCAGCAGATTTTAGGCCAGATGATACTTGCTTCGAGTTGGAGGACAGTCTGAAGTCACAGACAGGAACATATTATGCCTTGCCGGGGAACAGGGGGAGGAGTCATTACTCCCATTGCTCTGGCAGCCTTCTGTGCTGGATGCCCTGGACACTCTCTAATCAACACAGTGTTTCTGTAGTCCTCGAGGTCAGAGATGATGATCTATTCATGCTTAGACAAGGAGAGGAGACACCTCTACTCACCTCATTTCCACTACTTCAACCACCATCACTACCTCCACCACCGTCACCATCTCTATCCCCTCTACCAGCTCCTCATCACCACTGCCACCCCTTCACCTCTATTACCTCCACCTCCAATAGCACCCTCACAATCACCTCCACCATTACCACCATCACCACCACCTCTAACGTTACCATCACACCCACACAAACACCATCACCATCACCAACACCATTATCACCACCACCATCACCACCACCACCACCACTATGGCCATCATCACCACCACCATCACCACCACCACCACCACCATCTCCATCACCAACACCATCAGCACCACCATCAGCACCATCACCAACAACATCACCAACACCACCATCACCACCACCACCACCACCATCGCCATCACCAACACCATCATCACCACCAACACCAACACCATCACCATCACTGTGGAATTATGGAGAGGTTAATAAGAGGAATATTACCCAGGGAAGATTTTTCCATGTTGGGACAGTTGAGCAGAATTTAACAGGGAGAGGAGGAGTTGGGATGTGTCTAGGACTGACCGCCCTGGTCCAGCCTTCTCGGGAGGGGAGGTGGGACTGCCCGGCTGGAGTAAACATGCAGAGGGACACACTGTCTTGTGGATGTGCATTTGGATGGGTGGAGGTTATTTGAGCAACATGTCCTGGCCGTGACTGACTTGTGGTGGTCTCGGGGGGATGTGGATTTTGGCGGTCCCTGGCTGCTGGCTGCCTGCCTGGCTTGGTCATGGCAGTGAGGTCATGAGAGTGGCTGTACTGGGAGTGCTGGGGAGTGGGGAGAGAGCAGGGGGCCCCGCCCTGGCTGAGTGAGAACGGCCTCTCTCCCCTGGCTGACTCTACCACTTGATGAAGTAAGCACCCCCCCTCCCCCCTGCCTCCTAGGCTCTGGTGCTGTGGGCTGTCTGCCAAGAGCTCTGGGCTTCCCTTCCTAGAACACACCTTGCTAGACAGATCAGCCACCTGAGGGAACACAGGGACCAGAGGCTCTATCAGGACTGGGCAGAGGGTTGACTAGCAGAGGGGATGTCTCATTTCTCCTCTCAGCTGGGCAACCCCTCCCTCTAGTTAGGTTAAATGTGTGTGCAGTGTGTGGCTGAGGACGGCAGAATGTTCCAGAAGCTCAGGCCACAGCAGCTTCCTTTGCCCTTTCCCTGCAATCTCAGCTACCTCCACTGTCTTTAAGGACTGAGGACTAGCCAGCTCTGTGAATAGCCTTTCAGTCCTTCCAAACCCCTAAGCTGCCTGAATGCCTGGCTAATCCTACCCCCCTAGGATCACACTTGAGAGCTACGGGAAGTGGGAAACAATACTATCATGGGATATGTTTATCTCTGCATCAGGCGTGAGAGCCGGGCAGACAGGCTGGCGACTGGAGGAGCAGAGGGCCCACCAAGTCCAGAGCCAGGAGGTTGGAGGATGGGGTCACTGACAGCCTGGGGAGGGGGCCCTGGCTTCCACCCACACTTTGGGAAATGCAAATTTTGCTGCTGCAAATCACTCCTCAAGGAAAGACCTTCTACTGGCTTAGGACACAGAGAGCTTTGATGATGTGCAATAGCGACAGCCCATGTTTATTGAGCACATACTATATAACCAGGCCTTTTCCAAGTACTTTGTATGTATTCACTCATTAATCTCCCCAACATCACTACAAGGTTAGTACCATTACTGTTGTCTATATTTTTTTTCATTGAGGAAACTTAGGTACAGAGAGGCTGGGACATTTGCTCAATTATACTGTGGATGAGAGGTGAAGATAGGATTTGTGTCCAGCTTATTGGGCTGCAGGATTGTGCTTTTTACTCCAGGGTGGAGTAAGGATGAATTTCCTCCTGAGATTGTGAGCCTCCATTCCAAACGTGCAGACCCTTCTTCCCCAAAGACCTAACCTTGTGTGGCAAACAGCACTGAAATGGGAGCTAGGAACCCTGGACTCTTGTTCCTCTAGCTTATTCTATAGCTGAGTGCAAATCTTTTTTCTCTCAGTCTCAGTTTCCTCATCTGCCCTGTATATACATTAGACTGTGTCCCATGATCTCTGAAGGCCCTTCCAGTCTGACATCTGAAGTTTAGCCACCCCAACTTGGAACTACTTCTATGTGGGGAGCCTCCCTGGAATCCACCTGGCCCTGGGGAATGGTTTGGGTTGGGGTGGAAGAGTAGAAAACAATGGCCCAGAAAACTGCTGTGAGTCTGGACAGCTTTTGTGTGGCCCTGTGGTGGCAGCTTCTTAGACTGTGCTCTATCAGGAGGAGTAGGAGGAGTAGCTGCCTAGCATGGTGATGCTTGCCTATAATTCCAGCTACTTGGGAGGCTAAGGCAGGAGGTTCTTGAGTTGGAGGCCAACCTCAGCAAGGAAGCAAAACCTTGCTCCATAATAAAAACTAAAAGGACTGGGATGTAGCTCAGTGGTAAAGTACCCCTGGGTTCAGTCACTAGTACCAATAACAACAACAACAACAACAACAACAGCAGCTGTGGATGACACTGATCAGAGCAAATAGCCAAACATGGTCACTCACCTACAGTTACAGTTCCCCCTGGGTGTTGGAGTGGGGTAGGGAGAGGGTCTGCTCTGCTGGGATATGGTTCCCACCAACCCTGAACTCCCTTGGCCTTTCCTGACTGGGCCTCTACTCCCTCAGTGGTGGTGGCTGGAGGGTCAGACCGGATCTGTAGCCCCCACTATCCTCCATTTCACTCTCCCTCCAGCCCCTCAGGCCACCCAGTCGGTAGCAAGCATTTCAAATGATCCTCCTCATCCTACCAAGTCCTTTCTTCCTCTCCAAGCTGTGGCCAGATGGCATTTTGCTTTACCTAGGGGACATTTGCTAAGTGCCTCTTTTGTGCCAGGTATGTAGAGGTACAGGGAGACAAGGCTGGGTAAACTTTGATCCCTGCCCCAATGTGCTCACAGCCTAGTGGGGACCAACCCAGCCAGAGCCTCAGGCTCACCCTCTATGCTTCAGCACTTTGGAGGGTCACTGAAGGTGGAGGGAAAAGGTGAGGGTGGGAATCTCAGAGTCTGAAGGTCAGAGAAGGACTGGGGCACCCACATAACAGTGGGAGCTAGAGAGAGCAGCCCCTGGAAGGTCACCTGACCATGTGGCTTCTCTCTTGCCAGCTCTTCAGGTACCTGAGTGAGAGGAGGATGGTGGGATCATCTTCTTCTTTGCTAGAAGTGACTTCCAGCAGGATAATAGCCTGTTTGATGAAGTTAAATTCTTACATGTTGCTGCCAATTTGTCTGTGGTAAATAGATAATCCTAGAATTTTGGGAAAAAGAGGAGCACAAAGCCACAGAGGTTGGGACAGAGAGAGGGGAGGGCGAATTTCCACGTGGAGGGGAAAGGCTCCAATGGAGAAGCTGGTGGGTTCGAGGTGGGGGTCTGTTTGGGTCACTCTGTTATGTATAGCAACTGCAGGGACTTGATCTGGTCAATGAAGAATACAGTAATCTCTCTCTCTCTCTCTCTCTCTCTTTCTCTCTGTTTTGGTACGGAGGATCGACTCCATGGGTACTTTACCACTGAGCTACATTCCCAGTCTTTAATTTTTTTTTTTTTTAAATATTTATTTTTTAGTTATAGGTGGACAGAACATCTTCATTTTATTTTTTTTATGTGGTGCTGAGGATCGAACCCAGTGCCTCCTGCGTGCTAGGCGAGCACGCTACCACTGCGCCATAACCCCAGCCCCTAATTTTTTAATTTTGAGACAGGGTCTTGTCTAAATTGTCCAAGCTGTCCTTGAACTTGGGATCCTCTTGCCTCAGCTTCCTGAATTACTTAGATTACAGGTGCATGCCACCATGCCCAGCTCAGTAATCTCATTTAAAATGTGAAGTTCCCAAATACTAAAAAACAAAAAACGTGAAGTTCATTCATCAACAAAATTTATTGAGTGATAACTACATTCTAGGCACTGAAGATTCAATGGCTTTAAAAAGACAGATTCCGTTTCTGCTCTCTTGGACATTGTGTTCAAATAGAGAGAAAAACAATAAACCAATGATCCTATGAGAAAAATGACTTGGATACAAATGTGAAAAGCCCTGGAGAGAAGCACAGGATGCTATGCTAAGAAATTTCTCCCAGCTGAACCTGCCTGAGTCTGTGTGATCCAAGAAGTTTCTTTGAGGAATCTCAGAAAGTGACATTAAAGCTGAGACTTAGCCAGGTGCATGCCTGTAATCCCAGCTACTCGGAAGGCTGAGGCAGGAGGATCACGAGTTCAAAGCCAGCCTCAGCAAAAGCCAGGTGCTAAGCAACTCAGTGAGACCCTGTCTCTAAATAAAACACAAAATAGGGCTAGAGCTTGGTCACACCATCTCACCTTGCTGTATTTATTCTAGGCAGCCATGGGCCTAGCTACAGATTAGATCAGCAGTTCTATTACTGAAGAAGGGGAGATGGATAAAAGTTTATGTCACAGGGAATTCACTGGGTGATGATGATGGTGACAGAAAGGAGTATGCTAGAACAAGAGTCTGGTGTGGGGGCAAACGCAGGGCATTGAGAATGATGCAATGGCTCCCAGTTTCTCCAAAGAAGGAATAGCTTTGGTGACTAGAGAAAAAAATTCAGTTGGATCCTCTGAGTTGATGGCCCGTGAACCATCCATGGTGAGAGGCACATGGAAATACAGGACTAGACTCAGGACACTGAACTCAGATCTCTGGGCTAGAGGTCTGTACTGGGGATTGTAGGTGTTTTAGTGGCAGCTGCAGCCAGCGCGGGAGGGAAGGAGAAGAGAAAAAGCCTAGGGAGAACCTCAGGAAATGTCCACCCTAGTTTTGTGGCCTCCTGGCCTCTGTTTCCTTCTTGGTCCACGTCCTTTCTTGTGGGCTGAAAAGTCACATGATCTACTTTCCCATGCCAGAGTTGGAAGAGTCCCTAGAGACTCGTTCTATTCTGGCATCCCTTTGACTTCCATGGGACAGTGAGGGGTATCCATGCAACTTAAGCTTAGCAGGCCAGACACTGTCCTGGGACTGGGCATCTCGAACATCCCAGCCCTGGGATGGAAGGGGATTTTGGAATCCAGCCAAGTCACTTCCTTCCCATTTCTAAGCTAGGCACTCCAGGTTCCCACCAATTCTCTACATTAGTTTCTCAATATTTTTCCAATAACTTCTTTCTTTTTTCTGTCCTTTCCTTTCAATTTTTTTTTCCTTATAAATGCCAGAGTTGGTTTCTGTTACTTGAAAATAAAAAGGAGCCAGCAAAGGAAAATGAGCTGGACAGGACTTCAGAGGGGCAGGAGGAAAACTAGGAGAGGGAGTTTTCACAAAAATAATTGAAAGAGTATATCTTGAAGGAAGAAGTAGCCAGTGGTGTCAATTTTTATTTAAAAAATGTCCAGTATGTCTATATAAGCATAGGAGACAAAGGCAAGAAGGAGACACAGCTGTTAATAATGATGAATAATGGGGGCTGGGCTTGTAGCTCAGTGGTAGAGCGCTTGCCTCACATGCGTGAGGCACTGGGTTCGAACCTCAGCACCACATAAAAATAAATAAAGATATTTGTGTCCATCTACAACTAAAAAAATTTAGAAAAAATGATGAACAATGGAGGGGGGGGGCTTTGATAGATGTTTGTTTCAAAGAACAGGAACCCAACTCATACCTGCTAAGATACGAACAATAACAAAAAAGTAATGTATTGGCTTCTGTCACTGAAGTGTCCAGGGGTGAATTTGTTCTTGGCCTAGCTTGGCCTAACGTCATCAGGACTTGGCTTCTTCTCTCTTGCGTGGACTTCTTTCTTAGACGTGATCTCCCCAGGCAGTGCTCTGGGAAACATACACCCAGCTGTTTAGCTCCAGCATAGAAAGCCATTTTTCTTCCCAGTGGTCCCAGGAATATCCTTGCATTGGCTCTGCTTGGCCTGGGTTGCCCATATATTCTTCCTAAACCAATCACTGTGGCCAGGATATTTCATGCTTGAGTGGCCAGGCCTAGATCATATGTCTACCCCTGGAGATATTGGGGCAGTCATCTCCATTCAAGTTACTTTTACTGAGGGTGTGAGGATGGCCCAAAGGAAACCAAGACACAATTAGCAGAAGAATGGATGGATCCTGGACTTGAAAATCAAATCTGCATCCTACTTTACCAGGGGAAATGGTACAATGACTGGCCAGATTTGGATCACAGGGCCATCCCTGGAGGGCATGGGCAAGACCCATTGAGTCATCCTTCCACAGAGCAATGGGTAGCAATGGCAGACAATTTACACTTAAACACTATAGTTGGCCCTGGCATTGAGCAGGAGCAGAATAGCATAGTAGCATAGCAGGTGAGTGGGTGGGCTCTGAAGTCAGAAACCCAGATATGAATCTGAACTTTGTCAATTACTAACTTTATTTTTACTTCTGAGCCTCAGTTTCTCATCTGAAAATCAAATTAACGCAGGAACAGAACTTACCTCTTAGAATTCTTCTGAGAATTATGCAGAAAATAAACATCTGCATAGAAGCTGTAGCCCTGTTTCTGGAAAAAGTCAACAAATGTTTGCTATTATGATAGTGGTCTTGAACTTCCATGGGGGTGATTTTGCCCTTCATACAGGATCCAGCAGTCATTAGAGCCCCTTCATGCCATCAGAGGCTCCCAGCCCTGACCCTAGAACTCACTGTCATGTTGCCCAAAGTTGAGCCAGATGCCAGCTGCAGGCATGGAGGGCAGAATGGGGGAGCTAGTGGTGATCAGCGTGGATCCCGTGGATCCCGACAGGGCTGAGACCAGGCTAATGGGGAGGAAGCTGAAGAAACGGGTTGGTGAGGGTAAGGACTAGGGGAGGGGTGATTTTGGCCTGAGCCAGCAGGGGTCACTGCAGATCTAAGTAACTTCAGGGAGGCTGCAGGGCCACCCACGGGCCCTCTCAAGTCACAACTTGCCTTCCTAACAAGGATGCAGGGCTTGGACCAGTTCTGGGCAAAGGGCTTGGGGTTTGACTCATGTAGTTAGCAGCAGTTACCTAGGGCATCCGGCCTCTGTGCCCTCCTCAGCTGGTGGGCTCCTTGATGGAGGTACAACCTGGCTGGGTAAGCTTGAGGCTTCCCACCGGAACCTGGGTTCCAGCAGTGCCTAGAAAGTGTCTGTGAAGATGCTCCTCTATAAAGAGCTCCGAGGCCCATGGCATCTCTTGTCTCATTGGTCTTCTTGGAGGGCTGTCCCCAGATCTGCATGTTTAGAGGCCCTGTGAAGCCGACCTGTGGGGGTGTTTCGGCCAGGTTTCCTGTGCTTATTTGGAGCCACTCGTGTTTAAGAAATTGCCCTGGTTCAGAGGGCAAATGCCCCAGGGAATGTTCAGACATCAAGCACACCCCTTCCCCGCTTTCCAAAGTAGCATGCCACATGTGTTTGTTGTAGAAAAATGGGAGGAGAAAGTGCATAGAAAAAAATTCCCTCTCCCACCTCAGATTCCTTGATCCAGCCTCGAAAGATCTCTGGCCACTGCCTCTCTCCTCTTCGAAAAGGAGTGATCATGAGTTCTCCTCAAGGAACACCCCAGATCCTTCTATTGGGGGAGCTGCATCAGAAAAGGGCCCTTTTGTAGAGGTCATCTGTTTCTCCTCTGTGACGATGCCTGTCCCCTTTTCTTGCCAACATTCCTAGGGAAAGGAGGGCGTTGGCCGTGGTTTGGAGGTTGGCCGCCCTGGAGAATAAGTGGGTATTTAGATCATCAGGCTGGAAGGTGATCTTCCTTTCTAGGCTGGGAAACAGGCGCAGAGAGGGACGTGACTTACTGGGGTTTCTCAGTGAGCCAGTGGGAGAACCTGGAGGCCCTGGCTTCTGGCCAGGTACCCTCTCCAGCCCCATCCTCCAGCTCTAGATGCCAGGAGGCTGAAGAGAGGCCCATGCCCTCTGCGCAAGGCTGCGGTTTCCTCTGTGGGACCGTCTGGCCACCTGGGTGCCGAGGGCGCGCACCAGGGTTGTGTAACAGGCTGGAGTGTGTGCACGCGCTCAGTAACCTGATGCAACAGGGAAGTTGCGGTCCCGTGAGCTGGGGTGTGGGCGCTTGGCTGGGACTCAAACCACAAAGAATATTTGGCTTGTGGCTGCGGAGGCCGGGCATGGGGGTCGCAGAGTTGTCTACGTTAGGGCTTGTCTATCCCTAGCTGCCCACATCCTGGTCTCTGTGGGCTCAGGGCTGGGAATGGGGCTGCCTGGCCAGGTGATGCTGGAGGGGGGTTGGTACAGAGAATGGGCCTTGCTCCATCCCCATCCTGTTTGCCAGGATGCCTCTTGTGATGGGGGTGGTGAACAGGCAGGGCTTCCTCCCTGTGGTTCCATCCCTTCATGGCTTCCTGGCTGTAACCCATCCCTGACAGTCCGCCCCCTTCCCCCAAGTATCCTGGAGCCCTCCCCTCAGGTCCAGGTCATTCTGCACAGTGGTGTCTGTCTCTCCTTCCTCTCCCTCTACTCTCCTGGGTTGCCCAGGCCTTTTCTTTATACCCCTTACCCCACCTGAAGCAGATGCAGAGGACAAAAAGACTGTAGCCATCTGTCCACTGCCATTTCTGAAGTGAGTGATGGGGATGATGTGTGCTCTCTCGCCTCTGTGCGTTCATCTGAAAAATGGGGACTTTTTTTTTTTTTTTTTTTGGTACCGTCGATGGAACTCAGGGGCACTCAACCACTGAGCCACATCCCCAGCCCTATTTTGTGTTTTATGTAGAGACAGGGTCTCACTGAGTTGCTTAGTGCCTCACCATTGCTGAGGCTGGCTTTGAACTCGCGATTCTCCTGTTTCAACCTCCCTAAGTGCTGGGATTACAGGTGTGTGCCACCGCACCCAGCTCACTGCTGAGTTTTTTTGATGGTCCATTTGTGCATCTATTTAAAAATAATAACAACTGGTGACACACACATGGTGCTCCTCATGGCACAGGTAGATATGATCATTACCTGTGAACAAACAGAAGCCCAGAGAAGGGAAGTGCCCTGCTCAAATTCAAATAGCGTGTATTGTCTAACCTCCATCACTATTGTATCACCCTCTTTTATTTGCTTCAGAGCCTTGATCATAAAAACCAGTGATGTATTTATGTGTTTGCTTACCTCTGGTCTATCTTGGAGATGGCAAGCTCCCTGAGGGCAGGCGTTTCATCTTATTCACATCCCCAAAGCTTCGACTAGCACTTTAGAGATGCCCAATAATTGTAGAAAGAACAAGCTACTGGGTGGAGACTCCTCCAAGATGTGCTCTGTGATTGCTCATTTCTGTTACCCCTGCTCTTTCCAGATGCAGTGCTTGGTAAACAGCTGTTGAAAGAATGATGGAAGGGCAGAGTCCAGAGGCCTCCATTGCTGGGACTCTTCCCTCCTGACTCTGAGAACTAGTGGGAAGTCTTCAGTTAGGGGAGATATGGGGAAAATGTTCCTCTGGATCTCTGTTTTGGTGTCTTTGTGTGACTTTGTGTGTGGGCGCAGAATGGGTACACAGGGGGAAATAATGAGAAACAGATTGGAAACCAAACATCCCTGGGCAATGACTCCTTCGGTAATTTCTTCGTGTCCAAGGCAGGAGGAGACAGAAACCTGTGTGTGTGTGTGGTCCAGAGGAGGTGCCTAGTGAGTGCTTAATGAAGGGAGGGAGTGAACGCAGTCAACCACACGGGGAGCTCCTTGAAGGCAGGCCCAGGCCATAATCTTCTTTGTCATCTCAGCCCTAAATGCTGGTTCAGATCAGGATCCGATACCTATTTGCTGAATGGATAAATGAATGAATGACAAACCAGGGCCAAGGAACATGGAGGAGAGTAGAGAAGCGGGTGCTACAAAGGGCCCCAGAGTCCATGTGAGCCAGACCAGGAATACAAGTTCAAGCCTTGGTCTTTATGCCATGAGCTGGGGTCTGAAAAGCAAGGAAGGCCTGGTGCATGTCTGGAGTCTGGTTTCCCATTCATTCTTTCCAGGTTATCTGTGTGGGGTCCTTCTAGTAATTATAAAAAATAATAATTATAAGGGCTCATATTTACTGAGCCCTTACTAGGTGCCAGGTTCCATCTTAAGTTCTTTATATATCTTTATCTTTTCATTGACCTATGAAGTAATTATGCTGTTTTGCCCATTTTATAGAAGAGGAAACTGAGGCACAGAGAGATTCTATATAAATTGCCAAGGTCACACAGGTAGAAAGTAAACACACAGCAATTGCTCAGGCTGTGCTGGGGATAGCAGCCACTGCCCAACACATATCTAGGGAACGGTGCTGTCTGTTTGGTCTTGCTTTGAATGCATCAGCTCTCCAGGCCTCAGTTTCTTCACTGGTAGAATGGGAACATATATTTTGATGTGTTGGGAGACAGAAGTCAGAGGATGGTGGAAGCTGTAAAGACCTACAGGGCTCTTTGAATGGGATTTTCCTCCTTCTCATAGTGAATCAGCACCATTTTCAAGATGATTATGATCATTTCTAGACCTGGCTTCCTGTCATTAATATGCCAAACTGGAACACAGACCTGGAGACCTTGATGACACAGACAGATCAACTCACTTCCCTCCCAGGGATAACTGTTGTCTGATTTGCCCTCTGTTTATCTCTTTTTCCATTTTTCTTTTCTACCCTTTAGACCTTGACTCACCTCAAGTGCCATCTTCTCTTCCTTCAGTTATTGCAACAGCCTCTCTCCCCATTGACCTCCCAGCCTCCCGGTTCTCCCCTGTTCTATTGCTAATTTACTTATTACATAAATCAAAACTTGCTACTCTCCTGCCCTAGTGCCAAGAACCATCTCTAGACTCTGTGAAATGAAGAAGCTTGAGAATGTAGCCCCTGGAAACATGGATTTCCCAGCCTTCCCCATGCCCTCCAGCTGTGCCATGTGGCTGGCAGTTCCTGTTAGAGGGCATGGTTTTCATGTGTCTTTGCTTTCGCCTTTGCTGTCCCCTCTGCCTAAAAGGTCCTTCCCAACTTTCTCTCCATAGTGAATGCCAACTCATTCATTTGACCCTGCAGAACAAAAATGGCATTATTGCTTTTCCCGGTTTTGAAAGTGATGTGTGCTCATTGTAAATAATTGAAACAATATAGAACGCGCTAGGAAAAAAAGGAAAATGTTTCCTTTTCCCGTAGTTCCAACAATTGGAGATAAACACTGTTAAAAAACTATGATTATAAAAATGAGTGTTTTTCTACGCTCATATACACATATATCCTTAAGTAAGTATAAATACACATATATTTACAAAAATGAGGTCACTCGTGCTATTTGGTAACCTACTTTTTGCCCTAAATGAAATATTTTGGACATCTTTTCCTGTGAATAAGCAGTTTTACATAGTAATTTTTTGTTCTTCAAAATTTAATTCCAGAGCTGGGGGTAAAGCTCAGCGGTAGAGTGCTTGCCTAGCATGCATATGGCACTGGGTTCGATCCCCAGCACCACAAGAAAAGAAATTAAGAAAATTCAACTCCATTTCCAATGTTTATCATCCTGGAAGGCTTCCCAGGCTCTCCTCATTCCCGTAAACCCCACTGATGGCGTCCTTCCTCTGAGGACTCCTCATACCTTGTACCTCTAACTTTGAGACGTTTCCTGCTTAGAAGGGCATTATTTGATTTAAAAGGCAATGGTATAGAACAATATTATAAATCTATGTTAAGGGCACACCATGTAATTGTAAATCTATGTGATCTGTAACAATAACAAAGTAAATGGGAGAGACAGATACACAAGAAGCAAGAGTATTTGTTTACCAATGAAACTACATAGGAGTTATTAAGGCTAAGTTGTTATAGATTTAAGATGAGAGTTGCAATCCCAAGGTAACCACTAAGAAAATCACACACACACACACACACACACACACACACACACACAAAGAAAGCAAAAGAAAAAAAAGAAAAAGAAAGAAAGAAACGAATCAAAATGATATGCTATCAAAAAATCAACTCAATTTAAGAAGGTAACAATGGAAGAATGGGGGTAACATATAACAACACAGAAAAACAGCTTAATAGACAAATACTTCTTTATCAATAATTATATTAAATATAAATGAATTAAAATCTATTAAAGTGCAGAGATTAACAGATTGGATTAAGAAAACGATTATGCTATCTATAAGAGACTTATTGTGGATATAATGGCATAAAGAGAATTAAAGTAAAATTATGGAAAAAGATATTCAATGCAAACAGTAACCAAAAGAGAGCTAGAGTGGCTATATTATTGACTTCAAGCCAAAACAATTTAAAATAGACAAAAAAGGACATTTGTATATTGATAAGAGATTCATTGGCGTAAGCAAGAAGATATAACCTTTATAAACATATGCAAACCTGAAAATGGAACCCTAATATATTTGAAGCAAAATGGACAAAATTGAAGGGAGAAATAGACAGTTCTACAATAGTAGTTGGAGACTTGAATACCTTACTTTCAATATTTCCAAACATTCAGACAGAAAACCAATAGGGAACTAGAGAACTTGAATAACACAATTGCTGTGGTTTGAATGTGTCCCTCAGATTTTTCATGTATTGAAAAATTAATCTCCAAATTCATACATTAATCATATTTAAAGGTGGAGCCTTTGGGAGGTAATGAGGATTAGATAAGGTCATGAGAGCAGGGTCCCCATGATGGCAATTTTAGCTTTATAAGAAGAGGAAGAGATATCCAAGCTAGGACACTGGCTCTGCCCTGCCATGTAGTGCCCTCTGCTGTGCTATCATGCAGCACAAGACCCTCACCCCATGCTCAGGAGATGCTGGATTCATGCTCTGGGACTTCCCAGCCTCCAGAACCATGAGCCAAATAAACTTCTATTCTTTATATATTATCCTGTCTCAGATTTTTTTGTTTGTTTGTTTTGGTGGTACGGGGGATTGAACCCAGGGCCTTGTGCATGCCAGGCAAGCACTCTACCAACTGAGCTATATTCCCAGCCCATCTCAGGTTTTTATTATAGCGATAGAAAATGAACAAAGACTATGAACCTTGGTTATATCTTACAGACATTATAGAACACTCTGGCCTAGCAAAACATATGTTCTTCTCAAGTGTGCATAAAACACCCTCCAGGATAGACTGTGTGTTAGGCCACAAGATAAATACAAAGCTTTAAAATATTAAAATAAGTTCCCTGACATTAGAGACAAAGATAATACAAGAAAACTGCAGACCAATATGACTATGTGTAGAGATGCAAAAATCCTCATCAAAAAACTGGCAAACCAAGTTCAGTAGCATATTAAAAGTATTGTACATCATGACCAAGTGGGATTTATTCCCAGAATGCAAGGATAGTTCAACACACATATACACACACATACACACACACACACACACACACCAGCCAATATAATGCACCACATTAATAGAATGAAGGAAAGAAACCCATAGTTAATATCATATTCAAATATGAGAATCTGAAAGCTTTGACCCTACATTCAGGAACTTTTGTCACTTCAATTCAACATAGCAATGGAAGTTCTAGCCAGTGCAATTAGGCAAGAAAAATAAATAAAATGTATCTAAATTGCAAAGGAAGAAGAAAAATAATCTTTGTCTCTAGATCACATAACCTTACCTTATCTTACACTATATATAAAAATATATATACTTACACTATATACAAAAAGGATCAAAGACCCAAATTTAAGAACTAGAACTAGAACTTCAAAACTCTTAGAAAAAAACACAAGGGGACATCTTCAAAATCTTAGATTTGGCAATAGTTTCTTTAGTATGATGCTATAAATACAGAAATGAGAAAAATTAAATTGCACTTCATCAAAATTAAAAACTGAATTGTACTCTTAAAATTGACAAAATGGAATGTCAGTCTACTTTTCATTATTGTGACAAAACGGCTGAAGTAATCAACTTAATAAGGAAAAAGGCTTATTTTGACTTGGAGTTTCAGAGGTTTCTGTCCACAGTCACTTGGCCTTGTTGCTTTGGGCCTGTGGTGGCAAAGGACACCATGGCAGCAGCATGTGGTGAAGGAGTTCTATGTACTTCATGGTGACTGGGAAGCAAAAAGAGAGAGAAAGAAGGTGCTGAGGCCTCAATCTTCCTTTTGAGGGTGTGCCTCTTTGACCTAGCTTCCTTCCATTATGACCTACTTCCTAAAGGTTCCACCCCTGCCCGGTGGCACCACAGGCTGGCAACCAAGCCTTTCAACATGGAATGGGCCTTTGGGGGATATTCAAGATCCAAGCTATATAGAGCAGGGTAAATTTCACATTATGTATTTTTGTTCACAATAAAAAAAGGAAAAAACAAAATAAACAACCTCAACTAGGACATTCAAACTCCTCAATTTCAATCTAAATATTTATTGTTCTGGAAGACTGTCTTGGTTCTTCCTTTCCCTGTAATCCTGGGACCTGGTGCCCTTCCTCTGAGAACTCATTGTACCTGATGCATTTCGCTTTGAAACTTTCCTTTCTTGTAAGATCACCAGTTGTTTGAAAGATGGTTACAAGATGACATGGGCTCTCTTATCTCCTGATGAATTCCTTCCAGAAAGGGTAGCAGGTGGTTAAGAAGTCAGGCTCTAGAGACTGGGCTCACATCTCTGCTCTGCCTCTGACCACTGAATGACCATGGGCAAGTTCCTTAACCACTCTGGGTTCCTATATCTTCATCTATAAAATGAGGGTGACGATAGCACCTGATAGAGCTGGGGTGAGGAATCAACAAGGCCATGTACCTAAAGAAAGGTCTTAGAAAGATGCCTGGCACACAGGACATGTTCAATGAATGTTATCTCTTACTCTGGAGACCTGACGAAAGGCAGGTGGCTAGACAGTTTGTAAACTCAATGTTCAACAACACCGTCTGCTCCTCTCATCTGGGCAGCACCTCTATTTTTGTGTGTGAGTGTTGAAGGTTGAGCTATATGCCCAAGAACTCCCATGGGAAAAGGAGGGAGCAAGGTCTTTGAACCCTGTCCTCTGGTCCTGCTTGTACACCTTCCCAGTCCCTGCTGGCCTAGGGTAGAGAAGATTAGAGGAACGCTCCTCCCTCTCCGACCCTCAGGGTATTGTCTCCGTGATAGCAGGAGCCCTACTCTTAGCTCTTCTCCCTGAATGCTGCCTGTCCCTAAAGTGGGCCCCTGGGCATGATCAGGTTGGGGAGGATGGGAAGGGCTCCTATTTGGGGGTTAGCCGTTGTTCCCTGCTACCATATCAATCAGGGCCCTTTCATCAGCAGGAAACAGCTGCACCCAGCTGCCCCAACAAGTCCAGACGGGGGTTCCCTGCCCCTCCCCAGCCTGCCCCTCTTGCCCCCCTTCCTCAGCTGACAGTCACTCTCACCCTTCCCCGGATGCAGGGGACAGGCTGAGGCAAGCCAGGGACATACTCAGTTTCCCTTTCCTGCTGCCCCTCCCCTAGGTGACATCTACCTCCTCCCCCTTCTTTTTTCCCTCCCCCACTCCCTCCACTGCCCCAGCCCCGTGTGCTAGAAGTCCCCAGGACCTGGCTAGTCTGACAGTCTACAGAAGTCAGAGAGGGGTCCACCGGAGGTAGGCTGTGGTTGGGCTCCTTGTGCAAGATGCTTCAACTAGAACCCTGGAACAGCAACACTGGGCACAATCTCAGAGCATAGAGAGGGAAGGCACTTGCCTAGGGTCACACAGTAGCTGAATCAGGACTAGAACCCAGAGCTTTTTTTTTTTGTTTTTTTTGTACCAAAGATTGAACCCAGGGCGCTCAACCCCTGAGCCACATCCCCAGCCCTTTTAAAATTTTTATTTAGAGACAGGATCTCACTAAGTTAATTAGGGTCTCAATAAGTTGCTGAGGCTGGCTTTGAACTTGTGATCCTCCTGCCTCAGTCTTCCAAGTTGCTGGGATTACAGGCATGTGCCACCATGCCCAGCTGAACCCAGAGCTTTTGATGCCTACTCTTCTTTCCCTTATCCCACAGCCTCAGTTTCCTCATCTATGTAGAGATGCTTGAGAAGTCTCCAGATTTCCTTCCAGCTCTGATATTATGGGCCTGCTCCGAGCCTCTTCCTCCTGTCCTCCTCCTGTTCTTTCCCTGAACCGTGCTCAAGTATATTGGTGGAGACGTCTGTGGGTGGAGTGAAGGAAGGAGGTCTTTTCAGTAAATTCAGGGAATCTCTTTCCAACAACACAATCCGCACTGTCAATTAAGGGATCAGCAGCTGTTGTGTTTGGGGTGCTGAGTTTGGGTGGTGGCAGAAGAGTTCTGCTAGGTTCCCAGCTTGGTACCCTGTCTACTGGGCTGTCCAGCCTGGAGACTGACAGGAACCTGACATTTGACTTCTACCAGCATCTGACTGTTCAAGAAACCCTGAGGTGGGGGAAGGGCATGCATCAAGGGCATGAGGCAACAACCTGGGTGGAATGGGGGGTGGAGTGGGGTGGAGTGGGGCGGGTGGTGGTGGTTGCAAGTCAGGACTCCAAATGGGGCTAGTGAGGGGAAGGCCTGCTGAGACAAACGCAGAACCTAGGCACCCAGGGGTGCAGATTGAGATATCCCTAGCCTAAGCCTTCCAAGGGTCAGGACCTAGGCTGGGGTATGGAGGGGTCCCAAAGGTCAGAGAAACACTCCTTTTCCTCCTTCAGTGCTGACTGCTCTACTCAAAAGAGTGAAAGGGTCGGGCAAGGTGGGGCATGCCTATAATTCCAGAGGCTCAGGAGGCTAAGGCAGGAAGATCACAAGTTCAAAGCCAGCCTCAGCAACTTACTGAGGCCCGAAGCAGCTCAGTGAGACCCTGTCTCTACTGTCTCTAATAAAATATAAAAGGGCTGGAGATATAGCTCAGAGGTTAAGTGCCCCTGGGTTCAATCCCTGGTACAGGAGGGGGAGGTAGTGAAAGGGCCTCACTACAGTGGCCCCAGGGTCTTCCCTCATGTCCGGTGCTGTGGACTACATTGTCTCCTCAAATTCTTATGTTGATACTCTACTCTCAATGGACGGTATTTGAAAATGGGGCCTTTGGGAGGTGATTGGGTTTAGATGAGGTTGTGAGGTGTGGACACCCATGAGGGTGTCCCCATGGTGGAATTAGTGCCCATGGAAGATACCAGAGCACTCTCCCTCTCCCTCCCACCACCTCCATGTGCAAACACCAGGAATTAACCAGGAAGGGAACAGAACCCTCACTAGAAACCAAATTGGCTTGATTTTGGACTTTATAGCTTCCAGAACTGTGAGAAAGAAATGTCTGTTGTTGAAGCCCCCAGCCTGTGGAGCCTGGGTATGGCACTGAGTCAGCTCGCAGCTCCAGATGGGGCTGCAGGTGGGCTGTGGGAGCCCTGGATCTGGAAACCCTAGTCCATCTCTTGTCCTCACCCTGCACCCACTGCTCCATGATCCGTATGACTCCAGGTGAGTCTTGGGACTTGGCCTCTCCATCTGGACAATGGGTCCCTGTCTAGCCTCTTTACCTTGGGTGGACATGGGCATTTCCAGGAAGGAGAGGGTGAGTACCTGGGACAATATGGCCCTTCAACATCTACCTATACCAAGAGCTGGGCAGCTACTGCCAACAAGATAATTGTCAACCAAATCCTGGGTCAAAACACTCCTGTCTCTGGGGAATTTCTGACAGCAGCAAGCAGGCCGTGGCCCTGCTGTTGGGGCTTACCGGGAGCCAGCTGGCCTGGCCCATGGCTGTGGCAGACAGAAGTTTGATTTACACTCAAGGAGGAGGAGGAGCAGCTCCTGATGAACCACTACACGTCAAAGTGGTTGGTCACATACATCTGCCTTGTAAAACCACAGAGCTCCCCCCACAAACCAGACCAAACACTGCTTGGTCCTGGCCCTCAGTCCTTTTCTCATTTCTCTCTGCCCCTCCCTCGCTATCAGGTGCATGTCCTCTGTCTCCCACCACGTTGAGAGTGCCATGAAGTTCTCCGCTGCGCTATTGTGGGGCCCAGCACAGTGTCTACCTGCAAGAGGTCCTATCAGGTGAAGGATGGAGATGGTGAAGGAACCCCGTCCTCATCTGCTTCCCTGTTCCAGGGACAGGCCCCTCACTTGGATGTGAAACCTCAGTGCCGGGGAATATAATAAGTGTGTTTGGGGAGGGCTGTGGAGTCCAAAAGTAGAGAAAGAGAGATACTGTTTCAATCAGACCCGGGGTGAGGAGGAGATCTGGTAGAAACTCAAGAGGTGGAAGACGGGGGTGTCTAAGAGGTCCCCTGTGGGCCTCCTCTTCCCTCAGCCTTCTCACTTAGAACTGCATGCTGTGGGGTAGGGTGTCCTCAGATCCAGACAGGCACTCCTAGAACCACCTCCACCAGACCCTTCCCCGCTTCCTATATGTTGTGGTATTTGCATCCCAGGGATATTTCTTCAGGAGATAGAAATGGTGCCTAGGGACTTAAAAATTCTGAGAGGCCTTGAGGTCAAAGTCAGCATGGAAAGGTCTTGTAGGGAGCGTGGTGGGGTGGTAGGTGGTGCCTTGGGCATTCCCTATCCTCACCTCTGTCTCTTCCACAAGGTTGCCAGATAAAACACATGCTTCTCAGTTAAATCTGAATTTCAGAGTCTAGACTCCCTTCTGCAAAAAGAGAATCAACATTTTTTTTTTAGTATAAGTAAGTATCTTTCAAATATTGAGTGGACCATGGATGTCCTGCACTTTAATTTGCTAAATCTGGCAACACTACTCCTCATATACTGTATACCGTGGCCTTCATCGAACACACTTTCTCCCCCAGGCTGTCTGGGTGTGGGGAAGGCTCAAGTTCAGGAGGGTTGCCCCACCCCAAAGAACTAGGAAGGCCCTGGATGTGCCAGCTCCGTGGCTGTTGCCACAGGTACAGACAGTGGCTGTGGTGAGCCGGTGGTGAGGCAGGATGTGTGTCTAATGGGGGTGGGAGTGAACTGGGCAGTGGCAGAGCCAGAGAGACAAGGGAAAATTTTTCTGTGGGTTCCTGTCTCGTCCCCTCCCCAGACTCACTGCCACTATGGGCCTGAGTCACTGGAGGAAGGGGCTGGGATAGACCAAATTTTTCCACTCGGGCCCCCAGCCGGGTCACCTGGTTCACCTGATGGACCCCACCCACCCAGAGGGAAATTCCAGTCCTAAGTCCTGTCCTGCATTTTAACTCTGGCCTTCCAGCTCTTTGCTGTGGGTTGGAGAGTTCCTTGGGGCCAGGGACACAACTGGGCAGGGGCACTGGCTCTGGGACTTCCCTTCTGCTTAAAGAGAGAGGCCCGCTGAGGGAGGCCTGGCGTGGTCACAGCTGGGACAGTTGCAGGACTGAGTATGGGGTCACAGAGGTGAGAAATTCGAGGCTGTAACAATGCTTGTAAAGATTTCTCTTAAGGCCCTCAAGGTTTGGTTGACACCAATTTAAACTGTCCCCAGCTCCAGCATGTGTACTCTCTTCTCAGCTGCTGGCTGGTGGCGGAGGGGCTGTGATAACAGCTATTGCCAACATGGTACCCAAATTCTTTAGCCCAAAGTTAAGGCCCTTTGTGTCTAGACCTTAAGGGACCTTCCCATGGTTATCTGCTGCTGTTTCCTTTTGTCCCTTGGGCTCTACTCCAGGTCCTCAAACTAAATGTTGACAGGGGACAGACAGGTAACTGGGGACAAGGGATGTGGGCTGGGGAGTGAGGGGTGGTCTGCCACTCAACTTCTCAATGGCATTTGTGGAATTTAAGACTCTGAAGCCACTACCCTCCCCCAGCCTCATTGTTTACTTTCTGGCTATAGCAATGGGCTGCACCTTTTTTTTTTTTAAGGACAAGGATGCTGTGCAGGGCTGTGCCAGTGGGCCAGACAGAACATGTCTCAGGACCGGATGTGGTCCAGGGGTTGCCAGTTTGCAACCTTCCCATCTGGCTAAATTTACCTTTTGCTGTTCCCTATAGGCCCTCCCATTCCTGCCTCTGTGCCAGAGTTGGATTCAAATGATGACTCTGTTCATTTATTATAGCTGTGTGACTTTGAGCAAGTGACTTCATCTGAGCTTCAGTTTCCTCATCTGTAAAACGGGTATGTTAGGACTGAGGTGGTAGAGTGCTTGCCTAACATTTGCAAGGCCCTGAGTTTGATTCCCAGCACTATACACACAAAAGGGGAGGGTCATGTTCATAGTATCTACCCCTGATGGTAACATGAGAAATAAATGTTAATACATAAAGAGTACTGAGGAAGAAGAGTGCCATACATATAGTCATCCATAAGTGTAAATAACAATCATCACTATTATTATTATTATGTGCCTCCTTCATGAAGCCTTCACCAGACCTGCAGTTGGATGATCTCTCTCTCCATTGAGTCCCTGTTGTCTGCCTTATGTTATAATCAGCATCCTCACGACTGACTCACCTATATGATTGTTCACTGCTGGGGTCCAGGTCCCTGGCTCATTGATCTTTGTGTTTCTTGGCCATTCATTCAGCAGTTACTGAGTGTCTTCAGTAGCCAGGCACAGTGTCAGGGAGCTGGAGATAAGATGGTGAAAAGATATGGCCCTCATAACTTGGAGCTGTGCCTAGGTCAGTGTTCAAAGGACAACTCTGGGTTGGAGGAGTCAACTTGTAGCTCCCTCATCACCATGGAGTGGGCGGGAATGGAGTGGAGGAGTCTGGGTCTGTAGCTCCCTGGCTCAGTCAAGGGTCCCAAGGGCAGCTCTACTTGCTATGTGGCCTCTTGTGCCACGAGCAGGGCTGGGCAGGCACTTTGTGAGCAGTGATCAGGCAGAATACAGGGATGCCGGGTCTCCCTGCCTGCCTTGGCAACTCCAGGTGGGGCCTGGGATAGGCCTGGAAGGATGGGTGCCCCCCATTCTTGTGTCAGTCTGCAGCACCCCCAGAGACACTCAGCTCCAACCTCAACATTCAGCCTCATACCCAAGATGCCACCTGGAGAGTGACTATGAACTAAACATTTACAAGCTCTAGAGCCAGACTCCCTGGGGTGATGCCCAGCAAATTATTTGCCCTCTCTGGGCCTCAATTTCCTCATATGAGGAATAATATGAGTTAATACCTGTGCAGTTTTTTTTTGTTTTTTTTTAAAGTATTTATTTATTTTTTTAGTTGCAGGTGGACAGAATATCTTTATTTTATTTTTATGTGGTGCTGAGGATCGAACCCAGTGCCTCATGCATGCTAGGCGAGCACGCTACCACTGCGCCACAGTTCCAGCTCCACCTGTGCAGTTTTTATGAGCTAGTGGTGCTAAGGTGGAAGATGGTCCAGGACCTCTCCTAGCTCCTTGTGGCAAAGACAAAAGGGAAGGCACTCTGAAATCCATTTTCCGGACTATGTGTTATGGGACAGGCTTCAGCTGAGTGGAGATTGTGTATGTGTAGTTTCCAGGACCCTGGCTGCAGAGACTCGGTAGGCCACAGGTGGGAGGGGCAGTCACTATTTGGCCTCCTGCCTGCACCCCAGCAGGATCCATCTGTGGGCCTCAGAAGGCAGGGGAATGGGGAGGAGGTGCTGAAGGAATGGGCTGGGGAAGACCCTGCCTCCCCTCCCCCACTCAGGCCAGGATGAAAGCTCCCTTCCCTAACCCCTTAAGTCCCTAGTCTTGGTCCTCATTAAAGGCCCTAATCCCCTCGCCCCCCACTGCAGATGCAGAGGCTTCTCAGGTCTGGTGGGGTGGGGACAAGCTATGGTTTCTGTCATTCCCCTGCCCCCAACCAGGCTGGGCTTAAGTATCTGATGGGTTAGTGGGCATCTGTGGGCCATTAAGACCCCAGGACAAATCTGGGAAGTACAGGAGGGAGAAGACAAGCCTTTGACTGGAGGAGTCCTGGGAAAAGAGGGGAAAGGGGAGGAGGTGGTGGCAAAGTTCTGATCAAGTAGGAGAGTCCCTGGCAAGAGGCACTTCTCCCTTCCTCTCGCCCCCTGCCACCTTGGAGATCCCCTGCTGAGGAGGGCTTAGAAGGCAGGCTCAGGCACCCAGCTCAAGCACTGCCGCTGGAATGGAGCAGAGAGGGCCAAGGGGCCAGGCCTGAGCTCTAGAGGCCTCAACTTCCGTGGCCATCCAGTGGGGCTGGTCATTTGCTCACTTGTTCCTGCTGCCCCTCCTGGGGCCAGCATGAGAGCAGAGGGAAAGGCCAAGGGCGACACATTTTGGCAGGTGAGCAGAGCAAGTGCTGGAGTAGGCTGAGGTCAGTGTTGGCTACGCATCTGTAGTGGGCTGCTGACCCTGAGGCCTAGTGCAGCCTGTTTGCGTGGTTTCCACTGGCCCAGGGTTCCTGGAGAAAAGTGGAGCAATCCTGTCCCTTCCCTTTTACCTCCATTCCTCCCTGGGGCTGCTGAGAACAGCTTCTCTAGGCTTTCCCCCCTGAACTGCATAAAAGGGCTTTGTTGGGAAGCCCAAGCTTTTCTGTGCTCACTCCCATGCCCTCATCTACCGGGCCTCCTGGACTGTGGGTGCTAGCTTGGGGGCTGTTGGGAACTCTGGGGAGGAAAGACAGCCCCGTTCCCAGGCGACTCCCAAGCTGATGGGCCAAGATGTAGTCTCTGTGTCTCCCCCAAACACACCTGGAATCAGAGAAACACGCTCCATATATCATCCGCTCCTGGTTGAAAGGGGAAGATGGTCAGTATACCATATACGAGATCCACCATATTTCATCCACAACAAGACAGTTAAATTATGTGCTAACAAGAAGAAAGAATACTGCTAATTAAACTATGACACAGTGCCTTCTTGTTATTGATTGCAAGGCCCATTCTGACTTCAAAAATGTGAAAATGTGAAAAATGTGTGTCAGAGAACCAAACTAAAGTGAAAAACATTTCTATCAACATTTATCTTGGATACACATTTTTTTATTCCCTGCATCTAATAGTGTTTACATAGAAGAGTTGGTTTACTTGGAAGAGTTGGACTGAAGTATAAAGCTATGGGCACAGTGCCTGGTACACGGTAAACCATCATTCCATGTTAACTATCATTATTCTCATTATTATACAAAAATGAATTTTTATTTGAACAGCAAAGTCCTTGGTGTTCTCTAATTGAGTAATATTTATTCTAAGGCTAAGGTCTTGGAGAATGCAAGTGGCTTGAGAGAGGAATCAGCAAAGTCACAGAGGCAGCTTGATGGAGCTGAAATGGATGGCTGAAATCCCCAGGAACTTCAGAGGCATCAGAAGGGGGCTGAGTTCAAAGGCTGCTTTTGCCAATCTCCCAGGAAAGCCAGGCCCCTGCCTCATTCCCCTGCTTAATCAATCAATCAATCAGTTTATTCATTAAGACGTTTAATGAGCACCTGCACCATGACAGCCACTGTGCTGAGTCCCTTCCTCTGGCATCCTCGACCTGGCTTGGCCCGGCCTGGCCCTAGCCTGTTAGGAACATCTAGGTCAGATATTTGAATTGGCACATCAAAGGGGGATTGGCCCTGATCCTCCATTAGGGGCTTCTTTCCCTAGATCAGTCTGAAGAAACAGCAGCTCCTCCTCCTCCTCTGTCACTATCCCCAGGCTCACCCACACTAGGGATGGGACCTTCATTTTCCAGGCACAGCTGGGTCTTTGCAGAGGTCCCTTGCTGAAAACCCCCTCCCCATCCTGTGCATGGCAAAGCCTTTGTCTTTCCCTTCTTTATAAAGAGGTCTCAGGCCCCTTCTGAAGGCCTGCTCTGAGAACTCCCATTTTGCTTGGCATCTGTGCCAAGTCCTAGTGCATTAAAACATAGCCTGTGCCTTGCAGTTGGACTTCCTGTGTTCTGGGCTTCTCTCTTACCTCAGTGTCCCATCTCACGTGGCCAGCTTACAGCTGTGAAAGGACAGTTCACCTGCCACCTCACGCTTTATTTCTGAGTGTCTCATCTCCCTAACTCATATGGGGGGAGTCAAGCACTGTGGAGGTCTCTGGGGTGGCAGAGCCACCTCAGCCTACCAGGCTATGACATCCTTCCTTGCCCACCACACTCCTCTTGCCTCCAATCCAACCTCCTCCAGTGGAAACTGACTGTGTGCCCCTCCTTAGATTGGCATAACCTCCTACAGGTTGAATGCTGTGTGGGAAACCCATGGGGGGCCTTTGTCCTCTTCCCCTTCCAGCCTCAGATCACTAGCTAACCTTGACCTCACTCCCTCTCCCACCTAGCAGGCCCACAGTTGTTTATTGTTCAAGTGCAGACCCCAGGGGCCGAAGCCTCTCTAACACCCAGAACTGAGCTGTCCCGTCCTCAGCTTTCCAAGAACAGGCTCTGTGGAGCGAGTGCATGTGGTTGTGAAATGCTCCGGCTGGGCTCTCCAAGGGATGAGGCCATTCGTGGGCTGAGTGGGCTGCTGCAGGCTGCCAAGGGTCAGACTGGGGACTTGCATGTGCTGGGAGTCAGCTGCTGCCCATAGCCTCCAGGAGGGCGGGATCCTCCCTCCCTGCAGCTTGCAGGGTGGGGAGTCAGGGCCCTTGGGCCGACCTCCTGCTTTCCTTCCTACTAAGGCTTCTGCGAAACAGAAGACACAGCGGGACACAGCTGCCAGGCTGGGGACAGGATAGGCTGAGAATCTGTGGGCTCAGTGCAAATGAAAATGTGAGTCCCTTATCTGATCGTATTAAAGCAAGCGTGGGGCCCTTCTAATAATGGGCCTTGTGCCCCTGGACAGGCCATACACCTTGCAGGGAGGCACCCAAGGAGTCCTGAGGTCAACTCCACACTGGCTGAAGAGAGGCCTTGGCCTCTGCCACCCTGGAAGGCAATGGCACAGCCAGGGACAGAGCCCAGGCCCCCTCTCCCAGGGACAGAGCCTCAGCCCTGCCAGCTGTATGTGGCAGGCCCTGCTTCTGACCTGGGCCTTCCTGTCTTTCCCTCCTTGCTTACTCCTAAGCCTCCAGAAAGCTTCTCTGTCCCCCAAGTCCTCCTCCAGAAAGGCTTCTTTTCCTATTTACAGTCACAATTCCCATACCTCTTCCCCCTTCCAGGCCCTCCACTCATAGCTTTGCCCTTGAATCACTGAGTCTTTGTGCACTTGATACGTGAGGGCATGTCAGTGTGAGGGAGCTGTCCCCCTCCTCTGTGCTCGTCCTTCTTTGGTGGTCTGCCCCGTCTGACCAGGAGCTCCCTTCGGATGGGGTTTGAAGTCTCTCTTGGGTCTCCCTCTAGGCTCATCCCTGTGCACCGGAGGTCCCTAGGTGTCTGTCACTGGAGGAGCCACTATGTCCCACGTGGTGCGGGTCTGTCCTTCCTGTCCCATCGCCTTCTCTGGTCTTCACTGATCAGTGGTGGCAGTCCTCTCAGTGAGGGGAGTTGGGAGAGATGCAGCTAGGAGTGAGTCAGGGAGATAGGGACAGAAGTGGTAGTGTGGCATCCTGACTCCCAGCAGGGCCCCAGAGTACAGTGGGCAGACACCTTCTTCCTGCAGTCTCTCCCTGGGGTACAAAGAAGGAGGGCTGGTCTTGGGTTTAGGGGTCAAGGTGGGTGGAAGAGCCACTTGGCTCTGGCTAGTCACTCAGAGGCAGGGTATGTGGCATTTGGGCCAGCAGGGGAGAAGGGAGGGAATGTGAAGAATATCCTGACTCAGCAGTCCCCCCCCTCCCAACTCCAGAAAGGCAATGGGGGAGGACTGATTGCTGAGAACATGCAGATGGTGGTGGCCACCCTGCCACTACCCCTCTCCCACTTCAGTGTCCCCCTGGGTTGTTTAGGGAGGAGCACTAGGAACAGACAGTAATCAAAAACACTAAAGTCCTCTCAAAAAAGATATTGGGGAGGCAAGGAAGGCAGCTGGGAGAGAGGACCCAGGAGACGGTGCCTTTTGACATTGTCATAACTTGGAATACCAGTGACATGCAAAGAAACACCTCAACTAGAAGAAAATTACTCCTTTGGGCTGGGGCGGTGGCTCAGTGGCAGAGCGCTTGCCTGGCATGTGCAAGGCACTGGGTTCGATTTTCAGCACCACATACAAATAAATAAAATAAAGGTCTATTAACAACTAAAAAAAAAAAAGAAAATTACTCCTTTGTGGGGAACTGGAGACCGAGTGAGGGGCCCTCTGGCTAGGGGGCAATAGAACCCATTGGGGAAGAAGGGGACTGAACCCAGGGCCCCACTCAGCCAGTGGGAGGTAGATGGCATCCTGTTTGGGCAGAACCCAGAGTTCCTTCCTGCACCTTGAGCTTCAGCTTCATTAAGGCAGGAGCTGTCTCATAACATGTCTTAATTATCTGACAACCCCTCCACAGGGCTGGGCACACACAGGCATTCTGCCTAAGCTTAATTTTGAGTATGGTTACATTATTTTTAAAAGCAGTCTTGCAATATCAGGTACCCCAAATTAAACTCACACCCATAATCCTGGCTATTTACATTTCTCGGTGTACCTTCTCGAGTCTTCCTAGGTATACGCTTACGTAAGTATGACTTATGTAAACTCAGCCTGAGTCAGGCTTTCCAGCCGCTGGGTGAGCGCTCATCAGGCTCCTTCGCTCTGGAGTAACCCTTGTTCGCAGGCAGGGAGAGCCGGTGACACCCTCTCTAGGCAGGTCTCCAAGCCTCCCCTCTGTCAATGTTGCTGCCAAGCGGATACCTGCTTCATTTATCCCCTGATTTGAAATGACTCTGACTTATGAAAAAATGGACTTACATAAGACTTGCCAGAACAGAATATTAATGTGATTTGGGGACCACGTGTTTGCAATGACCGTTGGTTGTCTTCACATAGAGGCTCCCAGTTGGTTTTATTTTATTTTATTTTTAAACAAACCTTCGTTTCATTTATTTATTTTTATGTCGTGCTGAGGATCGAACCCAGTGCCCCACACATGCTAGGCAAGTGCTCTACCACTGAGCCACAACCCCTCGCCCTGAAAACCCCATTTTAACACTAAAAAACGGCAGGTATCATAGTTGAGAAAAATCTGTGAAGGCAACAAGCACTGGTAAAGTTAGGAATGACTTGAAGGGAAATTAGATATTATTAATCTCCATACTATCTACATAAGTTTGAAAGAACAATAGTAAAGAGCAGGAATATCATTATGATTTAAAGTGAAAGAACAAGGGTTCAAGGGGGGAATTGTCCCTTATCTGTGTTTGTGATTTGACATGAAGCACTGCACTGTATAGAACTTTGTGTGATGGGGGTGTGTGTGTATGTGAAAAATGAGTAAGAAACATTTTACCCATTGAACTGTATTTTGCTTGTGAAAATTCAGTGGTCCTTGGGGAAGGAGAGTGATGGAAGCAGGTATGTTTGAAATCTGTAGGTGCTGGAGGTCTGTTGTGAGACAAAGTTGGTGGCTGCCCTTGAGTGCTGGTAGGGTGGGAAGAGAGGGCTGGGAGGCAGGCAGGGGGCAGATCACAGACTACAAGGGTGATGCTCAGCAGGGCCTCCTTATCCTCAGACAGGGGAGGACTGTGAGGCAGCCAGGAAGTTCTTCCCTGTGCTAACTGAAATCCTTCGGACTGTGGTTTCTGACCCATCCCCTCTCTCTTTCTCTCTACTTTGTATAATAGCTCACTGGACCCAGAGCAGCTGAGTGGAGGTCTTCAGTCTGCAGTTCCAGGCATCCTACTTCTCAAACCCCAAATCTGGGCCTGAAGCCTGATGAATCCCAGAAGAACTGTTGAATTATGAGGAAGGAGACATGAAATCAGGGTTGACCAGAAAGAAGCCCACAGCCTGATGGCAGCAGGAGGCACAGAGTACCAGGGGCCTGGGGCCCACTCCCACTCCTCCCCCCTAGGCTGCTTGCCTCCTCCCTTTGGAGACTGGAAGCAGTCAGCCTGAGGTGCCCTTGGTCTCCACGGGGTGCTCCTTGGAGAGCAAAGTGCTGAGTGAGCACTTGTGAGCTGTGGGGGCAGGAGCGGGGGCAGGGGTCAGGGTACTTTTTAATTTCTTGTTAGCGATAACAGCTGTAGAAGTCAAGTAATTAAGGAGGAAGACTCCCCCAGGATGCCAGAGGGCCAGCCCCCCAAGCTGCACACAACTTCCTGCCTTCCTCCTTTTCCATACCCACCCCCCATCTCAGGCTTCCCCTCCCTGAGCCCAGGAAGCTGTGGGCTGTCTTCATGGGAAGGAAAGGGATGCAAAAGCGTCCCCTCCCCTGGGCTTCAGTAGGGAGCAGGGACAATCACAGTAAGGAAAGGCCAGTGATCTGGAAGCTTCCCTTTCCTACCAGCCACACCTAGGGGTGGACTGGGCATGGAAGTGGGGTCCATTAATGACCATGGACATACCGACTTTCCCTGCCTTTCTAGAAGAGGTGACCTGTGCTTGCCCAGCCTGAACCTTAGGGGTGTGGAGGAAGGGTCTCAGGTGGGGAGGAGCTTTTCTCTTATTCTGTTAAGATCTCCAGGACATTCGACATCTTGATTTCTTCTCCATTATCTCATTTGGGGTTCCTTCCAGCAGAATCCTCTGGATCCTGCCCACTGTGCGGACCCTTGTTCTGTCCTCAGGTGTGGTGGGGGAGAGCACACACGTTCAATGCTCTTCTTTTATTAACATGAGTCCTGCCACGTGGGTGGGGGTGTGTTTTGGGATGCAGGAGCAAAACTCTATCCCTGTCCAAATATCACACTCTACCCACCAACAGATACTTGAAACTCTGCCATGAATATTTGCTTCCTTTAAGCCTGTCTCCTTGTTAAACTGCAAATACCCCTGGGAAGGGAACCCCTTCAGCCTGCACAAAAGTCTGACAGCTGATATTGATAACCAAGGGTGGGCCGGGTGGGAGGCTGGCTGGCCAGGATTCCCAGGGGTGGGGAGGAGTTGGGGGGAGTGAATTTACAGAGAGGAGTGGATGCACTTCACAACTTTTTCCTGCTTCGGATTAAGTCTTCAGACTCTGAGGGGCTGACATCCCAGGCTGAAAAACAAAAGCTTCCTCCTCATTATGGTCACAGCCATTATCATCAACAGCATCACATGAACGTGGAACACAAAGAAGTCTCGAGTGCCCACAGCCTAGTAAGGAGCACCCAGCCTACCTGAGTGAGAGATAGGAGCCTGTGAAAGTTTTAGAGAAAGGACTTTCATGCACCAAGTGACATTTTAGGAGATTAGGTAGGTAGTGGTACCCAAAGTGGATTTGAGGCAGAGAGAAGATGAGATAAGAGAAAAGCTCCCCACCTGAGACCCTTCTTCCACACCCCCAAGGTTCAGGCTGGGCAAGGAGGTCACCCATTCTAGAAGGGCAGGGAAAGTTGGTATGCCTATGGTCATTAATGAACCCCACTTCCATATCCCAGCCCACCCCTAGGTGTGGCTAGTAGGAAAGGGAAGCTTCCAGATCACTGGCCTTTCCTTACTGTTTGTCCCATGCTCCCTACTGAAGCCCAGGGGAGGGGCCCTTCTGCATCCCTCTCCTCCCTGCTTCAAATCTCCCTGGGAGGCCTTTGCTGTCAGGCTGATAGAGGTGGGAAAACGGAAGCTAGGACTTTTGGAAAATCAGTTTCCTGGATTTCCTGACTCTGTGGAGGGTGGAAGAGAGAGGAATGGAGTATCAGCCCAAGGTGAGAGCTCAGGGACCTGGGAGACCATAGCAGCAGATCAGGAATTCCGATGGAGCTGTGGTTGGGTGGAAGGTGAGTTGTTTCAACACGTTGCATTTGAGAAGAAGCCACCCCTCCCCCAAGGAGGACAGACTGAAGGCAAGCTGGGCATGTTTAGAATGCCATTTTTTCTTAAAGGACTTATACAAATATTAGCAGTCCTTCAAAAAATGGTCAGTATAAGAGGTAAGACAATTTTTCCAAGTAGCTTGCCTTTGTGTGTGTGTGTGTGTGTGTGTGTGTGTGGTGCTGGGGATTGAACCTAGGGCCTTGATGCATGCTAGGCAAGCACTCTACCAACTGAGCTATATCCACGGCTCAGTAGCTTATCTTTGATTATAACTTTTTAACTGTTTGTGGAATATTTCCTGGGTGTCCTCTCTGCACGTGGCACAGCAGAGTGTAGGAAACATGTAGAGTGGTGGGTTGATGCTTTCAGGGAGCTACTATTTAATTGAGGTGACATTAAAGTAAAAGTGATTTTTTAAAAGGTCCTAAGTATCTATGGCTTCCCATTATACTGACTCTTTTTTTTAATGACAGTGTAGCAAATGACCATAAGCTTTGCACCTCTAAACAATGCCTATTGAACCTGGGGTTCTGTAGGTCAGAAATCTGGCATGGTATGTCTAGGTCTTCTTCTCAGAGTATCACAGGCTGAAATCAAGGTGTCAACTGGACTGAGTTCTTGTCAAGAGGCTCTGGGGGAAAACTCCACTTTCAACCTCGTTCTTATCATTAGCAGAATTCAGTTTTTTGTGATTGTAGGAATAAATCCTATTTTCTTGCTGGATATCAGCAGGGGCTGCTTGCAGCTCTGAAAGGCATTGGCATCTTTGCCACGAAGTCCCCTCCATAAAAGCCAGTCTGGGCACATCACATCCTTGTTACACTTCACATCTCTGACTTTCTCTTCATCAAACTTCACTTCTAAAGGGCTCATGTGATTAGGTCAGGGCCATAGGTTCAATTTCTCATGCGTATTCAACTGTGCCATAGAACATAACCTCATAAGAGAAGTGAAACCTATCAAATTCATAGTCCTGGGATTATATGAGGAGGTATGCCCTGGGATGGGAAATATGGTGAGATCATCTTAAAGTGTTATCTGCCATGCTGAGAATTAAATAGGAAGTTTTCAGTGTCTTACAAGGCTTGATATGCCCTGGTCCGTAGCTACCTCTCTCCCTAGCCATTTATACATTCTTGGTTTTCCTCAAAAAAACCAGCACATTTCAACATCAGAGACTTTGTGTTTGCTGCCATCTCAGCCTGGAATGTTCTTGCCCAAGACATTTCCGTGGCATTCTGCTTCTGTTGACCCTATTGAAAATACAAACAAGCCCTCCCCAACCTGCTCAGTCTCTATCCCTGCCCCTTAATTTATTTGTGTGCATAGCGTTCATCATCACCATCTTAAATATTTATCTGTCTACTTGTTTATTGTCCGTGTCCTCTACCTAGAGCATAAACTCAGTGAGGGCATGAACTTTGTTTTAGTCACAGTTCGATCTCAGGTTCCTAAAATAGTGCCTAGCATGTAGTAGGTAGGACAGACAATGACTGGATGTATTTTTAGACTATGGAGAAATTTTGAAACGGAAGGTTTACTTTGGAGCACAAAATAGATGAAAATTTACTTCTGTACTATTTTTGTTTAATAGTTTAAACTTTTTAACAAATTAAAAAAAAACCCTGTTGAGTACAGCAAGTTGGACGCAAAGTAAGCAGAAGATAAGCAATAATAAAGATGAGAGAAAAATGAACCAAATAAAAAATAGAAACACGTTAAAGAAAATCAAGGAGCCCAAAAGCTCTTTGTTCAAGAAAATAAATACAATTGATGAACCTTCAGCCAGACTGATTAGTGGGGGGTGGGGGGAGAAGGCAGGGGGAGACAAAAATACCATATTGAAAATGAAAATGAAAGTGGCATCTTCACTATAGATTGTATAGCTGTTAAAAAATTATACTGGAATATTATGAATGATTTTATTCCAATTAATTCTATACCTTAGGTGAGTTAAATTAATTATTTGAAAGACACAAACTATGAAAATTTACTCAAGATGAACTAGGACCTGTGTGGACCTGTATCTATTTCTAAAATATCAAATTTGTTAAAAACCTTCTCACAAGAAAAATATCAGGCCCAGATGATTTTATTAATGAATGCTGTCAAACATTTAATTTCTCTCTTTCTCTCTTTTACATAGTACCTGGGATTGAGCCCAGGGCCTTATGCATGCTGAGTAAGCACTCTATCACTGAGCTACATCCCCTATCCCCAACTCCTGTAATATCAATTCTATTCAAACTTTTCTAGGAAATTATAGAAGAAGGACTATTTCCCAACTCATTAGATAAGGCCAGTATTACCTACCCTGATACCAAAATTAGACAAAGATATCAAAAGAACAGAAAACTGAAAATATCCCTTATGAGCACAGATGCAAAAATTCTAAACAAAATTCTTGTAAATTGAATCTACTTTTTCTCTCTCTCTCTCTCTGTGTATCACATGAATACATCATGACCAAGTAGAGTTTATCCTAGGAATGCAAGGTTAGCTTAACAATTCAAAAACAACCAATGCAGTTTATCACATTAACAAACTAAAAATGAAAAAACCAACCAGGAGTGTAGTTCCAGCTACATGGGAGGCTGAGACAGGAGGTCCCTTGAGCCCAGGCAGGAGTTTATGACCAGCCTGGGCAACAAAGAAAGACCCTATCAAAAAAGAAAAGATAAGACCCATACAATCATCTCAATAGACATAGAAAAAGTATCCAAAAAATACAATATATATTCTTGATTTTAAAACTTCAGCAACCTAGAAATTGAACTTCCACAAACTAATAAACAGCCTGTACCCAAAACAACAACAAAAAACCCCAAAACAAAATCCCAAACCAAAACAAACAAACAAAAAAAACCCCACAATAATGAAAGACTGAGTGTTTTCCCTCTAAGATTGGGAGTTAAGACAAGGAAGTCCACTTTCATTGTTTCTCTTCAACATTGTATCAAAGGTTTTAACCAGTGCAATAAAGCAAGAAAAACAAAGCATTTTTTCAAAGCATTCAGATGGGACAGGAAGAAGTAAAATTGTCATTATATGCAGGTGACATAATGATGTAGAAAGTCTGATGGAATATAGGAAGAAAAGCTAATAAATGAATTAGGTTGTAAGACATTAGATTGATAAAGAACTAATTATATTTCCATATATGAGCAACAAACAATTAGAAGTTGAAATTTAAAAATAATACTTAAAAATATTATCCATTGTTATAGGCTTTTGGGAATTCCTCCGTTCTGGGAATTCTTAGATGAGGTCATTGGTGATCTTTCCCTTTTGTTTGTCCTATCATATGGATGTTGTTTTGCCTGGACTTCCCATTCCTCTTCTACTTTCTGGACATTTCCTCACCTATACTTTCTAAACTTCTGAACTTTATTTTATTTAAAATTTTTTTTAATCATGGGTAGACACAATACATTTATTTTATTTATTTTTATGTGCTGCTGAGAATTGAACCCAGTGCCTCACATGTGCTAGGAAAGCGCTCCACCACTGAGCCACAACCCCAGCCCTAAACTTCTGAACTTTAAATTTTTGCTTTCATATTTGATTTTCTAAGATATTCCTGTTGTTCTCTGGTTTTTAAAAAATGCTATTCTGTTTTTATTTCATTTTGGCATCATTCTCAAGATATGGTACGTGTTGTTATTTCTAAGCTTTCTTGCTATATAGATTCAGCTTCCTCAAAATCACTTTTTAAAGTTTGTTTTGGCTTCTATCTTTCATGTTAGAAGCTTTCCTCAGGTGTCTCATAATCCTCAGTTGTTTGCTTACTTTTAGGTGTGGAGAGCTGCAAAGCCAGCTGGAAGCTGTGTTTGTGTGTGCTCGTGTGTGCGTGCGTGTGCACGTGCACGCGCACATGCATGTGCATGTGTGCCCTATGATCTGTGAGCCTCATACCAGGGCAACTTGGCTGAAATGGTTCATTTCAAAGTCTCCAATGTTAGTGCCTTTGGGTCTTTTCACTCCTGGCTGGTTAGACTCCACAGGGTTGCATCCTCCAGTGTCCTGCCTGGAGGACCAAAGCGAGTGTTCTGGGCTTCCAGGTGGGGAAGAGGGCTGGGTCTCAGCATCCATGATCTAAACATTCCCAACAAAGACCCCCTGCCTTCAGTGCCCTGAAGGTACGAGACCTGTGTTCCCCTCACCAGGGTACACACCCCTAGTCTATTCCTGGGGTATGGGAGGGGTTTTCCAGGCTCTGACTGCCCCCGCTCCTTGAAGTACTAGGGATTAACCCAGGAAAGCTCTATCACTGAACTACGTCCCAGCCCCTTTAATTTTTTATTTTGAGATAGGGAGTCACTTAGTTGCTTGGGTTGGCCTTAAACTTGAGATCTTCCTACCTCAGTCTCCCAAGTAGCTGGGATTTCAGGTATGTGCCACTGAACCTGGTGTTAGATTGCTTTTCTTTCTTTTTTTTTTTTTTTTGGTGGTACCAGAAATTGAACTCAAGGGGCCTCTTAACCACTGAGCAACATCTCCATCCAGTTTTATTTTTTATTTTGTGACAGGGTCTCACTAAGTTGCTTAGGACCTTGCTAAGTTGCTGAGGGTAGCTTTGAACTCATGATTCTCCTGCCTCAGCCTCCCAAGCCACTTGTATTACAAACGTATACCACCATGCCTGTCTGATTGTTTTATAAAAAAGACTTTCACTTGGTAATCTTTATGTGCTGTATCCTTTTCACCACCACTTCCAGAGGTGACCAGTGTAACTGATTCCTGAAACTTTGGGGGATTCTGGGCTGTTACCTAGGGGGTTGTGGCTTTCCCCAATGTGGGCTCCATGTTCTGACCACTCTTCACCTGCTTTCTAGCCTCCAAACTTCTGTTGTACTAACCTTCCCTTCTGTTCTTCCTGTCCTTCAAAAACAAAACCAAAATGAAAGAAAAATTTAGAAAGACTTCAATTTTGCTTTAGTGGAGTTTCAGGAAGAAATAAAAGTAGGTGCAGGTGTTCAGACTGCCATCTTTTCCTGGAAGTCCTTTATTCTATTATTAGAGGCTTTTACTATTACAAATTAGGTGTAGTCATCTCAAAAAAACCAAAAACCAAAAAACAAAACAAAGCAAAAAAAACCCAGACCAATTATCCTCTGGACTTGCACCAATCTGGTTTACTGTGATATTTCCATCCCCCAGCACATGGCCTGTTGGTAAGCATCAATACATATTTACCACATGCATGAATCAATAAATAATTTGCTTTCAAACTCTTCAGTGCCTTAAAAAAAGTTGACTTCAGTACTGCTATGGATTCATCCTTGGGGACCAAATAGCATGTGGAAATAACCAAAAGTTGTTTAGTGCCAAGCCGTGTGACCCAGGAGAGTCAGCAAACTGAATAGATAATAATAGCACTTTTTTTTTTGTCTTAAATAAGGTGTGGCACCAAATTATGAGATTGATTTCCTTGTTTGGTGTAAAATGAAGCTGAGGTCAAGTCACAAAAAGAAGTAAAGTTTAAAAATGTTTTTAGCCACCTTGGTTTCATTAGCTAAGGTGGATAGGGTCACTTTTTGACTAAGAATTTTGCAGGTGATCTAGAGGAAAACAGTATGTGCTTCGGGAAAACTACTTCTTTTGCAGTGTCACCTCCCTCTCAGAACTGGGTGAGCTCTCCCTGCCTTCTTAGCCATGGAGTTTGCTGATTCCACCTCTCAATGTGGCTGGGTCTGACCACACTCGCCAAGAGAGAGCTGAAGATTGATTCTCAGGGACAGGCATCCAAGAAGACAGGAGAGAAGGGGTGCTGGGAGAAGCAGCTTCCCTGTGGCTAGAGCGGGCTCAGGTGCCTGGCCACCTCTGCCAGGCTGGATATGACAGCACCCACAGCCCTAACACTTAGCATGGCCACCCTCCACCCCCCAGCCACTGTGCTTTACACGCATGGCCTCACAGGGTCCACAGCATGGCCCTAGGGAGCTGTGCTCTTATGATCCTCATTTTCCACACAAGTACCCTGAGTCACAGAGAGAGGAACTTGGTGTAGAGACTCCAAGTCAGTTTAATCCTTGTGCAACACAAGCAAGACAGCAAAGGACAGAGGCCTGATGGGGATTTGGCTCATGGCACAATCCCATCGTAACAGCGGGACTGATGGGGTAAGTAGGAAAATCAGTAGTGAGTGGTTTTCTGGTAGTTACTCCGGTACAGCAGTCTCCCTTAACTGCGACTTTGCTTTACCAGGTTCATCCTGGCCCCGATGAGCCTCCTTCTTGCATACTGTCAGAAGGTCAGTGGTAGCCTGACACTGTCACAATGTCTGCGTCACTCGCCTCACTTCTCATCATGTAGGCACTGTATCATCCATAGGAGGTTACCCTTGTGACCACACTGAGGCATTTAGAGAGACAGACTGCATTTGCATGACTTTTATTACAGCATATTGTTCTATTTTTTATGAGTGATTGTTAACTTTTTACTTTGCTTAATTTACAAATTAAACTTTATCACAAGGAACAGTATTGTAGATATAGGATTCGATGTTCCCCATGGTTTCAGGCACCCATTGGGGTCCTGGAATGTATCTTCTGTGGGTAAGTGGGGGGACTACTATCATACTGCAGACGGGCCACTGTTGTCCATTTCGCTATCAAAAAGTTGCTAAATTGTTGTTCAGCAACAGGAGAGAAAATAAAATTTTCTCCTATAGACAGCTAAAATAAAACTAGGATTGACAGGAATGTTCTGGGGACTGAATGATCAAGATAACTGGTTTTTCTGACTCATTCTGGGATGAGCACTTTTCCAGGCATTTGTATGGAAAATGTTATAAACCTCTGTGGGTAAGACAAGACCACCAGGGTGGTGGAGGCTCTGGACTCCTTAGGAGCAGTGTGTGATGAGATTCGAGTCCCAACAGGCTGATTTAAAACCTTGAAAGCACTCAAGCGAAGTTCTGATTTTTGTTTGCTTCATTGTTTTTTCTTTCTTTGAGTACAGAAAGAAAATTCTGGTTTCTTGATGGTTTGTTCTTTTATTTAAACCATCGTGGTTAGGAGTGCCAGCTTTGGAGCCAGATGATCTTGTGTGTAAGTCCCACCTCTGTTGCCTGTTTGCTGTATGACCTTGGGCAGATTGCTTAAACTCTTCTAGCCTTAGGTTTACGGCAGGAACCTACATCACAGCTCTGGTGCAGAATCACGAGATAATGCAGGCCACACAGAAGCAATGTGATCAAAGGCAGTAGATTCCATGATTACCATGAGCATTTATAAAGGGTCTACAGGGCTGAGGGTGTAGCTCTGTGGTAGAGCGCTTGCCAAGCATGTGTGAGGCCCTGGGTTCCATCCCCAGCACTGTGAAAACAAAAAACCAAAACACAAAACCCTAGCCGGCACACGTGGACTCACCTGTAATCCCTGCAACTCTGGAGGCTGAGGCAGGATTGCACGTTTGAGGCCATCTCTTTTAGTGAGACCCTGTCTCAAAATAAAAAAATGAAAAAGGACGGGGGATGTAACACCGTGGTAGGGCACCTCTGGGTTCAATCCCCAGTATCATCAAAAAACAAAACAAAACAAAACACACACACACACAAAAAAAAAACAATACTCCACAAAAACCAAGTCTACGTGTGGATGTCTACACCTGCAGGCCTGTATCAGTCCTTAGGCTGGTGGAAAGATGGGGGGATATGGAAAAATACAGTCCCTCCTGTGTGAGTGTGCTTGGAGATACACACACATACACACACACACACACACACACCCCTTCACAAAATTAAGTGCAAAAGGCAGCAGTTTGAAACTAGCATGTGAGGCACAGATAGCTCTTCCTTTTGGAGCTTTGGGGAGACTCCTGAGCAGATGGCTTCTTGTTTTAAAAGACAAGTCTTTGTGGCTGGTGGTGGAGAGAGCAGGATAAAGACATGAGATGTGGGTATTTGGGCTGTCTGAGGACCTGCCTGGCTGAAGTGGGATAGAGGTGTGTGTGAGGGGGCAGTAGAAAATAAGGCTGCAACATTAGCTGGAGTCACATGCAAAAATAATATTATTCATAATATTGGGAAGAGCCAGCACCATTTATTTGGCTCCTACTATGTGCAGACCTGGTGTTTATGCTGTACCCTTTCCATAAACATCTCATCAAATTCTTACAACAACCCTGAGGTGTAGGTATTAGTATCACAGTTTTTCATAAATAACTGGCTCAAGGGCACATAGCTGGAAATGGGCAGATCCATTTGGAATGCACGAACACACACCCACACACCAGGGCTGGGGCTCAGTGGTAGAGTGCTTGCCTAGCCTGTGTGAGCCATATCTCCAGCCCTTTTTTATATTTTTTATTTAAAGATAGTGTCTTGCTTTAATAATGCCTTATTACAAAGTAACTCTGATGTTAAGAGAAAAAAAAAAAAAGAGAAGAGCTTGCTAAGCTGCTTAAGGCCTTGCTAAGTTGCCGAGGCTGGCTCTGAACTCACGCTCCTCCTGCCCCTGCACTGGCACAACCCTTAAGACAGTGAGCACCTTTTTGCATTTTGTTCTTCCCTCTCTGCCTCTCTTGCCTTACCTGATTATTTTTGTTGTTTAAAATTTAATTTTTTTTTTTGGTACCAGGAATTGAACTCCAGGGCACCTAGCGCCTTGCTGTTGCTGAGGCTGGCTTTGAACTCGCGATCCTCCTGGCTCAGCTTCTCAGAGTGCTGTGCTTACAGGTGTGTACCACGGTGCCCAGCTAATATTTTAAAATTTTAAGCCATGCGAGTTGGCACATGCCTGTAATCCCAGCGGCTCAGGAGGATGAGGCAGGAGGATCTTGAGTTCAAAGTCAGCCTCAGCAATTTAGTGAGGCCCTAAGCAACTCAGTGAGACCCTGTCTCTAAATAAAATACAAAAAAGGGCTAGGGATGTGGTTCAGTGGGTAAGCACCCAGGGTTCAATCCCCAGTACTAAAGAAAATTTAAGTGAACATAATAATTGTACTTATTTATGGGTACAGTGCAGTATTCTAATTTGGGAAAATGGTATATCCATCACCTTGAACATTGATCATTTCTTTGTGCTGGGAACAAAGTCCTCTCTTGCAGATATTTTGAAACATAGGACTCAGTGTCATCAATAATAGTTTTCCTATTGTGCTGTTAATTATGGAAGAAATTCCTCCTCACCGCTCACACTAGTTATGAGCTTGCATGGGGGAGGTTCTTTGCAACATGGCTGAGTGGACCCCAAATCCCTCTCTCTACTAAGGTCAGGTAGAAATTCCTAGGGCCCAAGCTACTGCTCTCCTTTCTGTTCCCAAATGAACAGTGGGACAGGGTTTGGTTTCAGATAACCTTTCCCCAGTCCAAATCCACTCCTCTCTGGGGTCTCCTCCAACCTCTCTTGTCCCTGCATCCTCCAAGGAGCCCCAAACCCAGCCCTGGCCCATTCTTACTTTTCTTCCCCTAGAAAGTGAGTCTGGCTAGATGGTCTTCAGGTGTGCTGTCCCCAGGGGCGAGAGCCTGTTCACAGAGCCACCTGGGTATGCCCCAGGGGCTGAGAAGTCCAGCACTGCTCTCCTACGCCCTCTAGAGGCTTGGGGTGGCACTGGGTGAGGCACCCAGGAGGGGGCCTTACTGAGGTGAGGGGCCTGGGCTTCCAGAGAATGTCTGGAAGATGTTCACAGTTAGGCAACAGCTAAGCCTGCTATTGTTGGAAGGCACCCAGCAAGGTTGTCACATTGACTAAGGCACAAGGGATTCAAGGCCACTGCTTGGGGTCAAAGTGAGAAGGTGTGGTGAAGGAGTTCCTGGGCTGAGCCCGGCCAGCTCAGCAGAATTCTGCTTTTCACTTTCTTCTTCGGCAGCTTCAAGGAGGCTGGAGGCACCCCTGCCAGCCCTGGCGGGTGGGAATGTGGAATAGGACTGTGACCTGGTCCTGAGATTCAGAAATCCTTGAGAGCTTTGGAAGGTGAGAAGATGTGAGCAGCGTGTCCCATGGAGTTTGGTGTGGATGAACCTGGGACAATGGGAGGAGAAATCTTCTGTTCCTGGTTGGGACACAGATGGAAAAGAGTGGACAGAAGCTGCAGAATCGCTCAACAAACCTTTCTGGGCTAGAAGATTGGGTCCTGGGACCTGGCCTTCAGGAAGGTAGTGGGCAGGGGGCAGATTCAGCTTCTTCTTAGTACATATGCATAAGCTCATTTGTATATCAGCATATCTGCTCACTTGGCGCCTATGAAGGTAGCTGGCCTCACCTCAAATATTCCATTATTTGACTGAAGTATGGGCTGAGGGCTTGACCCTGTTCCCTTGCTCATCCTTCTCCTTATCTGGTTAAAGCAAAAAGGCAAGTAGTTAAAGGAAAAGAAGGACTTCCTTCCTAGGTAGCTTCTCAGCCTCAGTTGCCTTAGGAGACCTAGAGATTCCTGAGTCTGGAACAGAGAAGGAGGAGGGACTATAGATGAGTCCCAAAACCATTTCACTTGCCCAAGTACTAGACCGGGAGTAGGGCAAACACACCATCTCCCAGGAGCCTCATTCTCTGTCCCAAGGGCAGAGAAGCAGGAGTGGCCTGGGCATCCCAGCTGTCTTGGAGAAGGAAGCTCCCTTGCTCCCCTCTGTAGACACCTCCAGCCTTACCTGCCCCAGTGCCTGTGTGTCATCTCCACTTAAACAGCGTCTCTGAGATCCCCTACTCAAGTTGATGTCACAGCAGAGGCCCCGGCCCTGCCTTTGGAGGTCCTGTGGTCCCTGGAGTGGGGTTGAGGGGGCCCAGGGCGGAAGTCCCTGGGCCAAGTCTCCCTCTCACCTCCTCCCACCAGGAAAGGGTCTTTCTCTGCATTTCCCACAAACACTTGCTGTGCCACTTGACAGCCTTCTCATTCCATTCCCCTGCTGTCCTGTTCTTGGCCCCCCCACACCCCTGATACATTCTTTTCCCCACTTCAGCTCCCAGCTTTGAGACAGGAGCACCCCTCCTACCACCTCTTCCAAAGGGGGCCTGTCTCCCTTCTCCCCTTTGTTTCCCCTTCCTTCCCTCAACTCCTTGGCATTCCATCCTGGCCAGGAATGGGCCTAGAAGTCTCTAGATAAACATCCTGCTACTTGTATCCTACAAATCCCCCAGAGAAAATGAGTTTGGTAGATCTCTGCTTCTCTAACTTAAATCTTTCTTGCTGTAATCCGCGCTGTTCTGGTTGGTGGCAATAGGCAGACTCAGGCTGTTGGTCAGACAGTGGACTGAAGAGTTTGCTTTTCTCTGCCTTCCCACCCACCTATACCTAAGTAATCTTTATAGTGTATTTAAAAAGTGGTCCTGGGCTGTTTTCCCTAGTCCTCCCTCCATCTCCTGCAGTCAGCCATGCCAGAGGCCAGAGTGTCCACAGCTTTTGTTCTTGCCGCTTTCTCCCCATCCCTGTCCTCAGGGCACTGGAGTTCTAACAAAGCTTTAGGGATGTCCAGCCCCTTGGGTCCAGAGAGGAGCACACTGAGGCCAGAGAGGGCAGTACCTTGCTCCAGGTCCCACTGCCAGGCAGCTCTTGAACGCTGGCTTTGAACCCAGGGGCACTATCTCCCAGTCCGGGTCCACATGAGCTGAGGAGCTAGTCAGGAAACAGCAGCGCATAAGGACAGGGCTTCAGAGACACCGTTTGTCACAGGGGCTTGCAAGGTACTCTCTGAGGTGGTATTGGGAGGGGATGCTGAGGGGACGCCCAGCCTCTCTGCAGCCTTGGTGGGGAGGGCGCTGTGACCCAGGTCAGCTTGCCTGGAACAGCTGGATTTCTGGGAACACTCCTCTTCTCTGTGGGGCCCTGTCGTGGGTGGTGGTGGGTGGCGGGTGGCGGGTGGTGAGTGGCGGTGGGTTTGTTTGTGCATGTGTGTATATATGAGGTTTATTTGTGTCCGTGGCCTTCAGCCTGGAGAGTCGAGGGGCTGTGGGGGAGGGAAGCAATGAGTGAATGGGGGAGGGGAGGGTTGTGCAGGGAGAGGTTAGAGGTGGGTGCAGGGTGGGCTCACTGTACCTACCTCTGTCCCCTTTAAAGCTACAGGCCATGCCAGGACCTTAGCAGAGGGACCTGGTGCTCCTCACTCTCCCCAGAGCTGCCATGATGGCTCCCCGGGCACCAGGATGGGCAGGAGTGTGCCCCTTGTTCTCAGAAGCCTCCCTTCTGCTTAGCTTCTGGAGGGCCAGTGGGAACTGGGGAGATGGGAGGAACATCTTCTCCCCTAGTTTGTGCCCCACTGCCCAGGTTTGTGTCTGAATAGTGAATGCGAATGGGGAGCAGTCACTTCCCAGGGGACTCTAAGGTTTGTGAAGGGCACAGAGAAGCACTTAGTCAATAGGACTGGCCAAGAGGTCCCCTGGAACAATAGGTTCAGGGAGAAAGGAAGGAGAGAGAAGAAGACGAGGAAGGAAGAAAGAGGAGGAAGGGAAAATGTCCTGATTACTCCTAACTGTCCATGGTTTGAGCATTTGGGTTGGAATTCCAGCCCAGGACTGGGGCTGGCCCTGTCTGCCATGTTTTCAACTATGGCTGCAACCTATGGGTCTATTGCCCCAGGCCTGGATTTGAGGACTATGGAGAGCAGGGGAGGAGTCATGCCAGGTCTTTCCAAGAATGGAGGGAACATGGAGGCATGCAGACCAGGGCCCTAGAGAGGCCTCATCCTGGGAACTGCACATTCCAGCCTAGAGTGGAAAGTGGACTGGGTCGGGGTGGTCATTCAGCTAGGACACCGACCATGCACAACCACCTGATTGGCCAACAGCTCTAGCCTCTGAATCTCTACTGGTGCCTCTCTGGCCACCCCAATCCCTTCCTGATTCTCCTGGGCTTTCCTATAATCCAGAAACTGAGGCCCTTACGCTTGGCCAAACATATGCCCACAGCTCTATGTGTACCGTGCCCGATACAGAAGCTGGCAGCAGGTGGGCAATCTCAAGAGTGCCCTGCCCTGCCTGTCCTGAGGCTTAGGGCTGTGGTCTGGAAGGACATGGGTCTGACAAGTCGATTGGCACGCAAGGAGAGGTAGGTAGGACGGGCTCTTCAGAGGACCCCACCAAGTGTGGTTCACACCAGCTGTGTCCTCTGTGGCGTGCTGCCTGGGGGGAGGGAGCCCTGAGCCTTGCTAGGTGGGAAGCCCAGCTTCTCATGTGCTCCAGTGGGGTGACACCTTGTTTCTGTACCACTTCCTGGCACTGAGTGGCTCCTTGGCCAGCCAATTGGCTTTTGGGTGCAGAAGCCCTGTGTATTGTAAAGGTGCCTGGTTCTGTGCTCACATGGCCCTTGGAGAGGTAGAAGGAACCGCAGGCTGTAAACTGAGATATTTGAGTTTAGATCTCGCTTCCAGGTATGGCTTTAGCCAACTCTGGGCCTCCTTCTGCTCATTTGGTCAGGAAAGGGGTTTTCAAATTTCTTCTTTAGCAGTGGAGTCTTTTCTTCAAATGAAATTCCAAGTGAGATGCCAATAAATGAAGCAGAGAATACTGGAGGTGCTGTTTCTGCCCCCCCATCTCCAAAGATCCTGAGGCTCCTATGAACATGTCTGATGTTCTTCTGATGCAGAGGTTCTTTGATTAATTGCTTCACTGTTTATCTCAAGGATATTAGGGCAGGAAGTTTAAGGAAGCTGAGGGAAGATCTCCCGTTTCCCCACACTTTGCTTGCAATTCTGGGTCTGGGAAGGCAGGCAGGATGGTGGGGGTGACCAACTCAGGGGGCAAATCATTAACTGACTTTATCTTTATGAACCATCTTGGGGGGGCCCAGGTCAGAGGCCAGGCTTCTGGCCCAGACCCAGAGGGCCACAGGAACCCTTCTTGCTGACAGGGGGCACCTATGGTCCCTGCCTCTTTTCCCCCTGACTTTACTGAAGGAACTCACAGTGTAGCCAACTCAGTGACAAATTGGTGACATAGTTGCTTTAAAGAAAGGCAAAAGCAGGAAGCAAGCCAACACATACCCTCACCCAAGTCATCTTTGGCATGCATTGTGTGATTTCTCTCTTTTTCCTTTCCTTTCCTCTTTTCTATCATTCTTTCTCTCCCTCCCTGTCTCTTTCTTTATTTCTTTTTCTGGGGTTGGAGGGGCAGTAAGTCCATTCCCCTAGTCCTTTCTGTTTGACTTTCTGTTAGCCAGATGATGGTGGGTTTGCATTCTCTAAGAATTTGCTCACTCATGGGGGTAAGGAGAGGAAAAAGGGTGGTGGCATTTTATGGCCACACCTCTCTATTTTAGGCTAGGAATTTAGCTTGTGTTCGCTGTCTCCATCTATCTTTCCAAAATTCTGGCAGGTAAACACCACAATTCCCATTTTATAGATGAGAAGACAGACACAGTGACTTGCCCAAAGTCTCACAGCTTGGAAGAAGTAAGCCAAGATTTGACCCTACCCTGTCTGGCCTTTTCTATTCCTTGCTATGAGGGTAGAGGGGTAGGTTAGGGGTATGAGTGGGGGGCCAAGGCTTTTCACAGTGGGGTTCACCAAACAGTTTTCAAAAAGTGTGGAAATTCTGGCCTCTCAGGTAACAGAAGAAGCAGTGCCCTACCCTTGGTGCTGGGCCCCAGATGCTACCATTAGCACTAGATTTCTTTGAGTGAAGCATTACCATCTTCAAGAGCCTTTTAAGGACACAGTCACCTAGAGGATGTGACATTTAGAATCAGTGACCTCAGACGGAGTGTTAGAGCTGTTATGGCCTCTGAGAGTTTCCAAGCTTAAGGAACTTATACTTCACATGGGAGAAGCTGGGGTCCAGAAAGGGAGACTGACTTGGCCAAGGTCACACAGCATGCAGCAGCCTCTGGACTTTTTTGGTCAGTGCTGTTTCCAGTTCTTTACACATCCGTGATGTAGAGGCAGGAGGCTCTGGGTACTTGGAGGGGCCAGGGAGGGAGTAAAACTGGAGAAAATATCTTTCTGCTTTATGGCTTGCTCCAGCTAAATGGCCCCGTGCTTGTCATAGCTAGTGTCCTCTGTCCTTCCCTTGCCTCTGAGTCAAATAACAGTGGTGCTCAATGTATGAGCTGTACCTACCTCTAGTGTCTGCTTGTTTGTTTAAAGTCTCTGGCAGAGACACGCTGTCCCAGAGGGCGGGGAGGGGCAGTGTGTAGCTCCCCCCCCCCCCCCAGGAAGCGGCATTGTCCCTGTGGGCTCTGGCTGGGAATGTATCAGAAGTCCTAATCCTCTGCCTTGCCTAGATTCAGTCTCTCTTACTCAGCGGAACACTGGGAGGACTCAGTGTGAGCCATCAAAATTTTCCAGAATCCCCTGCCTCTTCTCTGTCCCCATTGCACTCAGCTAAACTCCTGCTCTTCCATCAAAACTCCACTCAAGTGTCACCTTCTTCAGGAAGCCATCACTTACTCTCAGCAGTTATGAGAGCCCATTAGAGAATTCCTATTGAGAAGAGCCCCCACTGGAGAATTCCTATTCTCAGTTCTTCTGGTTCCTTCCAGATAGGAAGCTTCTTTTGCATTGTGGAAGCCCCAGGACCCAGCCCCAAACAGGGCTTGCAGGATAATTACTCGTGGAATCAATGTCGTGTGCCACTACCTGCAGGAAGACCTTCCTGATGTCCACTCTGGCCAGTTTGGTTGCTTTCCTTCTATACCTTTGTAACACATAGTGCCTCCTCCAGGGCCCTTTCCCCATCTTGCCTTTTAGGGGCGCTGTGTACACATTTTTCTGTGTGCAGCAATTTCCAAGACAGGTGTTTTCACTCCTGTTTTACAGATAAGGTGTTTTCACTCTGTGGCTCAGAGAGGTTGAGTAACCTGCATAAAGGTCACACAGAGTGGCAAAGCCAGGAGTGCTACTTGGATGTGTTTGACTTCAGAGCCCTTATGCTTTCCACTTTTACTTAAGTAAGTGTCCCTTTATCTCTTACAATATTGGCACAGGGGCTGGTGCCTGGTAGACCTCAGGTAATATTCACACATTGAAATGAAGGTCAGCTCCTAGGCAGGGGTCAGTTAAGTCAGGAGGGAGAGCACAGCTTGCAGACGTTAGCAGATTCCACGTACCACCTTCCCAGCAGAGAGACTCTCTCCAACATTGAGTGGGGTGGTGGATGTGAACAGGGGCAGCAGTAGACAAGATGGAGGTCAGGCACAGAGGGGCAGCAAAGACTGTGGTGTCAGGAAGCAGTCATGCCAGGGGCTGTTGGGGAGAAGTAATCCATTGGAAACACCCTAATGCTAGGGGGTTAAAGGGAGGCTTGTGCAGGAGAGACAGAGGCTTGGCTGATGGGGTCTTGGGGTGGCAATGGGGAGAACGATGCTTCCCTGCTCCCTCCTGCTGGCTCCCCACTTTTCTGACTGGATCCTTTGGGCGGAGGTTACCCTCTTTGTTTCCTCTGTTGCAATTTCTTTACCAAATGACCGTAGTTACCTTTCATTAACCCCAGTCAACCCTGCAGGTCCACACAGGGCCATGACAGGGGCACTGGAGGGAGACCCTCCTCCTTGGCTTTTCATTTGTCTTGTGTTGCTTTGTTGCAAAGAACTAGGGTTAGAGGAACACCTAGTGACAGAGATGGGGAGGAGGAAGGGGAGGATGGAGAGAGAGGAGGCAACCTACCACCAAAGTCAGGGAAAGGGGAGAACAAACCTAGTCCTGCCTTCAGTTCAGCAGGTTTGGATCGCTGACCTTCCTGCAGATCAGGAACTTGCAAGGCATCTGGAGGTCAGAGGATGGAGTGGAAGGGAAGACCCTCCATCATAGCAAACCACTTGGAAAAATGTGTAGGCAATAGCAAGAATCAATGACCCCCTCCTCATCACCGCCCCAAGAGGTCCTCTGTCTGTTCCTCCATAGGTTTCTAGATTAACTGCCCACACCCATGTAGTGAGAGCTCCCCTGAACATTGGAAGTGACAGGAGAGGTGACAGGACTTCAGGACAAAGTACAACTGTAGTGGTTAGGGCTGATCACTACTTCCTCTGTCTAGGGCTACTGCTGGCTTCTGGCTGCCTTTCCACCTCCACTCTTTCCCCTTTCCCTCCCCCCTCCCCTGGAACACCTTCCCCTTCCTTCTAGGTGCCTTTTAAACTGCCTCCAGAGTCACAGGCTGTGGTCACTCATGGGGCCTTCAAGTGGGGCTGCCTTTGCCCCTCCACTGGGACCCACCATGATGTCTGTCTGAGCTGCTCTGGACTTCACTCTTCCCCAATTTTCAGGGTGACCTTGAGCCCCTTGTTCCTTCTCTGGGCCTGTGGGAGATTCTCTGGGAAGATAGTCTACCCTGATGGCCCTTGTTCTGCTGTGACCTGGGAGGGAGAATGAGTGGAATGAAGCTTGTTCAGTTCCAGAAGAGTCACTGCTTGAGAAGACAGTCTTATACGTCTTAAGATTCTTGCTTTCTTCCTCCCTTTTTAAAGACCCAAGTGACTTGAACTTTTAATTTGGTGAAATTATGGACATTGGCTGGGTCCATGTTAAGTGTATTCCTGTGAAAGCTAGTGACACCACACTGGGACATGGGATTCAGAGTTGGGTCCTCCTCTGACTCACCATCAGGTTGTCTCCAAAAAGCAGGGTGGAGGTGGGAGGCCCCTCCCCTCTCTAGTACAGGTTGCTCAAACCCCCTCAGGCCAGATTGCAACCCTAGCTCTACCTAAAGGGAATTCTGCATAGTCATTGCCCTGGGCCCACAGAGTGATCTGGAATTGGAATAGGTGGTTGTAACACCCCTTGCAGCATATCCCGTGGGGCCTGGCGGGCTCAGGTTGCAGGGGCTCGGTGTGAAGTGACAGTTGATGGCTCCTTGGAACTCCTCTACCCTCCTCCCAACTTCAGGGTCTTTTTTTTTTTTTTTTTTGGTAGCGAGGATTGAACCCAGGGGCACTTATGTATTGAACTACATTCTCAGCCCTTTTTACGATTTTTATTTAAAGATAGGGTCTCTCTGAGTTGCTTAGGGCCTTGCTAAATTACTGAGGCTGGCTTTTGAATTTGAGATCCTCCTGCTTCAGCCTCCTGAGCCTGTGGGATTATAGGCATGTGCCATTGCACCCAGCACAACTTTTGTTGAGACTTCCTTTATCTTTTACTTTTTTTTTTTTTTTTTTTTTTTTTGTGGAGGGTGGGTACTGGGACCTCCTTTTAATGCCCACTGCTTCTTTATGGGCTGAAAAAGGTTGAAATAAGAGGGATGCAGGGGAGGGGGCCAGAGTGAGCCCTCAGTGTCCGGAGCCTCTGCTCTGTCCAGGGTAGGGATGAAGGAGGGTTCTCTGCCAAAGTGTTCACATTTGTGATCCTTGGGGGCAAGGGGCAGACAGGGAGGATGTTTAGTGGCTTCCCTTACATATTTCACTTAGCAGCTTGGAGCATGGACCAAGGTGAGGAGGCCTGCTTGGAAGGGCCCCTGAGCCAGCAAATAAACATTTACTAACTGTAAAAAGACCTTGTCCTTGCTGCTGGAGAGCTGGCCAGGAGGTGGAGACAGGACCAGAGCATGAATGATATAGAAAAGGCAGGATGGAGTGAGTGGAAGCCAGTTTCTCTTCTCTAGGACCCTCAGGACACCACTCCAGTGGAATTAGGGTGCCCAGGAGATGACCTATCACCCCCATCAAACCACAGCACTGTGTGCAGAGGGAGCAGGCTGGCAAAGTAATATTGGATGTTTTGGGCAAACTGGGGGAAATTGCTGCATTTCTCTTCCAGACCAGGCCCTCACAGAGGCTTCCTCAGTCACAGGCCAGACCCACATTTGGGTGGGTAATGAAACTGGTTGGTCCCTTTCTTCCCACAGGTATCACAGCCCCCTCCTTGCTCCCTTGGGGAGCCTGGGAACAGCTGGGCCAAAGCCCAACCAGGAATTTTTCCAGGCTGGTTCCTATATCCAAGGGTGGGGTAGGGGGCCTTGGGGAGCACTTAGGAAAGATGTGGGGAGTTGGAGGAGAAGGGGGCTTTGAGGATAGGAAGGGGACAGAGGAGGAAGAGAGGGGAGAGGCTGCAAGCCTGGAGAAGTAGCCAAGGGATCTGGAGGGAATGGGGGGCTAAGTAGACTCCCCAGTTCTATTCAGAAGATGAGCTGTGAGCCTGGACTGGGGCTTGGCCCCCAGCCTGGTGGGAGCTCTGGGCAACTGGCCTAGGATGTTTCCGAGTACTGGGGGGTAGGTTTGAATCATCACTCAAACCCTGGCCTTCATCCGCCCCCATCAGCCCCCGGCCTCAGTTCCTTGGCAACATCTGTGGCGGGGGGTGCAGCAGGAACAAGGGCCTCTGTCTGTCCAGCTGCCTCTCCCTTTGGGCTCTGCCAGACTCCACAGTGCATACGTGGGCTCCAACAGGTCCTCTTCCCTCTGGGCCACTGACTAACCCCAGAACCACAAAGATTGTCCTTTTCAAAGCTACATGTTTGGTGCCAAATTCTCCCTGGGGTAATTTCTCTGGACACTTCTCTAAGGACCCCATTCACCCCAGGGCTCCAGATCCCTCTAATGTCCTCAGGCCAGATAGGGACTCCAGATAAGTACATTGTACCCCCCTGCATACAGCACTGGGTCTTTTGCCCATGAGGGCATTCCAGTCCCAAACACAACAGTTAGGGAGGTCAGAAGCCAGCGGGGGAGGGGGGTGTCCAGAAGTAAATTCCTTCTATCCTCTTCCAAGACCCATTCCTTCTTGAGCTAGAGCTGGGGTGTGCAGACGTCAGTCACTAGGGGGCGCTCGGCCACCACAGCGAACTCGTGAACTTGGGCGAGCCTAGTCGGCTTGAGGATGCGTATGTCAATGAGTGAGGGGTGGCGCAGAGAAAGTGTGTGTGTGTGTGTGTGTGTGTGTGTGTGTGTGTGTGTGTAGGGAGAGAAGGCCAGGGGTCACTCCAGGATTCCAACAGACCCGTGTTCCTCTCCCCACCCGTCCCTGTCCGGCTTCCCACCCTCCCCCTACAATAGTCCCAGTAAAGGATTGCTCTCAGGGCCTGTCCGCACATAACCTCACTTTCCTGTTTTCCTCCCCCCTCAACACCCCGCAGGCGTGTATGTGTGTCTAGGCAGAGTTGTGTGTGGGGGCACATGGATAATTTTTAGGCTGTGAACATGATGGGGGTCGAGGTTTCTCTTCAAGGTGGTGGGCTAGGGCCCAGACTTCCCTGGACGTCCCTGGGGAAGGCGGTGCCTGGTTGGTGCCTAGTCTGAGGGACAGAGGCTCGGCCTTGCCCCGCCCCGGGGCGGGTCTGGAGGCGGGCCCCTAACGGGGCGGGGCCAAGCCCCTTTTTTTTTCCAGTCGGCTGGTAACCGAGAGGAGCGCAGAGGCTTGGGGCAGCCGGGCTGCGAGGAGGCCGCGGCGCAGGGGGCGAGCCGAGCTGGCGGCAGCGGAGCTCTGTCGCGAGACGCAGCAGCGAGGCGGACTGTCCAGCGCACTCACCGGCCAGGGGTCTCCGCGCTGGAATTTGATATTCATTTATCCGGGGTTCACCACCCTCTTTTTCTTAAACATTTTTAAACTATTGTTTCCCATTTTAATTTATTTTTGCTTCCCGTTTTCCACTTAAATCGGAACGACGGTTTGGGGGAGATTGCTCCTTTACTCCCCCAAATCACTTAGGATTTTGGAAACCAGAAGAGAGAGGAAAGAGGTAGCAAGAGCTCCAGAGAGAAGTCGAGGAAGAGAGACGGGGTCAGAGAGCGCGCGAGCAAGCGAGCAGCTAGAGGGACGGGGGCAAAGCGAGTGACCTGCTTTTTGGGGTGACCGCCAGAGCGCAGCGTGAGCCCTCCCCCTTGGGATCCCGCATCAGACCAGTAGCGCTGACGGACAGACAGACAGACACCGCCTCCAGCCCCAGCGCCCACCTCCTCCCAGGCAGGCGGCCGACGGTGGACGCGGCGGCGAGCCGCGGGCAGGACCCGGAGCCCGCGCCCGGAGGCGGGGTGGAGGGGGTCGGGGTTCGCGGCATTGCACTGAAACTTTTCGTCCAACTTCTGGGCTGTTCTCGCTCCGGAGAAGCCGTGGTCCGCGCCGGGGGAGTCGAGCCGAGCGGAGCCGGGAGAAGTACTAGCTCCGGCCGGGAGAAGCCGCGGCCAAAGGAGGGGGAGGAGGAAGAAGAGAAGGAAGAGGAGAGGGGGCCGCGGTGGCCACTCGGCTCTCGGAAGCCGGGCTCATGGACGGGTGAGGCGGCGGTGTGCGCAGACAGTGCTCCAGTCGCGCGCGCGTCCCAGGCCCTGGCGCGGGCCTTGGCTCCAGGAGGAAAAGGAGCCCGCCAAGGCGCAGAGGAGAGCGGGCCGCCCCGCAGCCCGAGCCGGAGAGGGAGCGTGAGCCGAGCCGGCCCCGGCCGGGCCTCCGAAACCATGAACTTTCTGCTCTCTTGGGTGCATTGGAGCCTTGCCTTGCTGCTCTACCTCCACCATGCCAAGGTAAGCGGCTGTGCCCGCCGGGTGCTGCGGGCTGCTGCGAGCGCCTCTCCCGGCTGGGGACGTGCGTGCGAGCGCGCGCGTGGGGGCTTCGTGACCCACGCGGGTCCTTGGGCACCAGGCGCGCGACGTCCCCCTCTGTCGTCGTACGTGTAGGGGGAGGGGGCGCGTGCTAGGTGGGAGGGCGCCAGGATAGTCTCACCGCCCACGCGGGCCCTGCCCACCCACCAGAGTCACCGCACGTACGATCTGGGCCGAACAGCGGAGGGCGGGAGCCAGAGGAGGAGGCCGAGGGGGCTGGGCTTGCGCTGCCGCTGGCGGCTGAAGTTTGCTCCCGACCGCGGGTCCCCGACGAACTGGAAGTCCGAGCAACGGGGGCGGGAGCCAGAGCACAGCGGGTAGGGGGGTGTTCGGACCTTGGACCGCGGGAGGGCAGAGAGCACGGAGGGGGCAGGGCGCAGGCGAGACTGAGGGCTTGCTGTCACTGCCACTCCGTCTCTACGGCCCTCGCTTCGAGTTTGGGAAAAGTTTTGGGATGGATTGTTGCGAGGACCCCCTGCCTGCTGGGCCACCTGCGCGGCGCCACTCCCGCCCGTCCCTGCTCGCGTCCCGTTCGGTGCCCGCCCTCCCCCGCCCGACCGGGCGCGCGCGGCGCGGAGCCGATTACATCAGCCCGGGCCTGGCCGGCCTCGTGTTCCCGGAGCCGCGGCTGCTGGAGCCGGGAGCCCGGGGCAGCGAGCGAGCCCCTCCCCCCGCCGGCCCTCCGCGAGAAGGTGACCTCTCGAGGTAGCCCCAGTCCGGGGACCCAGAGAACCATCCATACCCCTTTCTACCGTCCCTGGCCCCTACTCCTGTCCTGTGCTGGGACGAATTTTTGACGCCCCTTTCCCCTTTCCTAATGTCCTCCCTAGTGTGGAGAGAAACTCGCACCACCCATTTATTTTTCACTAATCTTTGCTGAGGACCTATCTTACCCTTTCTGGCCCCAGGATCCAGGGAAAGAAGGGTAACTGTCAGAAGTCCAGGTGCCAGAGCCCACCCGGGAGTTTTGTGGAAACTCTACCCAAAGTCCCGACGTGGTGACCGTGTGCTTCCTTTCCTTCCCCAGCAGTTCTAAGTGAGCTGAGCTTCAGCTTTTATGGGGGCGGGCTGTTATCATCCCACTCTACTTTGAAAAAGGGTTTGAAATTTGCTGTGACATGGGCAGCATGGAACTAGCCCTTCCTGCACCTTGGGCAGGAGCTCCTGCCCGCTTTGCATGCACACTTTGTCCTGGCAAATAGGGGCTTTGGAGCAGGTGGTTTTTTGGAACTCCAAACTTGCCCACCCAGCTTGCTTCTCAAAACCACTTGAGGGGTCCTTTTCAGCTCCTCCCTTCCACCTTCACTCAGCCAGTGTCCCCTTAGAGAGGAGGCAGAAGGAAGGAAATGGGCAGGGGTCCCTGTCATCACCCAGAGTTCCTTAAACCCTGGCACAAAGGCCTTGGCTCCAGGCCTCCAAGTGGGGAGGAGGGGGAGGAGTGGCTGCCTGGCCACAGAGTGACCTTCAGAGGCCCCCAGAGAAGGGCACCTGGCCCCTCCCTGCCTAGAACCTCCCCTCTTATGCCCCCTGGCCTTGGAGGGGGTTTAAAGTTTCTATTCTCTTTCATTTTGGGGGTTCAGGAGGAGTCAAGAGCTTAGGGAGAATGTCGGAGGTGTTATGGAGCTGAGGTGCAGAATCTAGGGGGCCCTGAAGGGGCTGCAGTGGGAGGCTATCCAACTGGGAGCCTGGAAACTGTTATCTGACTTTGAGAAGGGGCTTCCTCTGACCTTGGCCCTGAAGGAAAGTGTGGGGAACCTGGAGGTGGGGTACATTGAGGATGTGTGTGTGAGAGAGAGAGAGAGAGGGAGGGAGTTAGTTATTTCCTCCCAGAGAGGTCTGGAGTTTCAAGCTGGCTTGAGTGCAGCTCTGCTGCTGGGGACCTGCTCTGTAGGAGGAGCAGGTAGGTGGGTGAGGAGTTGTGTTGGGAACTGGAGACCCTCAGGAAGGACTGGGAGCCTTTACCTGCCGGCTGCTGTCAGGTCTACTGTCTGGCTTGTTGACCTTCACAGCTTCGGGAGTGGGGGCTGGGAGGAGGTCTTAGGCTGGGATAGAGCTGGGAACCCCCTGGGAGTGTTAAGGAAGTAAAAGCTTCCCTGGCTGCATTTGAGGAAGGCGCCCAGGTGAGAGGGGCCTGGAGAGTAGGTGGGAGTGGGAGGCTAGTGGGGCTTTGGAAGTACCTGCAGGCTCTGGAGAGACTGGTGCAGGAAAGGAAATGGGTCTCCTCTCTCCACCAAGATTTCCTCTCAGGCTTCTACACTCTAAGCAACCTGTGGGTATGCTGGATCTTCCTGAGGACTGGAAGAGTTTGGCTGGGGGAGGGTGGTTGGTGCCCTTCGGTCCTCTGTACCCCCCCTCCAACACCAGCTCACCCTGGTATTTGTCATGTCAGCAGGAGAAGGTCACCATGTTGTTTTTCTCGCCCCCAGTCCTTCCTTCCTGCCCCAGTCCAAATTTGTCCTCCTATTTGACCTTAATACTTACCCATGGCTTTGGATCAGGGAATCAGGGGGGCAGCTAGAATGAGGTGAGGGCCCTGTGGGGAAGGGATAGAGACCCGAACAGCACAGGATTTGGGTGTTTTCTTCCTGAGCTTCCCAGCTCCCAACATCTGGTTAGTCTTTAACTTACCTGAGTTTCGAATTGGAGCAGTCTAGGGGTGGTGGGCATGCTCTGGATCTGTGGGGATCCCCGCTATTCCCATTCCACCCAGAAGCTGTGGAGAAGATAGAGGCTGTGGACTGAGAAAAGTGAGGAAGGGGGAGGGGCCCAGTGGCTAGGCCTTTGCACCTCTGCCCCTACCTGTGTCCATGCCAATGCCTTGCTGTTTTTTTGTTGTTCTCAGTGGTCCCAGGCTGCACCTATGGCAGAAGGAGAGGAGAAACCCCATGAAGGTGAGTTATTCTGGCTTTTGGATGGGGTCCCCGGGAGGGGGAGGGCAGGTCCAAATCCTTCTTTTCAGACTTGAGGGGAGGGGTGCAGGAATATGAGAATCCAGACAGAGGTGGGTACCATGAGGTTAACCCTTCAGTTTCTTAAGGTCTCTTTTCTGTTCAGGTCTGTGCTAGAAATCAGACTTGTTGCTTTTTTCTTCAGCTCCTTCTAGTAAAATTTTATTTGCAGAAGGAGCTGTGAGTACAGACCAGAAAGGTAGCATTTGGAGATTCCTGATATCAAGGGAGGTGTCCCTTGTCCCCCCTTTCCTGGGGAAGATGGATGTTCAATGTCACTTCCTACCCAGCTGTGGCCCACCTGTGGGCACCCGTGGCCCTTCCTGTGTGAGCTGGAGGTTCCAGGGGCCCCAGGCTAATAGAAACCCCGCTACCCCACTGCTGTTGGCATTATTACTTCAGGGGTGGAGAAAGCCCTGCTGGACTGTATGGGTGCTATGAACTTCCCTCCCAGGCCAGCAGAGGGCTGGCTGTAACTCCCAGGCGCCCCGCCCCTCTGCCCAACCCTGAGTCTGCCTGCCTTTTGTTCCACTGTGGTTTGGAGTCCGGGGAGCCTCCCATTTCTCTGGGGACGCCCTGGCTCTCCCCACCACAGAGTGTGGCCTCTGCTCCAGCCTGATGCCACTCCTCATGCTCCCCCCCTCTGAGGAGGGAAGGTCCTGGGGTCTTCCCCCCATCCCCGGGTGAGTTTTTGTGACTCAAATCCAGTGTGGCTGCAGTGGCCGCCAGGGGTGGTGATGCCCAGCCGGTTCTGCCTCCTCCTTCTCCACCCCAGGAGCCTTTTCCTTTGGCCCAGGGACTGGCTTTCTGCCACTCCCTGGCCTGTGCCACTGACAGGCCCCCACTCCCAGTGCACCACCCACCCCCTTTGGCTTCCCAGTGGTCTCTGTGGTCTGGGAGAGGCAAGACAAATGGTCTTTGTTTGCTAGAGAAAAGGTTGTCTGCCATAAATAAGGAAAACCACGAAAGACTGGTGTTGGAGAGTATGTGCATACACCCTGTACAAAAGAGGACAGCTTTCCTTGGAGCAGGGATTGGGCTGCGAAGGGTGCTGGAACTGCCCTTTCACCTCCCGTGCATGGGCCTTGGGGATTCTAAGGAGAAGCTGATCTAAGGAATGCCTAGACTGGATCTTTACCTTTAGCTATCAGCCCCATTGCCCAGGCCGGACCTGTCTGCTGTCTCCTCCTGGGTGGGGCTACAGGCCTGGGCCACCTCTGTCCCGTGCATGATGAAGGATTAGTTAACAAATTCTGGATTAGTCATCTTCTTCAATATAGACTTGGCTTAAAAAATGACTTTTTCAGACCCCTGGTTTCATTTACTTTCTTTTGACCATGCTTTCCCTTAATCCTTTGGGGACAGAGAAGAATTCTGTCTGGATATGAGTAGAGATCCCAGGGAAGGTAGGAGGCTGTCTTGGATCACCCTCCCTCCCACTGTTCTTTCACTTTTTATATCCCTGGTTTTCTCCCCACCTTCTCCTCAATACCCTAAGTTCTCCCCAACCAACTTACAGTGTACATACCCCTGGTTCTCATTTTCCTTTACCCTTCTGGAAAAAAAAAAACACCTTAGAGGCGTGGGCGGGGGGGTCTGCTGTAGACCCTGGGTGGGGGACAGTAGTCTATGGGGTGTGCACTTAAGAAGCCTTGGTGAACTTCCAAACTTTGTTTCACCCAGAATGAGAAAAGAGTAGTTGTTCTCAGGGCTGGAAATAGGAGCAGACCCCCCACATTTTAGCCTCTGTTTCAGTGTCTTTAGAGATTGGGCCAACCCACTTACACAATTGAGCAGAGTCGGAGGCTCAGAGAGGGGAGGGACAGGCCCAAGGTCACCCCAAGTCATGGCCAAAACCTAAGCCTCCTTGCTGACTGGTATTACTTCTTCCTTCCCGTGTAGGGAGCTCACTGCACGAGCAGGCTTGCTCTGTGGTGGCAGTGGAACTGTGATGGGGAGTGGCAGGCTGGGCTACAGTTTGAAGTAGTCATGCCGGGAGTCCTGCATTTATTTATTCTCAAGGGCCCCGCCCCTATGGCCCAGAATTACCCCTTCATGCTCCAGTGCACCCCAGGCTCTGTGGTCAGCCTGGGAAACTGTCTTTACCCTGGTCTCCCTCCAGATCAGCATCTAGAAATGCTATGTGGCTGCCGCAGCAGCACCGCTTTTTCCATGATGCAAGCAGTTTGCCCTCTGGGGTGGGGTCATCAGTGGCTGGCAGGGCCTGCATGGTGTTTCTGCCCACTGCCAGCCACCTGCTGATACCTCCTCAGCCCATTTCTAGGGGGGCCCAGCAGCTGGCTAGGTGCCTTTGGAAGCTTCTCTTTTGCATGGCATAGGCTTGGGAAGGCCCTGATGCTGGAGCCCATTCTAACTCTCCTGTTAACTAGCAGTGTGGCCTTGTGGCAAGTTACATAGCCTCTCTGAGCCTCCAGCTCCCCATTTGTAAAATGAGATCCCAGTAGTAGTAATATCATAGGGGAGCACTGTTTAGATAGCTATGGATGATTGTGCACAGTGCTTAGCATGTAAGAAGGATTTAGTAAATGGTTAGGTTGGTCTGTTATTGCTGTGGCTGTGGGGAGGTTATAGGAAAATGGAGACCAGCCTAGCAAAGAGGGCTGTTCCTTCTCTTAGGTGAAGTTTAGTGAACCCCCAAAAGGTGTACCTACACGCACACTGTCCTCTGGCATCAATGTTGGCCCAGGAATTTGCTCGGCTGTCACGGTGAGGCAGGGATTTAGATGTGGCAGGCCATCTCCCCTGGAACTTGACAGCCCGTGTGGTCACTAGAATGAAAACAAACTTCACTAGTGTTGGTGGGAAGCTTAGGGAAGGGCTTCAACTCAGAAGAAGGGATCTAAGCTAGAGTTTGGTAGGACTTTCCTGATAGTGGGTACCTCTCATGGAAGCCCCAAGGAGAGGCTTTGCAGAGCTGGGCCTCTCACCTACTGGGCTCATGTATCACTCCATCCCATGCAGTGGTGAAGTTCTTGGATGTCTACCAGCGCAGTTACTGCCGTCCAATAGAGACCCTGGTGGACATCTTCCAGGAGTATCCAGATGAGATCGAGTTTATCTTCAAGCCATCCTGTGTGCCCCTGATGCGATGTGGGGGCTGCTGTAATGATGAGGGCCTGGAGTGTGTGCCCACCCAAGAGTTCAACATCACCATGCAGGTGAGCACCTGTGGGGATGAGGGTAGGGGATTGAGGGGGCTTACTTTTTGGAACAGGTGGTTTGGGCCCTTTCCTTGGAAGCTCATGGTAGGAGCTAGACTTGCCTTGCCTAGCTCCTGCCCCTGAGTTGGGGTTGGGGTGGGGAGGTATGGTTGGGTCTTGCCTCCTTTAGGGAAAAAGATGCCTCGGTTCCCAGCCCAGGTCTCAACAAACTCCTACCACCACCTCCTCTGCCTTTGCCCCTGAGGCTCAGGAGGGTGCTATGGCCTTTGATAAGCACCCCTTTCTTTATCCCTTGGAGAGAGCCCGAGGGCCCTCCTTCCTTGGAGGCTTTGCTGGGGGGCTGGCTGAACCTGGTCTGTGAAGAGTTAAAAGCTGGTCTTTTGTACCTCCTGGTGATGGGGTTGCTAACGGGGAAGGAACTTAGCCACTGGGGGTCGGTGGCTCTCAGGGAACTGCTAGAGGTCAGTCAGGGTGAGGCCTAGAAGGGACGAAAGGAGGAGAGGGGATGGGAACCTATAAGAACCCAGGACCCGAATTCCCAGCCTAGCCAGCCCTTGCAGCCACGTCTGCCCTTAGAGAGGTTCCTTGAGGCCAGCAGGATTGGGAGAGTCGGGGTGGCCAGAGGCTCTTTCCTACTAGAGCCTGTGGTTCCCCTGCCTCCACCACCCATCCTTGCTCTGTAGAGCCCCTGGGTGCTGAGTGGCAGGAACCCTGGGGTGTCCCTTCTGGGTATGGCTGGCTGGGTCACTAACCTCTGTGATCTGCTTCCTTCCTTTCTAGATCATGCGGATCAAACCACACCAAGGCCAACACATAGGAGAGATGAGCTTCCTACAGCACAGCAAGTGTGAATGCAGGTGAGGACCAAGGTGTTCATTCATTCATTCATTCATTCAGCAAACAGCTGTGGTCTCCACCAGAGTTAAGCACATTGCACTTGTTAGCTCACGTCCATCTTCCAGCTGTGTGGCCTTGGGTATTTTACTTAGTGTGCCTCTGTTTTCACATCTCTAAAATGGGCACCATAATTAAATGTACCTCCTAGTGTTGTTACAGGGATTAAAGGAGTTATTACATGTGAAGGGATTAAACACAGTTACTGTATCATAAATGCTATGTTAAGTTTTTACTACTATAATCTCTATTGTCATCCTCATCATTGTAACTCCTCTGTTTTTTTTCTTCTTTTTTTTTCCTCTCCATTACAGACCAAAGAAAGATAAAGCAAGGCAAGAAAAGTAAGTGGTCATGACTTTAGTACTTCTCCCACTTCTTGGCTGGATGTCTTGGTTTGGGGCTTTTGGCTTCTTCAGATGGGGGCTCTGATGGCCTCACCTGGTCAGGGAGTTGGTTTCTTGGGGGTCTTGTGGTGGCATCAGGGAGATGGAGCCAGTTCCAGGCTCAAGGCTCCAGGCTTAGTGAGAAAACCCAGCCTGGAACTTGATGTTTCCCTAGAAAGAAACAGTGCCTTCCAGGTGTCTGAGCCTTCCTGGGGTAATCCTCGCTGCTTTGGTGTCTCAGGCCAGTGTGGAAGCTGGCTTCCTGGCTTGCCTAGGATCCATAGTAGGAGGAAGAGTGGGTGGCAGAGAGGCCAGCTTTTGTGTGTCAGAGGAAGCAGCTTCTTTTGGTGGCTCTTGTGGCAGTGCAGTTGGATTTGGGGCCCTGGTGGGTTTTGTGGTATGTGCTTTCCTGCAGGAGTGGGGCTGGCAGCATACACATAGCCCCCTTGGCTGGGAAGGAAAAGTGCCATGTTGGCCATTTTCTGAGGCTTCCAGATGCCCAGTATGGAGGGTCAGGTCAGGATGGGGGGGGCAAGGTCTGGGAGCAGTGAGCTTTTGGAGGGGGGCAGCGGACACTGATTGCAAAGAGCATGCAGGGAAGGAGAGACTGAGAGAGAGCGCACTCATGCCCTGTCCCCGTACCTTCCTGTCTGCCCTGCCACTCTGGGACAGACAGGAATTCCCCTAAGCCTTGACCTCTTGCCTAAGCCTTCAGCTTCCAGGATTGCTGAGGCTTCCAGAGGAATGATTTGGGAGAACAGGCTCAGTGAGAGAGAGCGAGAGCACGGGAGCGAGTGTGCAGAGACCGTTTTTCCATTCTTCCAGTGCTTTCTCCTGAGGGGCACAGACCTGCCCTCTTCTCCATCCCTTGTCCCTTTCTCTTCTCCCCCTGTGATAGGCATGCTGAGGTGTGTTCTCTGGGGTTAGCAGGAGTGAGAGTAATGGCTCTCTTGAAGAGGGCAAGCTGTAGCCTGTCCCCCTTGCCCATTCCCCAAACGCCTGCTTTGCCCACAGGGAGAGCTGGGGCTCGCCTGGGCTCGGAAGAGTCTGGCAAGGTGGTGCAGCAGGTTTTGACAGGCTGGGGAGAGAACTCCCTGCCAGGCGCTGCCAGATCCCTCCCCCAGCCCTCCCTCCTTACCCGCTGACCCTGCCACCTTCTGCCCGCTCTTAGGAAACCGAGCCCCACTCCCAGCCCAGGTTACTGAGTGGGCTGTTGCCTTTTTATGAACTGCTCTGGGTTTTGTGCCGGCTCCTAAGGTAGCTGTTCCTGCCCCACCACCTGCTAGGATTCCCAGAAGCACAGCCTCTGGAGGGACCCCCTTGCGATTGTATTTGGGAAGGAAAGCAGAAGGTGCTGGAAACATAGCCTTCCCCTCACCCTCCATCAGGTCAGGAATCTGACCGTCTCTCATAGTCTGGCCTGCTTTTTATGTCCCCGCTCCCCACCTTCAGGATCAGACTTGTACAGGGCTTCTGGGCCAAGAGCCTGCCCTCAGGGCTGGATGCCCTGCCTGGGACCCGGCGCCAATGACCATGTAGATCCCTGGATCCTGTGCCCTCCAGTCTCTGTTCCCTACCCCATGCCTTGCCAGGGGTTGAGATTGCCACCTCAGGGTAGGCAGAGTGAAAAGGAGGAGCCACGGGGGATATAGGGGTGCCACATACATGCTTTCCCGAGGTTGCCTGCCTCCCTGGCGCCTGCTCCTGAGAGCGGGCCTTTTTGGCTCTGTGTCCATCCTTCCCACCGCTGATCCCCTCGCTGCTTCCTTTGCTCTTCCCTTCCCCCTCGCTCTTTCTCTGGTCTGTCTCTGTTTTTTTATTTTCCAGAAAATCAGTTCCAGGAAAGGGAAAGGGGCAAAAACGAAAGCGCAAGAAATCCCGGTATAAGCCCTGGAGCGTGTACGTTGGTGCCCGCTGCTAATTCCCTGGAGTCCCCTGGTCCCCAATCAAACCCCTGCCTGCAGTAACCCCTAACCTTGCTTTTGTCCCTCGGCCCCTCCCTGGCTCTTGCCCCTCCCTCCCAGACCCAATGTCTCTCTCTCACTCTCATTTCACTAATTGGCACCAACGGGTAGACTTTGTGGTGGTGTTGCTGGTCCAGGGTTGGGGTGGGGGGGTTGGTCAAGTGGGCCTGGAGGATTCACGGAGGGGCCTCTGGCTTGGCTGGGCACCGACTTTGTCTCACCCACTGGGCACTGGTGGTGGACCCATGTTGGCACAGGGGCTGGGCACTGGGGCCTGCTCACCCAACTGGTTTCCACTGCTCTAGGCTTCTGGACATGTCTGCAAGCTGAGGGTGGTGGAGAGGGCAGACATGGTGTGAGGAGGGGTGCGATGGCAGAAAGTGGCTTGGTGTGGGCTGAAGGAGCTTGGGAGGGTCAGGCACCTTATGGTGGCCCCTTCTGGTCTGGGAGAAGTGCCTTGGACTTGGGGCCTCTATTCCAGCCCAACCTATGGCACCCACGTGTGGAAGTCTCCCTTAGGGCCACTTCCTCTGGGTTGGAGGCTATGGTGGGCCCTGTAGTCTGTGGTGGCATAGCCCCTGGACAGTGCCTTTGGACTTGACTCCCCATCATGCCCTATATTCAGGCTACCTTTGGAAGGGCCTGGGTCTGAGCCCTTGCCCATTGTCTTCAGCATGTGAAGGGTCAAGGTGTGTTTTGGGGAGGCAGCAGCAGCAGCTGGGGCCCTGTGGCCTGATACGTGTCCACGTCTCCCTGGGACACCGCACTGCCCCCGATGGCAGCCCTCTCCCTGCACTTTCTGCCGGCCTGTGCCCTCCTCTTCTTGCGGGCAGGCATCCTAGCCAGTGCTGCCTCTTTCCGCCGCTCTCTCTGTCTTTTGCTGCAGTGCTCAGATCCTTCCAGGACGTGGAAGGACGTGGGGCCGGTGAGCCGGGAGGGGTGCTGCTGCGGACATGATAGGGGGTGTTGCATGGGTTTTTTTCTCTCTCTCTGCTGATGCTCTAGCTTAGATGTCTTTCCTTTTGCCTTTTTGCAGTCCCTGTGGGCCTTGCTCAGAGCGGAGAAAACATTTGTTTGTACAAGATCCGCAGACGTGTAAATGTTCCTGCAAAAACACAGACTCGCGTTGCAAGGCGAGGCAGCTTGAGTTAAACGAACGTACTTGCAGGTTGGTTCCCAGAGGGTGAGCGAGCGAGTCAGAGAGGGACATCACAGACGCGGGGAGAGAAAGAGAGACAGAGTGAGCGCGTGAGCTTGAGAGGGGCCAGCTGCTTGCTGGGCTTCTAGCTGCCTGCCTGGCGACTGCTGCCTTCTCTGCTCTCAAGGACCCGCAGGGGCTGGGGCTGCTGGTCCTGCCTGGTGGGGCCTGCTTGGAGGTTGCCCTGGCTGCCTGAGTGGGTAGGCTGGTGTGGCTTGGCGTGGTGGTGTGGACGCAAGCTGTGTGTTGTGTCCTGTGGTCCTGCTGCTCATGGCGGCTGTCGGTGCTGATGTTGTGGTTACCTCCAGTGTAATGCCGAGAAACGGAGGTGTGGAAGATGGCGACCAAGTGCAGGCATTGTGGTGGGGCCTCACCAGTCCAGTCTGCATGGCTGGCTCTTCCTCCCCCAGCGCTTCTCCATGGGGCCAGGATTGAGTCTTCCCCTCAGACTGGGGCTCCTGGACGGATCTGTTGTGGTTTAGGATGAGGCAGTTCTTACATAGTGTGGGAGATTTAGGATCCAAGGATACTGGATACCTTGATCCTGCACCAGTCACGATGACCCTAAACAGCCTACACATTTCTAAATGCTCCTGGGATGGGTGGAGGGAGGGCTATGCTCACTCTCCTCACATTAGACTGAACTTCTGAAGCCTGGGGATTCCCAGGTGTCTGTACCCATGTCTTTTGTCCATGGTGGGGACTAAAGAAGCATCAAGTGCATGAGTGAACACACCCCAGCCAAGTTCAGGGGCAATGAAGTCAGGAGCACAGGACTGTGATGGGCGGTTGGCAGTCTGATGTCTGGGTTGGTGTTCTTTATGCCCGTGTGGCATGGGATTAGGGGGCTTTTATGGAGGTGACCCTGGAAGGGCCAGAATCCCTAGCTGGTCCAGAGGCTCTTTGGATTACATATTCCTCCTTTTCCAGTCTGTGTTCTGTGGCTGGTGGGTACTCAGACTGTGCTGGGGACCAGGCCTTCATGGCTGGAGTTCTGTGTGTCTTGGTACTATGTGAAGACAGGAAGAGTATATAAGTACTGGGTGGGGGTTCTGTCTAACCCTAGGGCTGGATGAAGGGGTTCAGTTCTTCAGGGGCCCTTGAGGAAGATAAGGAACTTAACATTTTAGGGTTTTTCTGGTGATTCCTCTGCAGAGGTACTGTTGAGGAGGGAAATATGTGAGGTGACCCAGGAGCTAACTGAAATTGCCCAGCCTCTAAACCTTACCTCATGCCCAAGCTGGCTGTGTCTGGGAAGTTCAGTTCCCAAGGTTGGAGGCTTAAGACCCCCATTCTTGGGTTCTTTCAGGGCAGGGCATGTTCTGTCTTCTCCATACAGTAAGGAGGGTAAAAGATGAGGCAGGGCAGGGACATGGTGAGAAAGTTCTTGATGGTCCCCTCTGCTTCAGTGAGAGAGGCAAAGCCACTGAATTGTCTTTGTCCAGCCTGTTGGAAAGGACAAGCAGCTCGTACCTGGGCCAGCAGCTGGCAAGGCAGCTCCAGAGAAAGGAGGCTAGCAGCCAATGCTGGGAGAGGGCGTGGGGTCAGAGGTATTTCCTTGGCTTTCTAGAGCCCCATGCCCTTTCCACTCCCCTCCCTTGGGGACATCATATCACCAGGACAGGCCCCCTTTCTCTGGCCACAATTCCCTGGCCCAAGGTACTTTTGTGCCCCAAATCAGCCCCTAGAGACTGAACTGAAAAACCTGCACAAACCACCTCCTGGTTAACTTCATCCAACTCTGTCACCCATCCGCTATAATGTCAAGTAGGGCCAGGTGCGGTGGTGCTCACCTGTAATCCCAGTGACATGGGCGGCTGAGGCAGGAGGATTGCCTTAGCAACTTTGTGAGACCCTGTCTCAGAATAAAAAGATTTAAAAGGGCTAGGGATGTAGTTCAGTGGTAAAGTGCCCCTGGGTTCAATCTCCAGTGCCAAAAAGAAAAAGAAATGTCAAGTGGGGGCTGTCTGTTGGTACTTGTTCATTTGTTGTTTCGTGAGGTGCTCCCATGTCTTTGTCTCCAGCATGTTTGCTGCTTGGACGGGGGCTCCTTGTGGCCAGGGCTGGGTTTCTCTCTCCCATGGAGGCTTCCTGTCCCAGGACTGCAGGTTCCCTGTCTTCTGCTCCTGTGACAACACAGGGACCCAAGGGCGCCCAGGAACGGGGAAGCTGCTCGCCTCATCACAGGCCTCCCCTCCTGGCCCTAACCTAGTCTTTGTTTGCCATTTCCCTTAGATGTGACAAGCCAAGGCGGTGAGCCAGGCCGGAGGAAGGAACCTGCCTCAGAGTTTCGGGAACCAGACCTCTCACCAAGAAAGACTGATGCAGAATGACTGAGACTAACCACGCCGCCACCACACCATCGCCATCAACAGAAGTCCTTAATCCAGAAACCTGAAATGAAGGAAGAGGAGACTCTGCGCAGAGCACTTTGGGTCCGGAGGGTGAGACTCCGGCAGAAGCATTCCCGGGCGGGTGACCAGGCACGGTCCCACTTGGAATTGGATTTGTCATTTTATTTTTCTTGCTGCTAAATCACCGAGCCCGGAAGATTAGAGAGTTTTATTTCTGGGATTCCTATAGACACACCCACCCACATACATACATTTATATATATATATATATTATATATATATGAAAATAAATATATATATTTTATATATATAAAATATATATATTCTGTTTTTAAATTAACTTTGCTAATGTTATTGGTGTCTTCACTGGATGTATTTGACTGCTGTGGACTTCACTTGGGAGGAGAAGGTCCCTACCCAGATACTGACAGGGAAGAGGTTGGGACAAGAGACTCTGGCATGATTTTTTTTTTTTGTCCCTCTTAGGGAAGCCAGGGTCCTCTCCTCTGCCCAGGATCTTGCAAGGCCAGGGTGTGGGGGCAAATTTGGCTCACTTCTGGGGACACCGACAAACCCAGCCCTGGCCCCAAGCCTCTACCCCGAGTCAAACCAACAGAAAACCTGATGACAGGTACAGGGACAAGGACATTGGTTCTGACCAGGAGTTTGGGGAGCCCCAGGACTGGGTGTGCTTTGTGGTTCCCCACCAATGCTGCAAGGGCATTCTGCCCCCAGGGGCACTGCCTGAAGATGCAGGAGCCCGGGCAATCTTCACCTACTCTCACCTGCTTCTGAGTCACCCAGGAGGCCACCAAGAGGTGTCCTCAAGAAGAGAAGAGACATTTGTGGAAGAAGTGGCTGGTGACAGCTCCTCCTCCTGGGATCCCCTTTATCCTCTCCCTGCCCCGCTTCCCAGGGTGCAGCCCGAGGACCTCATGTCCTCAGACCATTGAAACCACTAGTTCTGTCCCCCAGGAGACCTGGCTGTGTGTGTGTGTGAGTGGTTAATCCTCCCCCTGTCCCCTGACCTGTCCCCTGACCTGTCCCTTCCTGAGGCTCAGAGAGACCAGGCAGGATCCACATGCCCACCACTGAGGCAGAGAAAGAGAAAGTCTTTTATATACGGTACTTATTTAATATCCCTTTTTAATTAGAAATTAAAACAGTTAATTTAATTAAAAGAGTAGGGTTTTTTTTTCAGTATTCTTGGATAATATTTAATTTCAACTATTTATGAGATGTATCTCTTGCTCTCTCTCCCGCTCTTATTTGTACTGGTTTTTGTGTGTAAAATCCATGTTTCCAATCTCTCTCTCCCTGATCGGTGACAGTCACTAGCTTGTCCTGAACAGATATTTAATTTTGCTAACACAGCCCTGCCCTCCCCTTTGCCCTAGTTCCCTACCACACATTCCTTTGAAATAAGGTTTCAATATACATTTACATACTATATATATATTTGGCAACTTGTGTTTGTGTATATATATATATATATATATGTTTATGTATATATGTGATTCTGATAAAATAGACATTGCTATTCTGTTTTTTATATGTAAAAACAAAACAAGAAAAAATAGAGAATTCTACATACTAAATCTCTCTCCTTTTTTAATTTTAATATTTGTTATCATTTATTTATTGGTGCTACTGTTTATCCGTAATAATTGTGGGGGAAAAAGATATTAACATCACGTCTTTGTCTCTAGTGCAGTTTTTCGAGATATTCCGTAGTACATATTTATTTTTAAACAACAACAAAGAAATACAGATATATCTTAAAAAAAAAAGCATTTTGTATTAAAGAATTTAATTCTGATCTCAAAGCTCTTCTTGGTCTCTCCTTCTCCATTGAACCCTTGCTCAGACTTCCTCCTCCCCTCTTCCCCTCCTTCCTTGGGGAACACGGTGTTTGTCTTAGGCAAAGGGATCTCTGGCGTGTAGGCTATGGGGGAACCCCTCTCCTGTGCTGGGGGCCAGAGTCTTCCTTTCTGGCTGGGCTGGCCCTGAAGGTCCTTGTCCAACTGCTGTCTTGCGGGGAGCTCTGGGAATGGGTGAAGGGTGCTCAGCTCCCTTGAAATGAATAGAGCTCATCCAGACCCCTGGCCCCTGTCAAGAAAGGAACTGGCTGTATCTTCACCCTGGCTGTGCAGGAGACAGGATCGGGCTGTGTTTGGCGGTGGGGTCTTGTTGGCTGTAGCCCGCTGGGAGCAAGAAGGGTGTAATTTATTTAACTTAGTTTTACATAGTGTGCCTAGGAATTTCCTAAACCTCGGAAAGAGCCTGGGAGCTCTTGTTGCCACCGTGGGGACTCCATGTCCTCCCTTGTTACATAAGCCCTCCCCTCCTGTCCTGGTGCTGGACAGGGGGAACCTGTCTGGGTCTTTGGTATTGCTGAGCAGTGCTTCCAGATCCTCTTCCTCTAACCTCTCATTCTTTCAAACCACAAACATGGTTTGGATAAATATTGGCCAACCATTGATGCTGTGTGCGTAAGAGTTCTACTCAAAGATCTGGTGAGGGCGAGTGTGTGGGGAGACAACTATAAAGCCGTGAAGGATGCATCAAATGTGATGGGGCACCTGATCTAGCCTGTGGGTGGTGGATTGGGGTGGAGGGTGTCTTCCCATGACATGATCTAGGCTGCCCCTGAAAGGATGGGTAGAAGCCAGAGAACAGGGTCGAGGGCATCCCCCGAGCAAAGGCGTGAAGGTGGGGCTGGGGTTGTGGCTCAGTGGTAGAGTGCTTGCCTAGCACGCGTGAGGCACTGGCACCATATTAAAAACCAGACAAGACAAAACAAAAAACAGGAATATTAAAATGCACATTTTTTAAGCATTTATTTTTTAGTTGTAGGCAGGCAGAATATTTTATTTTTATGTGGTGCTGAGGATCGAACCCAGTGCCTCACACGTGCCAGGCGAGCACACTACCACTGCGCCATAACCCCAGCCTCTGAATGCACATCTTATTAAAAAAAAAAAGGCCTGGAGGTGGGACTCAGCCTGGGAGTGGGTGAGGGGTCAAGGCTAGAGAGATGAGCAGGGGCTAGCTCAGCTCGAGGGAGCCTGTAGCACCAAGAAGGAGGATCAGCAGTTGAGGGGCTTAAAGGGAACATCCCAGCTAGAGATGAATTTATCTATCTATCTATCTATTTACTATTTATTTATTTATTTATTTATTGTTACTGGGGATTGAACTCAGGATTGACTACTGAGCCACATCCCCAGCCCTATTTTGTATTTTTTTTAGAGACAGAATCTCACTGAGTTTCTTAGTGCCTTCCTAAGTTGCTGAGTCTGGTTTTGAACTCGTGACCATCTTGCCTCAGCCTCCTGAGCCACTGGGATTACAGGCATGCGCCACCAAGTTTGGCTGGAGATGCTTATTGACAGTGCCTGGCAACATCTTGGGAGGCAGAAAAGCTGAGGGAGGCCATTGCAATCCTCCTGGGAGATGCCCCCAGGGTGGTGAGGTGTGTGGGTGACTGGTAGTGTGCTCAGACTTGGGTGCACATGGGAAGGAGGGCGGGAGGTGAGGTCCTACGCCTGCACAGCCCTGCTCTAGGAAGTCTCCTTTCCAGGTCCTGTACTACCGAGTTAATACTAAATCTGCACAAGGCCTCCATGAACTAGGTGCTCTTGTCATTCCACTGGGACTTTTGCTGGAGCCTCAAAACTGGCTCTTGGGTTTTCCTCTGGCCTGCCTTTGATTGATTCTCACACAGCAGCCAGAGTGAGCTTGTTCAAATAGGAGTTAAGTCATGTCACTTTTTGGCTCCAAAACCCTCTGGAGATTCCGTTTTATTCAGAGAAAAAATCCAATGCCCTTAGAAGACTCTGCTGCTACTTTCCACCTACTCAGTGACTTCAGACCTACCTTGGTTACTTGGGTCCTGCTACAACTGGCTTCTGTGTCCTCAGACACAGTGGGCATGCTCCCTCCTCAGGGCCTTTATAATAGCTTCCCTTTTCTGGTACAACCCTTCCCGCTCATGGCACGTATGGCTTCCAGGCCTTCAAGTCTCCTTAGCTTCTCAGTTTGGCTTACCTTGATCACAATCTGGCTCACCTTGACTGCTGCATTTACAATTCACCCCTCCCCTCTGCATTCGGGCTCTTCTCTTTTACAGCCCCTTTTTTTCCCCCGAATAGCAATGCCACCTTCTAGCCTAGGACAGTGATGGCCAATACACATGTATGTAGGCTACACAATACACATGTATTCTATTTGTTTTTTCAAAGTGCTGAGGATTGAACCTGGGGCTAAGCACATGGTAAACACATGTTCTATGACTGAGTCTTATCCCTAGTCTGTGCATACGTAATTTAAATTTTTCTGAGGGTCAGATTTTAGAAGGGAAAATAAAACAGGTGAAGTAATATATATTTTTTTAAATATTTTTTATTAGTTGTAGATGGACACAGTGTCTTTATTTTATTTATGTATTTTTATGTGGTGCTGAGGATCGAACCCAGTGCCTCACGCATGCGAGGCAAGCGCTCTACCACTAAGCCACAATCCCAACCCCTGAATAATATATTTTTAAAACTCCAACCTGAGATATCATTTCAACATTTAATCAATATAAAAATTATTAATGAGAGATTTTACTTTTCTTTGGTAATCTTTGAATTTGTGTGTAATTTGAACCTACCACGTATTGCAATTGGCTGTGGGCAAGTCTCAAGGGTTTGATATACAGGCATGGCTAGTGGCTACCATTTTGAACAGTATAGCTTTAAAATTTTCTCTCCCTTCTGTCTGTCTCCACTAGAAAGCAAGTTCTGTGAGGGCAGGAGTTTTGTTGACCTTATTCACTGTTTCTCCAACTTCTAGAACAATGCCTGGAATGTAGTGTACACTTAACAAACATTAGTTAAATGAGTGGCATTGTTGAAACTGAGGTCTGGAGACTGAGGTTTCCATCCCAAGACTATGGCGATGGCACAGGATTTCTGCAGAGGTACCCTGGTCAGTAGTGGGCTTGCTGGACAGATAGAGACTTGACTACCAGAAGTGCGTACAGAGTCAGCCAGTTGGGGTTGGGTGCAGAGGACCCTTTGTTCCCAATCTGGCTCACCTACAGGTACTGTCTTGTTTTAACCACCTTGGAGATGGGGATCATTATTATTGCTTCACAGATGGGAAGCAGGAGGCCCAGAGAGGATAAATAACTTGCCCAAATGTACGCACAACCAGTAAACGGCCCAGCCAGAATTTAAACCAGCTTTCCTGACTCCAAGTCAAGTGCTCTTTTTCCACCACACCACAGCTGCCCCAGGCTAGGGCAGGACAATCAACAAATAAAAATGAATTGTCTAGACTGAATACAAACAGGCGGAAGAAAAGTGGGACAGGGGGAGGATTCAGTGATGGCCAAACCCAGGGCTGAAATCCAACTTCCCCATGCATGGTAAAGTAAGGCAAGGCAAGAGATGTCTCCAGGGGCTGGGGCTCGTCAGTGGAAGATCAGAAACCTAAGCACTCTAGAGGTTACAACATGCAGCCTTGGATGAGAGAAACAGTCTTGAAATAGACCAGGGAGAAAAGGAGGAGAAAAGGAAAATTCTACCTCCCCCAATTGTGGAAAATCTGCGCAGACGCCCCCTGGAGCCTTCCCAAGGATCACTCAACACCCAGAGAAGACCTAATTGAGATCCAAGGCCTACTCTGTCTTCAGCTCTGCTCTGCCCAGCCTGAGACCATTTCCCTTTGCCATCCTGGTCATGGCGCTCAAAGGTCTTTACAGTTGCTACTTCTCCAGGGAACCTGCCTGCCCACTCGCCTCCCTCCCACAGCTCCTCCTACAAGAGGGGGGATGGATCCATGTGGAACTTGGTGGTTCTGGGTCTGTTTCATGTGTTAAGACCACTGAGGTGGCTCATGTGCAAATATGGCTGCTGACCGTTCTTCCAATCCCTGTGCCCTTGTGCTTCTCCTCCCAACATAAGATAGGGTCTGTTTTTTTTCTCCTTTTTGAATCTGGGCTGCCCTATGATTTGCTTTGATGAAGAATGTGGCAGAAGAGAGAGTCTGAAACTTTCAAACCTAGGCCATAGGGGGCGCTCTAGCTTGTGTTTTTTGCCCTCTCAGAAGGCAGCTGCCATACTGTGAGGAAGTTCAACTACCCTGCTGTGGGGCAGGCCAGGGGGCAGGGAGAAAGGCTCAGGCAGCTTCCAACTGTTTTAACCACCCAAAGCTGAGGCATCACACCTGTGAGTGAGGTCATTGGGAATTGGGATTCTCCAGTCCCTGGTCAGTCACTCTAGCCAACAATATGTAAACCAGGAAGAAGCCATCCTTTGCCCAAATTTGCAGAGTTGTGAGCAAATGTGTGGGTTGCTCTTTAAAGCTACTAAGTTTTAGAATGGTTGCTACCCAGCAGTAATAAATAACTAAGCTATTCACAGTCTCTTCCCATCCACAAGGTTTTACAGGTATCAGGGGATAGAGAGAGAGGTTCCAGAAGGAAGGATATGTTTATAAGAGAACCAGAGACCCGGGTCTGCCTGGCAGTATCTAATGAGAAGACTCAGGGTAAAGACGGACCCAGGCAGGACAAGGATTGTCCAAATTCTAGAGTAAGGAGAGTGACTCAGTTCTATTGAAGTTTCTCCAATACAAAGTGGGCCTTACCTAAAGCCACTGTGGGTAAGAGAACAGAGGATGAGCAGAATTGCCAGGGGCAGAGGCAAGCGTGATCTGCAGGAAATGGGTAGAGTCCCTTTCTTCCTTGCTCCCTTCCATCATCCAGCATTTACTGAACACCAGTCACATGTGATATGCCCTGGTATAGGACAGTCTCTCATGTGCTGGGGGGGCTTTGGCACATGCCAGCTTAGACCTGGAGGATGGATGGGAGGAACTCTGGAAAGCTCCACCAAGCTGGCTTTGGAGTTGCTAGAGGGAGATTATTCAGCTCCATCCACAGGCTGAGGGCAGAGAAGTAAATATTTATAATCTGCCTGGAAATGGGAAATACAAGGCAAAGACAGGGCTGAGCATGCACGGCAGAGGGGGCAGGTGGGGCGATTCTGCAGGCAAGAGCTAGAACTGCAAGGAGTAGTGATTCAAAAGAGAGGACCCATCAGGCCAGGTGCTATAGGAGCCAAGCTGGACCTGGGCCTCCCCAGGACGAAAAAGGGTTGGAAGCAGAGATTCTCAAAGGTTTTGGAGAGTTGTTCTCCCCATGAAGGAAGTGGGAACGCTGCCCTCAGGCAGCTCCTAGTCCAAGGGGGTGCCATGGCCCTGGCCCTTGGAGTGACTAGTCTTAGGACAGAGAAATCCCGCCATCAGACACTGCCATTAGGAACCAGTCTCAGGAAGGTGCTACCTGCCTTCTTGGCTTTTATGGGTGTTCAGAATCACGGGATATTGATGCTCTGAACCCTCACAGGACCCCACCCCATCCTTCCCTCTTCTCTCCCACATGGTTACGGACCCCACAGAGCTCTCTCTCTCTCTCTCTCTATTCGAAATAGCAGGCTGCTCCTGCTATTCCTCCACACTTCCCCTGATAGTCTCCCTGTCAGACTCCAAGTGGGGCAGATGCCAATACATGCCCACTTCCTGATGCTTCTCCTGCCCGCTCTGAGGTCTGAGAATCCCATTCATCACCTTCTCAGACTTCCTGCAGGAAGCCTCTGTTCCCCACTCCCAACCCCTTTGCAGCAGGTCCAGTCATCCTGGGACTGGAAGTCCTCCAGGGGATGGGGTGATGGCCTGTGAGGCCCAGCTCCAAGGGACCTCTACTCAGTTGCCCTGTCTGTGCTGCTGCAGAGTCCCTTCTGGGCCACTCTAAGTCCCACAGAGACTTCTGACAGACACAGGTTGAAACTTTGGATCTATTGCTGAATGAATTACTTCCCTGGGCCTCAACTTTTTATCTCTGAAATGGGCACAATGATAGCTACATAGTGGAGCCTGAGGGGATGAAGTCATATGGACATGTGGAAAGTCACCTGTGCAGCAACTCATGTGTAGGGAGGGTATGCCCACCATGGTCATTGTAACCATGCTGTTTTCCTGGCCCATGCTTTTTTTTTTTTTTTTTAATTCACTGAGCTCTATTTGTAATAAACTTAAATACTATGTTTTTGGTAAACTGAAATACTAATGGATTTTTTTTATTTGTTTGTTATTTGGGTTTTTGGCAGCACTGGGGATTGAACCCAGGGGTGCTCTACCTCTGAGCTACATCACCATCCCTTTTATTATTTATTTTGAGGCAGGGTCTCTCTAAGTTGCCCAGGCTGGCCTTGAACCAATGGTCCTCCTGCACCTGACCTCTGGCTGTTTCCTCGTTGTCTTTTGGGTATACACCCTTCTCCTGCTGAGAACTGAGGCAAACAGGGCAGGTTCAGTCCTGGAGTCCAGGATAAAGAAAAGGGATGGAACTGAGGAAGCCCCCCTGGGAGGGATGCTCCCCCTTGGCTCTGAGCCCAGGGCCAGGCACAGGTGGGCTGACACGAGCATTTGTGGGGTCAATGGGGAAGAAATGGGACCAGGACATAAGACCAATCTTCTCTCCTTGTCACCCAAAGCACACCAGCAATGTCTACTCTGATGGAGGAAGGCTTGAGTCCTCCCTCGCACACAGGTGGGCTCTGGGCAGAAAGCCTGTGGCCTGGGTGGGCCACCCTGCCAGCTACTTCCCAGGGGCCACAGTGGAGTTCCTCAGAGTGTCAGTTGCAGAAGTTCACCCAAGATAAAAATCTGGTTGTTTCAGGACCTTTGAGAGAACAAGTTTGTAGCACAGGTGTGGGGAAGGGCCTCCGGGACAGGCTGGGGACAGGCTGTGAGTGGCAGCAGGAAGATGTCTCCAGGGAGAATGTTCAGGGAGGGTGTTTGCTGATCACAGGGATCTCCAGCCTCACCCCAGGCCTCCCTCAGTTCCTCCCGGGGCCTCCTTCCAGCTGCTCTACACTGATCCTCTCCCATCCAGTTTGAGAAAGAGAGAAAATGGCTGGACTGGTGTTGGGCCTGTCAGGTTCCCCGAGGCCACACCTTATGGGGGAGGCCCACCCCGCACAGCTGCCCTCCCAGGGTATCCTTCCTCCTGGAGCAAGACGCCTGGAGCAAGATCTCCTTCCACATGAGCACATCCACACGGGCTCCCAAGCACACAAGTGTGACAGGGGTCACCATTCCCAGTCACGAGGTGGCTGTCTGGTTGGGTAAGGCTTCCCAGGGGCAGGATGAGGCCCAGCTGGGGGAGCCAGCTTCTCAGGATGAGCTCCCCTGGGACCCAGGGGGAAGGGGCTGACCTGGCTGGGGTCCCATGACCCCAAACTGCCCTCTGGGAACTGCTGACTATTCAGTAATAAGCACCTCGTGGCTATTAATAACCCTCTATCTGGCAACCACAGAGTTGATAACACTGTGTCACTTTGGCCCACCTGACTGCAGGGATTCAAATCTTTTTTTGCGGGGGGTGGGTAACAGGGATAGAACTTGAGGGTACTCGACCACTGAGCCACATCCCCAGCTCCTTTTGTATTTTATTTAGAGACAGGGTCTCACTGAGTTGCTTAGCGCCTCGCTTTTGCTGAGGCTGGCTTTGAACTCGTGATCCTCCTGCCTCAGCCTCCTGAGCCACTGGGATTACTGGCATGCACCACTGTGCCCGACCAGGGGTTCAAATCTTGTCTGCTACTTTGGGGCCCTGAGGTCCAGTATCCCCAAACACAGTCCTGACCCTGATAGCTTCTAAATTATATCTTAGGGCAAAATTACCTTTCTGAATCTCAGTTGTCATCTGAAAAATAGGCTCCCTGATAGCTGTTTCATAACATTTTGTGTGCTTCCGGTCATCGTGCAGCCTCCCAGTACAAGACACGGGTTCTAGTATTGCCATTGTAGACATGAATGCTGATGTTCCAAGGAACATGGGTGGGCCCAGTCAAGATTAGCTATTGTCAGGTGATTGGTTATAGAGTCGTGGGAAGAGAGAATTTGAAATTGGACAGAGCTGAGCTCTACTTTTGACATTAGTACAAAGAGTTTTCTGTCAGTGTGACCTCGGGCAAATTGCTCTGTGATCCTCATGGTTCTGATCTGTAATATGGGCATGGTCCTCCCTTCTTCCCAGGTGTTGATGTAGATTAAATTAGATAATGAACATACACTGATAGCTACTTATGAAGGGCTCAGTAGGGCTAGATGTGTAGCTCAGTGGCAGAGCATTGGCCTAGCAAGGTTCAAAGTCCTGGGTTTGACCCCCAGCACCACAGAAAAACAGAGTGCTCAATAAAAATAGCATTTATTGAGTGAATGAGTGGATTGATGGACGTTAGCTGCCTCATTCTGTCAAGGGCAGGGCAGGGGCTCCTGCCTCAGCTATGTGCTCCCTGAGGTGAGGGTGAGCTTGGTGCTTAGGCCCTTGAGTCTGACCTACAGAATCAAAAAGGCTCAGCATTCTAGATGGTCCATCCCTCAGAGGGTTCGTAGACATGCACAAGGACAAACGCAACCGTTTTCCTTTCCTCCGGAAATGCTTTCTTTCCTTTTAGTTGTGAGGTGCTGGCAGGGGTGAGGGCCCTGAGTCTTAGGGCCCTACAGTTAGTTGCCTCCCAGAATGTGGCTCCAGGATGGCTCCCAGATGCAACCTTGCCTTGCTTTTACCCTTCCATCCAGTCTAGGCGCCATGCTTGACTCCTTCTTAGGACCAGGGAAAGGATCATGCTGCCCATAAAGGCCAGAGAGCTCCAGCTGCCTTTTTGCTGAGCCCCGCTGGGGCCACCTTACTCATACCCTGGGCACACCCTGACACAGCAGCCACATTAAAACCTCCAAAGGGGGCATGTGCTGTGGTGTAGGGAGGACATGCTTGGCTCCAAGGTGGGAAGGCCTCCCTGGGCCCCATAACTTCAGAGAAACTGCTTCTCCCAGCCTGGGCCCCGGAAGCTGGCTGTTGGCATTGACGTAACAGGAAGTTTCCCGAAGACTGGCTTATCTTGAATGGCCTGCCATGGTTGTTGCGAAGAGAAAAGGAAGCCACTTACTCCCTTGCCCACTGTGACATGCTCATTCCAAAGGCTACCTCTCACCTTCCCACCCCAGGTTATGTTTCCTCCCACTCTAGAGGAGAAAAGGCCACTGCTTGTGTGAAGGATCTGTGGCCTGGAGAGAAGTTCTTCCTCAAGTCCGACCTGAGTTTCTCCTGCTGTCTGTTGGTCACATAGTTGAGGCTTGGCCTGGTTCTGCCCCACAGTAATCATACTGGATTGGGAAACCAAAGCTCAGGCCAAGTGGAGAAACATACTCCCTCCAAGTGGAGAAACATACTCCCTCCCTAGCTTTCCCAACTTCCCTCCAACTGAGGAGGACCTAGGCACCTTAACCCCTTCCTGCGGCCAGAGAGGCAGTACTTACCAGGGCTCTGGGTGAGTAGATTCAGATGGAGAGAGAGTGAGGGGCTCAGGACCATCAGCTGTGTGACTTTCCAAATATCCAGCTTTCAAAACCTCTCTGTCCTTTCCTCTGGGGAATCAGATCCAGGTGTGACCTGCATTACCACAGAAGGTCTGAGGACAAAAGGGACCCAAGACAGGAAGGACGCAGTTTACACGGTTTCACCAGTACCTGCCCTCTGTGCATCTGTCATTGATAAAACAAGTTGAAAGGGGAACTGGCCTTGGGGGTGGGGGTGTGATGCTCACTCAAGACAGGAAGACTTGGAAGAAAAAGTGAGGCAAAAATTCTCGACCTGTGAGTCTGAGACGCAGTCCCGTCCTCCGGGAGCCCCAGCCTGCGGGGGAGCCCTGTGGGATTTTTCCTTCTCTGTCCTTCCTCTAAGGTGGTGGCTTAGGTTGGGGGGCGGGGTGCATCTCCAGGTGCTGCCATCTTTCCCTACTGTGCTACCTGTGTTCAGAGGTACTGTGCCTTCTGGGGGGGTTCAGGAAGCCCCTCCTTCCCTTGCGGCCATTCTGCCATGGACCCCTGGTGTGTAAACACCCTTTATTAAAAGCTCTCTTCAGATTAAGGCTGGAAAGGATTCTGGAGACCATTGAATCCCAGATCATAGGAGGCCCAGAGAGGGATCAGAAGGGTTTTGTGTGAACTCCCATAATTCACAGCAGAGCCTAAATCCCAAACTGGAGCTCTGGGGAATGGGGAGTTCCCCAGCACACGTGAGTGGGAGATACCACAAGGGTGTGTACATGCACACAGGGTGGGCTGGGGTCCTCCAGGAGTGGCTGTGTTCACCTGGGTGTCCTTGGTGAAGGATCTGGCTATTTCTATGTCTAAGTGTGGGGTGGAGCGGGGAGGGACAGACCTGTACTAGGGACATCAGACTGGCCTTATCCCATCCAGGGCCGAGTCCACCTGGCCCAGCCCTCTTGGTCTGAGGGCAGAGGGCGATGAATCACAGATGACTCAGGTGCTGGAGGCCACAACCACGCGTGACATGTGACAGCCAAAGGGAGCCAGATCTGTCTTGACAGGTGACCTAGGAGGCTGACACTGGAGCTTTCTTTCCTAGAGGATAAGAGGGGTCCCATTTGCAGGCTCAGAGCCTGGGGTGGGGTTGACAAGAAGGCCTGTGGCTTGCTTGCCCCCTGGAGCCTGCAATCGGTTGCCTGTTGAGCCATTCCTGGGCGGGGCTGTCACAGAGCTGGCCTGACCCATCCTTACTGCCCCAGAGATGCAGGACTGGGGTCACCGCCAACTGGGATGTTTTCCCTGGCCCTTTGGAAACCAGCATTCAGCAGCAAACCGCCTCTGCCCCTACCCTGTAACTCAGCATCTGGCCATAGACAGACACTCTTTTGACATTCATTGGCCTGAGCTAGGGACCACTGACCTGCTGCTTGATCCCCAGGTCCTAGACTAGAAGATGAAGCTGTAAGTGGTATAGACAGCATCCCGGGTTCAAATCTGATCACATGAGCTGGAAGGCACCGTTTCTGTGGGCCTGTCTGTCCTCTGCACCATGGGTCCCCTCTGGCCCTGTCCTCATTGGGCTTGGCAAAGTGCAAGGCCCAGGAGAGGTCCCATCTCTCTGCCCTCTCCAGCCCTCTCTCTGAGTTGGGCATTGGAAAGGGGTTGGCTGAGGATAGAAAGTCCTGGCCCAGCAGGGGCGTGCCCCGGGGTCCTGGTCCACCTGAACTGTGGTGATGATTATAGGGCAACAGCAGCCAGACACTGTAATCTGCGGGCCTCCTGACCACAAGGGTGAAGAGCCTGCGGTGTGCATCCTTCTGCTTCTCCCAACTGTCTTCTGAGAGCTCTGGAGGCAGGGCCCTATGTCTGTGGAATGAGGCTGAAGACAGGGAGAGGGGAAAGGAGAAAGATGAGAGGGAGGAGGATCAGAGGACAGGGACAGATAGTAGGAGGTGAGGTTTAATGGCAGACAAAATTATTTTTTGGGGGGTGCACCAGGGATTGAACCCAGGAGTGCTTAACCACTGAGCTCATCCCCAGCCCTTTTTGTATTTTATTTAGAGACAGAGTCTTGCTGAGTTGCTTAGGGCCTCACTAAGTAGCTAAGGCTGGCTTTGATCCTCCTGCCTCAGCCTCCCGAGCTGCTGGGATTACAGGTGTGTACCACTGTGCCTGGCCTCAAAGCCAAAGTTCTTCCAATAGCTTTCAAAGTCCAACATGATCTCTTTCCAGGAACAGCAAGTGTGTACTTCAAACACAAGCGGCATGCACCTGCCCCAGGATCTCTGCATACCTTTCACCTGGATCTGTGATTCTCTGACTCCAACACAGCCTGCATGCTCCTGCCCCAGGGTCTTTGCACAGCCTCTCTCCTTGGCCTGGAATGTTCTGACTCCAACACAGTCCGTTTGCTCCTGCCCCAGGGTCTTTCTACAATATTTCCCTTTGGCCTGGAATTTCCCGTCTCCAGATATCTGCAGGACTCATTCTCTCATCTTCTTCAAGTCTTTGCTTACCCATCACCTTGGTGCAGCCTGTCCTGAGCGCCGTAGTTACGGCAACAGTATTCTTGCCCCACTCTCCATCCCTTTTAACTTATTCTATTTTATCTTTTTCTTCTAAACACATCACCTTCTCATATTCTCACATTTTAAAATGGACTGACTTAACCTCTGCGGGTACCTCGTCTGGAAGGCAGTTGCACCGCATCGACGTCCTTGCTGCTCACTGATGTACCTTAGCTCCCTGGGACAGCCCCTGACGGTGGGTGCTTTGTGAGCCAAGCAATGAAATGGCACCTGTTGCTGCTGTTCGACGATCTTTTCGTCTCTGCCTCCACCGCGTGCCTGCTCTCCACTCCCTTGTCCACTCCCTGTTTATGAGCTGATTCCCCAGCCGAACGACAGTTCCCCGAGAGCTGGGATCACGTATGTCTCGCTCGCAGGTGTGCCCCCCTCACTTGTCTGGCTCAGAGAAGATACTTTGTTGTGTAAGTGGAGGGGACATGAGGCAGAGGTCAGGGAAGACAGGACCAAGAGCAGGGTGATTCCTGAAGAAAAACAGTGGAAAGGTGTCCACTGCTTATTTTGAGCCCCCTTAATATCCTCCAGTCTGAGCAGGAGATGTGCTCCTTCAGGTCCATTAGACACACACACACACACACACACACACACACACACACACACACACCAGGAAAATCACACATCAATTATCCAGAGAGAGGACAGGAAACTGTGCGGCGAGGTGGATGATGACATCAGGCTTAATCACTGGAGGCTTCCTGGAGGAGGTGGCCTAGGGCCAGGCCAGCAAGGAGGAAAAAGTTTAGGCCTTTTCCAGTCAGAAGTAAAGAAGGACCAAGCAGAGGAACCAGGATGGGGAGAGAAAAGAGGGAGAATATGGCAGTGATCACGGAGGCCAGGATAAAGGCAGGGCTGAGGCTGGGGCTGAGATTGAGGCTGGTGAGGGCCCAAAGCCTAGAGTTTGGAGTCTGGTGAGATCCCACAGGACCCAGAGCTAGAGGGAGTCTGGATTTGCTCAACTAGAATCTCTGGAGACAGGCATCAGCCGCATTTCGCATTGGAGTCTGCACCAACAGAAACAAACAGGGCAGACGGTCAGTGTCACCTGTAATTACAGGTGCCAGTTGCAGTGCCCAGTGCCCTTGATCCCCTCAGAGTGTGGCACGAAGAGGGTGGTTTTGTTGATGATTCCAGATAGGACTTTCCTCCAATAAAAATGAACTCTTGACTTATAAAAAAAAGAACCACACCAAAATCCAATGGCCACTCCCCCCATAACATAGAGATAGGTCAGGAGGGAGCACACGACTCATAGAACCTCGGCTGGTGACAGGCACCCTGGGCCTGCTCCCCTGCCACACGGCCCAGGAAAGCACTTGGGGGATTTTACTTGGGATTGTTACATTCTGGACATTTGGGATGTTTTGGGAGCCGGCCTCCTTCAGGGCCTCCTTCATCATCTTTAAGTGGCTCTATCTTTTGTTGTCAAGAGGACACACTGTTTTATGATCCCTTCAGATGGGACAGGTTTTGTGGGTGAAGGATATTGAGCTTTTCCCCTGACACACAAATTGCATATCAGAAACCAAAGCCTTGGCTTCCCTGGTAAACCCGAGGCTTTCCTAAGCCTGTCCATGGCACTGCCATCTGTCCAGCAGTCGGAGGCCAATGCTGGACATTTGTACTGGGTCACTTCTTTTGCTTCAACCCCCACATGCAAAGCCATCAACAATTCTGCTTCAAAAATATCTCCATCCCTCTTTCTCCTCTTTCCACTGAGCCTGGGCTTGGTGGCTTCCCGGTGCCTCTCTGGACCCTCCAATTCTTGCTCTTCCCAGCAACCTGGACCGGTTTCGACACCACCCTGCTTCCTGTCTGCCTCACCCTCCCCTCATGCTGTGTGAAGTCTGTCCTCTCTTGCCCGAGGTCCAGGCCTGCTCTGCTACTGACCCTCGCTCTAGCCTTCCAGAAGGCCCCACTGCCCTCCACAGCGCGATTGCTCCCTTCCTTGAACCAATCAATTTTATGTCTGCCTTAGGGACTTTGCACTTTCTGTTCCCTCCTTCAGGAACATTCTACCTCCACACCTTTGCATGCATGTCTTCTTCTTACCTTTTAGGATTCAATTCAAATGTCAATTCTTGAGCCCCCCCCCCCATGTAAGTGACATCACCAAGTGGCTTGCAGATCCCCTTTTTATTTTCCCCATGGTATTTATCTTTAGCTAAACTCCATTCATTTGTTTAGAGACTCTCCCTTTCCAGAATTTCAAGAGGGTAGGAAGCTTGTCTGGGTGATTATCTTATTGCTTAGTGTTTGAGGTTCAATAAATATTTGTTGAATGAATGAGTGAGTGAATGAATGATCTGGCTCTGTCTTCGCTGAACTTCTAGAGATTTTGCAACCTCTCTTACACAATCAGGAGCATGGTGGCCCTGTTTGCACTTTCATTCCAAGGATTTTAGATGTGCTTGGCCCATCTAGTGACAGCTCATCGGTTCTTGGTGGCCCTCCTCTCCCAGCAGGGCATGGAACACACAGTAGGTCCTCAGCACACTCATGTGGGGCTGAGCTGGTTTGTGCAGGCTGACTTCTGTCCTGGTTATCTGGGAGACCTCCAGCAAGTCAGCATACCTTTGGTTGCTTACAGTTCTCATCTGCAAAGATAAAGAGGTTTGTACAGATGGTCTCTGAGATTCTGTTTGACTTTTGAAGACCGGAACAGAAATCTCCAGTTCAGGAGAAAGCTGTAGGCAAGGGGTTTAGATGGATTGAGAGATGATAGGTGGGGGGAAAGGATAGAGAAATGAGGAGTTTGGGGAGTCACATAAAACTTTCTTCCAAGGAACTTGGGGACTGGGCTTTGGGGGACTCTGAGTAAGGTTTGCTTTTTGAAATTCAGGCTTCCCTTTTTATCATTTTCTGCTTCCTTGGGGCTGTGACCTGAAGACTGTGACAACGTCTTTCTTTTCTACTCTGTCATAGAGCAAGGCTCCCCAATTTGGGGCACATGAACCACCATTGGGGTATACAGGTGAACATGTTCAGGGGAGAGAGGTCCTTGGGTTTTGTCAGATTCTCAAAGGAGTCTGTGCCCTACAAAGCTCAGGGACCCAGATTCAGAAGGCCAGACTGAGCTAAGATAAGTCATAGGAGGAGCAAGAGGCAGGTGAGGAGAGAGTCCCTGAATCTTTCCATGTCTTTTCTGAACTTTAGTTTCCTCATCAGTAAAAATTAAAAGTTTGATTGATCTCTGATTAAACACCCAGCATTTAGAATAATGAGGCCTAATTTTATTTCATCTACATGATTTCCTTTTAAAAGCCCTGTGCATATTTCTTGTATACATGTCTATTTCTCAGATGGCAAAACTGAGGTTTGGTGACTGGCCCAAGGTCACACAGTCTGTGGATGGCAGAGTGAGCCAGGAATCTGATTTCCTGCTCAGGAATTTCAGGCCTTCCTCTTGCAGTGTGACAGATTGACAAATTAGCAGGGCCTCATTCTCCTCATTCTCTTTGGGGCTGTCTGGGCTGAGGGCTGTGGAAAGGGGGAGCATCTCCTAAGAGCTGTTAATGATATTGGAAAAGAGGAGGAGGTGGTGGGAGGCCAGGTCATGCCCAGGTGGAACTCCTCAGCTCCCTCCAGCCAGTCCAGGTCTCTGCACAGGGGGAGCTGGGGAGCTGGGGTGGGGACGGCAGGCTGGGCTGCAGATTGGGGAAAGGGAAGCTTTTCCAGGCAGCCCAAGCATCCTTTCTGATGAATAATTGGTGGGAAATCAAGAATTTATGGTATTTTCGATGGCTGGAATGCAGGTGTGGGTTTCCTATTGGACTTCGGGCTCCTCTGCAGGCCTCAGGCTGGGGAGACATTTTGGAATGTGCCCCTTGCCTTCTAGGGCCACCTTTGGCCTCACCTGCTGTTTACCCTCTTCTTCCTCCCCCTCTTCCCCCCTTGGCAGACTGAGCCAGTGCCAGGAAATTGTTGGTCAAAGGTGAGGTCACCAAGAACCTGGAAAAACAACAGGTCACCATTAACCTTGTTTACCTGTCAGATACCTGCAGGCTCCTCCTGCCTCTTCTCTGGCTACCTGTATCTGCTGCTCCTGTAGAAGCGCAGATCCTTGGGTAGATTTTGGAGGAGAATTCTTTCAAGATTGACCCTCCTGAGTTATTCTTCATTCCTCCAGCTTCTGGCATGTGGACGATATCTATCAGGTCTTATCTCTGATGTTGTGGCCACCTGAATTTAGACGCTGGCCCTCAGGGAGGCTGTAAGCAAGTCAAGGGAAGAGTTATAACCATTTATTGTTGTATCCTCATGGCCTGGATTTTAACATTTATTTCAATGAATGAGTGGATGAGATTAATGTCCTGAGTCTATAGATCAGAGCACAACTTCTCTGGGAAGCCTCCTGGGATAATTTCTACCTTGTTCCCTTTATCTTCCCATTCCTACCTTTGATCTGTCTATCCTGTCCTGATTTTTCCTTGCTACTAGTCTCAGATGATTCCAGATGGGTACATTCAACCATAAGCAAAAGCAGAGTCTGTGTCTTCTAATTTTCCCCTGTGACCCTCTGACACCCTACCCTGTGCCCTGCACACAGCAGGTCCCTAAATGTATGCTCACCAAATAACTAGCCTATGGGATCTGGGCCAAAGGAAGCCAGGAAGGTCAAATTGTTTCTCAAGGTCACCCACTTTTTGGTGAAAGAACTTGGGCCCACCCTTGCCTGCACTAAACCATGACGCTTCAGACTTGAGGCTTCCTTCTGTGTGCAGTGCTAACAGTTTAAAACCATTGATGCTCATTCATTTATTCACCCAAAAGATGTTTGCCATGTGCCTTTGGTACCCTAGGCCCCATACTCACTCTGGCTCTGGGTCAGAGGTGATACAGTTCTGGCCCCAGTTAGATCGCCAACCATTCAGGGAGGTGGGTACTTAACAGAGCAAATGCTCAGCACTGAAACCGAAGATTAGGACAGTCAGAGAAAGCCCACTGTAGATGGGGGCACCTGAGGCCCCTCAGAGATTCTTATACAACCCCCCTTTTGGGTGTGAGCTGTTTAAAAGCTTGTGCCTATTTCACTTAGCCTAAGAGATGCTTGATGTTAGCCCCAGACATGCTCACAGGGAAGAGAGAGAGGGCAATCATTACCTGCATCTAAACCCCTGCCCCATCACCGTGACCTGAGGGCTGCAGATGCCAGCTGGCTGTGAAAGGGCCTGTCACCTCCAAGCAGATACGCTGGGCTCAGAGATGGGCCTAGGTGCTCTGGAGGCCCTGCAGTGACCCAGGCGTCCTGACTCCTGCCCTGTGCTGTCTCCCACAGATCTGCTACTTCCAGTACCCTACTCTAGCCAGCGCTTTTTTTTGGCTGGGTGAGTGCCTTGGGCTCTGGCTGGATGCTGGGCACAGCTGGGCTGGTCTGTGCCAGGGTTCCTCCCCATCACTCACACAGACACAGATGGGCATTGCAAGGGTGCCCCAGAATGAGACACTTGTTGGAAAGAGGCAGGGTATGAACAAAGTCTAACGATCAGGCAGAAAGGATGCCCATCAGGGAGCATGCTCCTGGACCCCCATGCGGACAGCCGAGGAGCCGTTCTTCCCACGCAGGGCCAGCCCATCAGAGGTGGAAAGTGGGAAGAGCCCGCTTTGTAGAGGTGCTGCCTGGGCAGGGCCTCCTACCATGGCCTGCCCGGGCAGCTCTCACATAGCTCCCAGGCCTTGTTTGCCGCCAGCTTCAGGCACAAAGTCCAGTGGGGGTGATTTTGTCAGTTCTTCCCAGGACAACTTAAAGGACCAGCACCTTTCCCAGGGTTAATGATTACTAAGAGACCCAGATGTTGGTGTGTGTGAGATGGGTGGGTGGATGAGTGTGAGGTGGTGACAGAAAGGTGGCCCAACCCTTACAGGAGGCTGGAGGCTTCCTTTGAACTCATCCTCACAGGGGCTGCTTCTTCCCTGGCTGGCCTTGGGCCATGACGAAGAACCTGTGTCTTTAATGGCAAATGGCCCAGGGAACTTGTGAGCCCAAGAGGGAGGGTAAAGTCTAGGGAGCTGCCCCCAACTCTGACAGGAGAGCAATTAGGGAGAAGAAAAATCTTGCCAGGCTTATTCCCACTGGAGAGGAGACTCTCCTAGCCAAATGTGAGATGCCGGGGACATGTCAGGATCTGAGGAGGCCAGGCCTGGGCTAGGGGTGCCTCTGGGCCTCTTTCATTGTCCCCCATGTACACGTGCATCCTGCAGACACAGAAGGTTTCCCAGTGACCCCCCACCATCTCAACCTGACAGTCTTTCTTCTAGCCTTCGTTGCTGACCACTTCCCAGCCTTGGGGAGCAGGGGACAAGTACTGCTAGTGAGGGCAAGAGCCCCTTTGCTAGGTTCTGAGAATCCCTTTGCCAGAGTAGGAAGGAAGCTCAGACAGGTTACATAATGGCTCCATCAGACACAGCAAGAGGTGGAGGGAACTTGACCCTGCTCTGTGTCCTGCTGAGCAATGGGTTGTGTTCCTGCCATGTCCCCACCAGTCTGGCTCAGCTGCTCCCCCAGAACACTTTGAAAGTTTATCCCACCCAGCTAATGTCCCCTTCTTCTCTTCTTTAGTAATCCTGAGCTTGAGCTGGCTGAATTGGGGGCCACCGCCTTGGGCCCTGTGTCTGTTGGAGGCTGTGGACCTCTGCAGCCTGAGGACTCTCAGAGGCAGGGTAGGGCCTCCGGCAGGCCTGGAGGAGGCAGAGGGATGGACAAGATGACCCTCACAGGATAGCTGCTGTGGGAAGGGAGTGCCTTCTCCTGGTAAGGCTGGACCTCAGGTTCATGTATGCCCCTTTCTGCTTGGGGTTGGCAGAGGTCTTCACCCATGCTCTACCCATCTGCCTTGTTTCAGGAGTTCAAGTCTGAAGATGTCCACCCAGTTCCCAGCTGTGGCTTCTTAACGGTAGCCACCTGTCTCATAATGCCACACACTCATCCAGCATTGAATACACTGGGTTTGTCACAGCAGGTTTTATTGATTTTGCTAGGCAGATGAGGAAGCCGAACCCTCCAACAGAGAAGTGATGCATCCAAACCCAGACTTGGTGGCAGAAGCCAGCTCTGCCCGCCCCCCCCCACACGTGCTTGTGGCTTTCCCCTGGGGCTGCCTTCTCCATTGCCTCTGTCTGTCTCCATTGCCTCTGGGGAGCATTCGCCTCTGAGCCTGGCTTTGCCTCTTGCTTCTTTTTTAAAATCTTTTTTTTTTCAGTTGTTGCTGGATGTTTATTTTATTCCTTTATTTATATGTGGTGCTGAGAATCGAACCCAGTGCCTCACACATGCTGGGCAAGCACTCCACCACTGAGCCACAACCCCAGCCCCTGCCCCTTGCTTTTTAAAAGTCTTTTGATCGTGGTAAAATACACATAACAAAATTTGCTATCTCACCCATCTTTAAGGGTACAGTTCCAGGGGTATAAAGTACACTGATAGTGTTGTGCAATCCTCACCCCCATCCGACTCCAGGATTCTTCATCTTGCAAAACCGAAGCTCCGTGCCCACGAAACACTAACTCCCTCCCCTCCCCCAGCCTCTGGAAACTACTAGGTGGTTTTGACTCATCTATTTCTCATAAAAGGAATCGTAGGGCATTTGTTTTTTTGTGATGGCCTGGTCTCCCTTAGCATAATGTCCTCGAGGTTTATCTGAGTTGTAGCCTGTATCAGAATCCCCTTACTTCCTAAGGCCAAATAACATTTCAGTCTGTGGATATACCACATTTTGCTTATCTGTGTACCCTTGATGAGCACTTGGGTTATGTCTACATTTTGGATATAGTGAATATTGTTGCTGTGAACGTAGGTGTACAAATGTCCCTTTGAGACCCTGCTTTCAATTCTTTTGGGGATATATATGTATATATATATATATTTTTCTATTTCTGGATAGATATGTGTATGTATATATATGTAGATATAGATATATAAATAGAATTGCTGGATCATATGGTAATTCTCTCTTTTTTTAAAAAAATATTTTTTAGTTGTTGATGAATATTTTTATTCATTTATTATTTATATGTGGTGCTGAGGATCGAACCCAGTGCCTCACGCATGCCAGGCAAGCGCTCTACCACTGCACTACAGCCCCAACCCTGGTAATTCTCTTTTTAATCTTTTTTAAGTTGTAGATGGACACAATACCTTTATTTTGTTTATTTATTTTTACATGGTGCTGAGGATCATACCCATTGCCTCACATGTGCTAGGCAAGTGCTCTACCACTGAGCCACAACCCCAGCCCAGTAATTCTATTTTTTTTTAAAACAAATTATTTATTTATTTATTTATTTCGGTACCAGGGATTGCACACAAGGGTACTTAATCCCCATCCTTTTTTTGTATTTTATTTAGAGACAGGGTCTTGCTGAGTTGCTTAGGGCCTTGCTAAGTTGCTGAGGCTGGCTTTGAACTCACGATCCTCCTGCCTCAGTCTCCCGAGCTGCTGGGATTACAGGTATGTGCCACGGGTGATTCTGTGTCTGATGTTTTGGGATCCATTATCCTGTTTTCCACAGTGGCTGCTCCATTTTATGTTCCCACCTATAGAGCATGGGCTTTCAGTTTCTGTCCATCGTCATCAGCCTTTCTTGTTTTCTGGTTTTTAGATCGTAGCCATCTTGCTCTCATTGTTTCTGATTTGCATTTCCCTAATGATCCGTTGTATTGTGTTGTTTTGAGGACATTTGCGTGTGCTTATTGGCCTTTTGTATATCTTCTTTGGAAAAATGTCTACTTGAGTCCTTTGTTCATTTTGAATCGAGTTGCTTGGTTTTTTTCTTATTGAGTTTTAGAAGTCCTCCGAATGCTCTGGAAATCAATCCCTTATCAGATATTTAATTTGCAAGCATTTTCTCTGTTTCTGTAGGTTGCCTTTCTGCTCTGTGGATGGTGTCTTTCGATGTGCACGAGCTTGTAATTTTCACGAATGGCCCTAGTTCTTGAGCTGTCTGTGGCTCCTTCCCCTGGGGTTCCAAAGTATCTTGTGCCTATGCCATCTCTAGACCTGTTTCCCTCCGTATGTCATCTGTTTACCTGGATGATGTCACTCACCAGGCAGGGAACTCCTTAGGGGTCAGGACCCAGCCTCACTGATGTCTGTATTTCCAGCACAGGTCCAGGAACATAGCAGGTGCTCAGCGTGTGTTTGGTGAATGGGTGAATTTGACCTAAGTTTGAAGACAGATGCCTTAGGGACTCCCAGCACTATGGAGAATGGGTGTGTGATCATCTGCCACTGCCAGATAGGAGGTGGAGGCAAGAGGGCAGGAGCACCCGTTCATAACCTGGCTTCCTGGCTGTGCAGCCTTGGGCAAGGTACTTGACTCCTCTATGCCTTCATGTCTTTGCCATCTTTGACACAGGCATGATAATAATATCTAGCTTAGAAGGTTGGTTTTGTGGATCAAATGAGTCGTAAAACCCCGACAACAGGGCTCAGCACATCATAAATGCTGTACTGGGGCTGGCTGTTATTGTTATGACTTCATTATTGTGTCAACTCTTTGGGGGCAGAGAACATATTTCCTGCATCTCTGTGGCCCCAGCTGATGCAGAGTCGGCACTCAGTCCTGACTTGTTACTTGAATTAAGTTGTCTTTTGCCAAGCAGACAGTCCCTCCTACTCTGCCCTGAGTTTCTGCTGTTGCAGCTCTAGCCACTTCAGCATTGTTCTCTGCTCTCCTGCTGCACAGTTGGGTCTGTCTGTCCCCAGCCCAGCAAGGGGCCTCCAGGAAGGTAAACTGCTGATTCTCAGCCCTTCATAAACAGATCTTGGCTCTGGGCTGGGAGAGGGGCTGGGCAGGCAGTGGTGGCAGTGACAGATCTATAACCTCACATGTGGCCACACCTTGTCCATGGGAATGGTCACTTCTCCAAGTATGGGCTCAGTTGGAGGGGGCAGGTCAAGAGGGTGGGGGCTGCAGCACTCTCCCCTTTCTTTCCCTCAGATTCCTCTGTCCCAAGTCATGAAATCACAGAGGCTTAGGGCATTCTGTTCCCACTGAGAGACTGCGGCTGTTCTTTCTCGGTAATAGGGCGACAAAGATATAAGACGCCGAGGCATTATGAAGGGTGCTGGCCTTCTCTTCCTCCAGAGACTCTTCGATTGGCTCCTTGGCATTGTGGTTACTGCAGAGGCAACGAGAAGTCAGGCCCCGAAGTGAGGACAGAGGGACACCCTTATTGCCTCCCTGTGTCCACTGGCAACAGCTGATACCTCTGAGGGCTGTCCCACTGCCCTCCAGTCAGTGGTCACTACTGGCAGGCCAGCTGTGCCCTGGGGATGCCAGGCCCTCTCAGACCCAGGCACTTAACCATGCCCTCTGCCCCGGTCTCAGCCTTCCTGAGGTTCCTGATGTCCCGAGTCTCCTGACATCACCTCAGGTCCTATGACTTGCCCTGCCCCACACAGGAGGGACCTTGTCCTTGAAGACTTTGGCCTTTCCCTAGATGCTCTGGTCAGTATGGCAGGTGGTGTCAGGTGGCAGTGGACGGATGCAGAGGCTCGGAGGCTGGCCTGGGATCGGGGGAGGGGTGCCACTCTGTCCTGCGTGGCTGGCTCTGGATATAGGTGCAATGAGTCACGCCTTGGGTAGCGGTGGGGAGAGAGGGCGGGGTGTGTACATGGGGACTGTGTGGTGTAGAGGGGGCTGGGAACCAGGGTTCACACCCAAATGTTCCCATCTTCCGAGAAGCTGGTGGCTGACCTGCATTTGCATGCACTGTGGGATGGGCTTGTGGGTGTAGGAGTGTGGTTTGGGGGTGTGGGTGTAGGAGTGTGAAAACGGGGATTGTGCGAAGCAAGCGCGGGGACACCCTGTGCCTATGACTTTGCAATCGAGGAAGGAAGCCCGTGTCAGAGCTGAGGAGGTCCGTGTGAGGGAGGGGTGTGTGCTGGGCAGGGTGGGTGGGAGTGCGGGCACTTGGGGAGAGCAGGGGGAGCGGCTGGGCTGTGCCCAGAGGGGACGGGTTTGAGTGTGATACTGGGCTTGGGACTTGGGGAGCGAGTAGAGGTCAGAGTAGAGAATGACCGCAAAATTACAATGTACCTTGATCTCTCTTTATTTTAATTTAACCTCAGCCTCTGCCAGGGCTCAGGTTGCCGGGTAACTGTTAGGAGTGGGGGCAGAATTTAGGGCCTCAGTTGCCACCCCAGCTGCTGATTATCATCTGAATGAGAGAGACTTGCCACTCTCAGCAACCGTACCTCCAACAGGCAGGGTCAGGTTATGGCAGGTGGGGACCTGGGAGGTCAAGGAGGAATGGGGTGGGATGTGCATGGGGGTGTTGACACCCTGGCCCTTGTTTCTGTATGTTCGTGACTTGTGTGTGTGTGTGTGTGTGTGTGTGTGTGTGACGGAGGGAGAGAGAGAAAATGTTTCACATCTGGTCTATCTTTTGTGTGTGTATGCGTATGTCTTTGAGTGTATATAAACGTGTGTAGACCTATGACCAGTTCTCCATGTCACTTTTGAGGTATGTGTGTTCGTGTGTGGGTGTGTCTGTGAGCAGTGTCATTGAATTCTATTTTATTTTTTAATTAGGGAAATGCACCAGAGTCACATCTTCAAAATTATACAAACACACACACACACACACACACACACAAAATTTTAGAACTAAGTTCCAACAGTTGCTAGTAGACTTGCATGCTTTTGATACACTGTTGAAACCTAATTTTCTTAAACAATTGAAAATAAAAATTACTTTTTGTAATGATTTGTTTCTTCTAATAATAAAATGGATCCTTTTGATTAGATGCTTTTACTGATCAGATGCTTTTATTGCTACAGTCTGAAAATAATGTTTATTTATTCAGTTTTTATCTTTTTACCCTACTAGGATATAATCTGTATGTGGTGTCCTGGGGATCAAACCTAGGGCTTTGTCATACTGGATGAATGCTCTACCACTGAGCCACACCCCCAGCCTATAGGATATAACCCTTGTGAGGGCAGGTATTATGTCTGTCTTGTTTACAGTTGGTACCTAAAACAATGCCTACTAGCATATAGAGGGTGTACACATTGGTATAAGTGAAAGGGAAAGCATTCCTGAGAAAAGGGCATTGAAGTAGGAACTCCAATGATGAGTAGGAATTAATCGGGTCAAGAATGAGTGAGGGCTGTTCTAGGTAGTGGGGACAGTATGTACTAAGGTCCTGAGGCAGGAAGGGGCAGAGTGCATTCTGATAGGTGGCTGGTGCAACTGGAGTGCCAGGTATGTATTTGTGTGTTTAGGGCTTTCTCAGTTATTTGAAGGAGTTTTGAAAGTCACTAAAGAGTTTTAAGCAAAGGAATGACATTATCAGATTCATGTTTTTTAAACACCCCTCTTGCTGCTGGAGGAGGCTGGGTTCTGGGGTAGGAGTGAGAGCAGGACCAGGAAGGGACCTCAGGTGAGAGAGGGAGGGTGGTGACTTGGTCCAAGGAGGTTGTATGGGAACGGAGCTCTGAGAACAGTCAGGAGATTTTCGGGCAGTAGACTTGGCAGGATTTCAGTGATAGGCTGGGTAGAGAAGGAATTGGGTGGAGAGGGAGGTGCTGGGAATGGTTCTGAGATTTCCACTTTGCTTAACTGGTTGGTTGGTGACGCCAGTTGTGGAAGTGGAGAGTTGAGTGCTTACTGGTGCTTGGCACTTTGCAAACCCCTTCACCATCCCAGTTAATCTTCACAGCCCTCCGAGGTGGGGCAGATGATAATCCACAAGGAAACGGAGGCTCAGAGTGATCAAACCTTAGCTGAAGGATTTAGGCTTGGTGCAGTGAAGGCCTCCTAGCCAATGCCATCAAGGCTGCAGCTGGCTGACTAGAAAGATGATCACAAGGGCTGAGGCTGAAGTTTAATGGTAGAGCACTTGCATAGTATGTGCAAGGCCTTGGGTTTGCCAGCACCACACATATACACACACGCACACACACGCACAATGCATACACACACACACGAAAAATAAAGGGAAGATCATTTAAAAAAAAAAACCCTACAGTGTAAATATTGCATTTTAATTGTAGACCTATGTCTGTGTTAACATTTGCCAGTCTTGTGGTGTATGGCTGAGGCCTTCTTCCCCCCAGGCACAGGCCCTCCTGAGCCCCAGATCATTGTCTTGCATAAACCAATGTATGACAAGCCGGCTTCTTCGGGTTCCAGTTTTGGTTTGTTTAAAGTGAAGCAAGAACTTCATGGTTCTCAAGAACCAATGGGAATAGACCTCCCACCCGGCCTGCCCCCTCTCCTCCTTACGGTCTGTCTCTTTTCTGCCTAACTCAATTTTTTTCAGTGGTTTGCTGTTACCAAACTCTTCCAAAGCATTCAGCTTGGATTTTTAAGAAAGGAAAATTTTTCTTTTCACAGTCGTATTTCATTTTCATTATTTTGTGTCGCGTTTTATTAAATGATGCAATGACAATAAGTGCAACTGGCAAACAGGTTGGGGGATAGATGCAATGGTTCTTGGGACACAGTTGTCTTGGCTGGTGGAAGCAGAAATGGGCAAGCACAGGAGAACACTGGGGCACCCTGGCTCAAGCCCCCCACGAGAGAGGCCTTGATCTGTGGGCTTCAGGGGGCATTGAAGGGTTATCGCATTAAGTCTCCAGCAAGGTCAATTACCAGATGACAATGCAGGCAATGCGGACAGCTGTCCCTGGGTGATGCCTTGCAGTTCTTTGTTCAGGGGTTAGTATATGTACTTGGAGCCCCAGGAATCAATTTGAAATGCTACCAGCAGTTTAAGTGCTCGGCATTGACTAGGTTTAAAAAGTATATTTTGTACCTTAAATGATTAGACTTATTATTTAATGAGCCAGACTACAGGATGAGGGTGAATGCTCATTCTGGATCTTAACATTTTTCCCAAGCCAAGCCCTGGAAAGGTGTCTACACATGGCTAGGCCTGGAGGTGGGTCTGAATGTCAAGATTTTAGCTTCAAGGAACTTTTGTTCTTTTTTAAAAAATTTTTTTAGATGGATCTTTATTTTACTCATTTACTATTTATATGTGGTGCTGAGGATTGAACCCAGTGCCTCACGAATGCTAGGCAAGGGCTCTACCACTGAGCTACAACCTCAGCCCAAGGAACTTCTGTTCTTAAAGACAGTGGAGGTGAGATTCCTCAGAACAGTAGAAATCTGCATCCAGATGTTGGGAGGCACTAACTCCGTGTTCTGGGTTAACAGTGAGTGTCCCACTTCTGGTCATAGGGTGGTGGGACACAGGTGTGCTTTCTTGATTCACAGTGCTGGTGGAGGACCTTGTCTGTGAGGACTGGCCAGGGCAGAGCATCTGACTAGTTGTCAACTGGTGTTAGGGACCACTTCATCTCTCCAAAGGTGGGGGTGCTGGGTGAAGGAAGGAGGGATTGGCTGACAGAGGGGCAGTGATGGGGGAAACCTGGGATAAAAGTGAACTTGTCCTCTTACTCCTAATAATCAGGGAAGGGAAGGGGCTGGTTTAGTTCACTGGAACTGTCATTTGTTGTCTTTGTCTTAGGCTCTGGGGGCTTCGGAAAGGAATAACACACCCTTCCCTCCACCATGGTCTAGTCATGCTAACAGACTCCAGGACCATTCTCATATGACCTGCTCTATCAGCAGGGAAGGCATGTGGTCTCCAGTAACAGAATCCCCAACAGACAGCGGCTTGAGCAATAAAGGCATTTATCACGTTCACACAGCAGGAAGTCTGGAGGGAGAGGGTTCCAGATTTGGTGAGAGGATAACATCACTGATGTTATCAAAGCTCAGGCCTTTTCTGTCTCTCTGCTCTGCCACCCTCAAAATGTTAACTTTTTGTCCGCGGGCTTATTGCTTCGTAGTCTCAAGATAGCTGCTGTGGTGACTCGGGTGATTTTATTCAAGGCATAAAAGAAAAAGGCCAAGGAGCTCTATATTTATCAGGGCAGAAAAGTGTTTCCCAGAAGTCCCTGGGAAAACTACCTCTGCTGTCTCATTGGCCTGAGTTGAGGAAATGCTCTAGGGAGGCTGGGAAGATGGGGACCTAGCAGGTGGGATCACGATGCTCCTGAGAGCTTAGATGAAGCTCGATTCACCTCCTGGGCCTGGACACATTGTCGCCTGAAAAGGCAAGGGTTCTGGTGGTCAGGGGAAGGGGTGGCACAGATGGCTGTTAGGTGGAATGAGTGGTGTCTGCCATGTGGTGGTGGTGGGGTCAGAAAGGGTTTCAAGGTGACCCCTGAGTGAGGTCTTGAGCAGCCCTAACAGGCCAGTTGGAAAGTCATCCTAGAGAGAAAGACAACAGAAACAAAAGCAGAGAGACGCGAGATAATATAGTGTGTCCGGAGAAGTGTACACAATTAGGTATTTAGTTAAGGGACTGAGGAGGAGAAAGAAGGAGACAGAGGCAGAGAGAGAGAAGTGGAGAGGTGGAGAAAAACCAGCCCATGGTGGGCTTTGAAAGCCATACTGCTATCCTTGAGTTTCATCCTATAGGGTCTTAATGGGTTCCAGAAGAGGAGAGGCTCAACTATTCATGCATTTTAGGCAGATTACTCAAGGCTGGGAGAGGCTGGGAGAAGCGTAGGCAGGAGCAGGGAGCCCTCCAGATGAAAGCTGCTGAGAGCTTGGGGGGAGACTTCCCAAAGTCAGGTTGCCAATATTTCAGTGACAAGATAGGCAGGATTCCATGGCACGAACCTCTGGGAGGGACAGATGTCTCAAGAGGGCTGGGAAGCACCAAAAAATGTACATTAGAGTGTGCAATCACACACAGGATGTTCTGTGTCCCAGTGATGAAGAAAGAAGGGGAGGCGGCCAAGGAAATTCATGTGTGGCAGGAGAACTCTCTGCCAAATGGCTGCATTCAGGAGGCTTGAGCTGGGAAGGACGGACAGATAGGGGATGGGGTTGGGGCCTGGAAAGATGGCATCTGAAAGGCTAGGGCAGCCCAAGCATCCATCAGAGCTGGTCAAGATCAAGGGAG